>CM025854.1:0-297152 GCA_003952965.2 Morella rubra
CTAAATAGGGTTAATTTACTGAACTATTTTTTGTATTGTATAGTTCTTACCATAGTATGTGTTCAGTCTCCAAATTTGATCTTTTCTGCACGTAATATTAAGCAGAAAAGAAACATTTTCAGTAACCTGACGAAATATGTGAAGACACGCAAATTCTAATTAATAACGTATAAAAAAACATATCTCTTTTGCGTCAAGGGATAGTATATTGGGTTTTTTTGAGCCCTCGAAGTAAGGTACAGGAACAAATGTCATAATTTATTCAAGATAGGAGGGTAAAAAAATTGAACTTCCACAAGAACTATGCAGACCTTTGCAGGAATTAGTAACATTGCCACAGAGGATTAATATTCTTTTCCTCAATACTTTAATAGTATGTTCCATGATATACTTTAAAAGAGCGTGAACAAAACAAAACAAAACTACTTTGTAAATGTGGATTAATTAAAAATATTGGATTATCAAGAGAAGTATATTTTATTGGACCAATTTTTGTTCATACAATAGACCACATAGGATTTTTTGGCCTGAAGGGACCATCTTAATCAATCCTCCACTACACTCTCTCATAGAGTTATAAGGATATTCAGAACTTATGTAAATGTAACTCAATAAATTTAGTGATTTTACCTGTTTCACATCTCTTATCTTGGATGATTATAGGTCGTAGTCGAAGTCGTGTCGTTCAGTATGCAAGATTACATGAGCACATAATAAACATGGAGATAACTTTATATCTTTGAGTATGAATCTAGACGAATCTTGTTGTTAATAATATTAAAGTCTTCATGACAAGTGCTTTTTGTGTGATTTTCCTTATAATTTTTTGCAAGATGTTGACATAATGAGCGATGGTCTGAGTGTAAGGGAAGGTAAGAGCCGTAAGGCCGTAGGAGTTTAAGGTAATGACAGTCATTCTTGTGCGCGTGAAAGAAAGAAGTAAGAGAATACTGAGATGGTGTGGCCATATATAGTAATTTTGTAAATTATGTTACTGATGTTAGAAAACTATAGAGATAATAATTAGAGTTTCATTTAATTTATTAAATGTGTCGCACTCTAAATGTAAAAATGTCTTTCAGTTTAGGTTTTGACATTTATGCTCTTGTGTATGAGGTAGTTGTTAAACATAAAAGGGGAGAAATATGTTTAAGTTTAGATACTTTTTTGTTATAGGTGGGACGCAATTGTATTAATGAGTATGAATTAGTAAATTTATTTAGATAGTATACTTCATAATATTATCAAAGTTCGCTAATTTTATACTAATATTATGATTATTTTTAAAGTATATAAGATTATAACTTATTTATTGATATGTTTAGTAGTAAAAGATTCTCACGCAAACTTCGACTCACTTTCTATCTTTGTAAAAGAGATTTAGGAAGACAGCATAAGAGTACTTCTGAAAAAAAGTAGTACGTTATCTTGGGCTTTTTTAAGACATCTTAAAAGGGTAACATAGCAACTGAATTAGAGACTTATGTACTTGGACGATTCTCTGGGTAGCAGGCACTTGTGTTTATTTCATAAATATTTTAAATCATATATCGATTATCCACATAAGCGTCAACATGATGAAGGATTAAGCGATAAATATATAATAAAGCAAAGCTTGGAAAGGCAATGCGTTAGCACCTACTATCTTACTTATCTGAATACATAGTCCTCAACGTTGCAAATTTCTCTCTTATCAATAAAAACCTCCAAGCGCCCAAACGCTATAATATAACAGATATTACAGGTAAGTTCTTATGTTCAAATTATTCCTCAATTGCTTATTTCTCATGTGCAATGAAAAGGTTTAAGGAGCTTAGATTAATATTACATATATATATGTGCACTTTAACTTGGGACAAAACGTATAAAGAATGTCAATTAAAAATATGAGATATCATCAATAGATATGGCTTAGCTTGATCATGCTGAGGGAATGCTATATATAGGTTATATGGCTTTGGCAATCTCACTGTGTAACTAGGGTTTTATATTTAGGGATTAGGATTTTTTTATGTATATAATTCTAGTAACATATTTCTGAATACTGCCATTTTAGGAAGACATAATGGCATAGATATGTTTGGAACTTGCTCACATGTACATAACAAAACCAGTTAAGAAAATCCAGGTCCTTTGCTGGTATTTAAAAGTTTTGGTGTGTTAATAATTCTAGCTGATTCATCTCTTTGCGTTTATATTAGGTTATATATATAGGTTCTGACAGAAAATTAATCACTACACTTTTGGCCCGATCTAGTAGCGATGTTGAGAGACTCGGCGCTACTAGATCTATTATTAACTTTCAGTGACGAAAATATTCTCGTATCGTTTGAAATACAGCTATGCGGATGGAAGGTGAACTTGGATAATCATGCATGCACACAGTAATTATAAAGTGAAGCTTTCTCTACTTTTTTCCTGTGTTTTCTGGCTGAAAAATAAGAGGCCTTTATTAAAAAACATATATACGAATCATAGACTTATGAATATTAATAGAGGATCAAATGGAACTGAATAATCGGAAACAAGACGTGAGGTTTAATTCACATGCCTAATTTGGAGCGCTGCTGGAAGAGAGAGTTTTAGCAAACTAATGTGGGCAATGGGCCTTATTTAAGAGGCCTTAGACATAAGGCTTGGGGGGGCTTGCATTATGTGAAGTATAGGATCTAGGGATCAGCTAGCCCAATACTTATCCTATCGTTTTTAATAAAATGCCTTTATTTTGTATATAATGCCCCCAGCTCCTTTGTGCCTAAGATGATAGATATAGTTTTTTTTTTTTTTTTTTTGTAGTTAATAGACGTCTGGTTGATGGTCTTTTGTGGGATTTTTTTTTTCGAAAAGTTTCACTTTACGTGCTCAAACAATGGGATTAATGTCATTTTGGGGTTTAAATTACTAAATTATGTTTTATATTGATTTTTAAACTATCAAAATTTATTATGTGCCCCTCGGATAAATCTGACCGTGCTAAACTGTGCCACATAACTCCCATTTATAACACCATGATATATTGTTGAATCGTAATAATGAATCTTTTTTGGAGGGCATCTTTAATATACAAGGAATAAATTTTGATAATTTCATTCGTTAATTAGTGTATTAATGATTGTACACCAATGAATAGTAGGATGGAATATTTAGACGAATTCCACAAAAACAATGTATGTATACACACTAACTCTTCTTCTAAAAGCAATAGTTAAGATTTCTTTGAAATACAAAATGACTTTTTCTCTTTCGTGCTCTAAGATATTTATATCGAAAACTAATGCAATTATAGTGGTGTGTGTCAACACAGTCATAATATGCTTCACTTCACATATAATTAAATTTTCATGAGAAGTATGTCTTTACATATTTGATACATATGCATTTCCCATATTTAAGATTTTATCACATTAGGTTCCAGGTACCTTACCTATATTCTTGTAACGCCACGTACTTGTCGGATACTTTAGTATAGGGTGAGTTTAACGAGAAATTCACATAACTTTCATATTAAAGTGAATCTAGAACAATCGCGGTTAAAGATTAAGAGAAAAAAAACTCCACATGATGAAGCTCAACGTTAATGTAATTTCTGTTTTTCGGGTAATTAAACAGAGATTTGAAAACTTCATCCCAAAACAAAGGTAACCAGCTGATCCTGTTCTTTGATGTGCTAAACTCGATAGACTTACACAATACATGAATATCCATCTTTAATTAAACTAGGCTTTTTGTCAAATCTATCTAGTACATACAATCATGGAATTCGCAGTGCCTACAGTAAGCATGTTCAATGAAGAAATTTAATTTTGCAGTTAATTAACTGTTTAAGTATGATGCTAGCGCAATGGTATCACGCTCACTTGGATGGATATATCCGCTGTAAGCAATTTGAATTTTTGTTTATTAATTCTTATACCAATTAGAAAGCGTCACTCACATCGTATAAGGCATCATTCCTTTTACAAAATTAGCGCGAACAGTATTTTGAATTATCTCAATGTAATTTGTTTTTGCATACTTCTGTTTCTTGCACTTTAGTTGTTCTGTTGCCCTTTGCGTATAACTATTGTCACCTAACTTGAATTTTTTTAAGGATTCTAATTATAATTCGTAATTTATCAGGCATAGATAATCATATCGAGGATAATTACCAGTACCCAAAATGAAGTAAGAGAAACAACCTCTTGCCATGTGGTTCAACAGACTACAAACATCAATGTGTTTTTGTAACACTCCTCACTTAAATCAGATGATTAAAGGAAAGTAGGCAATGATGGAGAGATTAATTAATAAATTGGAAGCATTAATAATTTTATGGGCTTGGGCTGAGTTGGGTCTAATAGCATTGGAATATTATCTCCAGGAAGTGAGACAGAGCAGAGAAAGAGAGAGGAAGATGCTAAGAAGAGAAAGAAGAAGGAGAGGAGAAAGAGAGCAGTTGGGTAGTGTGAAGGTTGAGGTTTGAAGTTTCCTTTCCTTAGTATTGTCTTTAGGTTCGGTCAGAGCAAAAGAAATCACGGAGAAAAGAGGTAAGGGAATGTAGTGCTTAAAAATCCGAAATGGAAGGGAAACCTGTGATTTTTTTGGCCATGACAGTGAACGATTATGCTCTGCATGTTATCTTTTTGGCCATGAATTATTAGATTAAGCTTTAATCAGTTCTGCATGTAGGAATTGATGAGTATATAGGTTTCGGATGACTGAGATTTTGAAGAAAACAAGAGCATGCACGGTTGGATAGGTATTTAGATGCATTCTGGTGTTGTTGGAGTGAAATGAATGGAGGAAAAACTTGTTGTTGTACTACTGAGTTTTCGAAAAATTGTGATTTGGGTAATTCTCGATACGTGCAATTCGGCATCTATAGATAAGATTTTTTACAAGCTAGGTTAAATAATAATTATGAGTATGACAAGGGTTATTTGCAATTTGTAGAGAGAGATATATATTTTTAAAAGGACATAGTTTACCGGTATAGCAAATCTAAGTAATTAGATAAATTGCTTGTGGTTGGGAATGCAGATGTATGTAGGAATGCTTAGAGGTCCCGGACCACAATATTTCGGTGTCTCGTTTGCTAGAAACCATAAGGGACAAGGTAACAACACTCAAAGTTTTTGTTTGAGTTGCTTTGACTTTTGATGTATATTCTGTTCTGTTTTACCTCTAACATTTTGCTGTTAGTGCAGATCATTTTGCTGTAGAATTTTCTTTATAAAATATCTTTTGTCAAATATACTGTGTAATGATTCTTGACTTGTAAATGGAATGTACGCAGTAGAATTGCGTCTTTTTGAGAATTAATAATGCGAATAGATGGCTTATCGGTTATCTCCTTAGGAGACCTGCTGCTAAACTCATGCCAAAAAGGGTACTTGAGAACACAATCTGTTTATATGGGAGTTGGAGATTCAGGATATAAACCGAAGTGGTGTGTAAGTACATGTATCTTTGTGAATATTAGATATATTAAAAAAAAAGCTAAGTTCTGGTTTTAGAACTTCTTATAAAAGTGATTAAATTGTAATTAGAGCAACTCCGAGAGTGGAAGAGAGTTATATATTTTCATTTTATTGGTTTAGATATCTCTTTTTAGAGGTGTGTAGTCTCTCACTACACTATCTGCTCTAATTTGAAATTATAACTTTTCATGTAATTTGTTCATTAATTGATTTTGAGAGAAAGTACAAAAGTGACGATCGGTCTGACTTAGGAGAGCTTATTTGATTGGGGTTGGAATCATGACAAACACACGTGATCTCACAATAAAATTAAAAAAAGGGATTGTTTTTTTTTTTATTATTTTTTTATAGATTTATGGCTCGTGAAGGAAGTAGGGTGCCTAGAGGGCTATTAATAAAGCAATTGTGGTTTTTTGATCTCTTGGATTAAGAATAGAAACGGTGGGTAAAAAATGTTTATAGAATCGGGTTTGATGAAAGTAGGCTAATCTCAGTGTCTCGTAATCTAGTATTCATTGCGCGGATTTATAACACTGCCTTACTTTATGGTGTCAAGCCTGGAGATGGTATATACTCTTGGTTCAACTGTAGGGGGTAGAAGGCAGGTTTAAATTGATCTAGATATCACATTACTGATTGCTAGTGGAACAATGAAACAAGTAAGGAACAAGCAGTCGTAGTTTCAACATATAATAGCGTCAGCTATAAAGTCTTGCCAATGCCCACATTCCATACAATAGATTGCTCTCCAGGATGGCTAGTCTTCCACTGCAATAAGCATCCCCAGTTGTGCACGATTCTTCTCCTTTGCCCAACACCACAATTTTTTATGGCTTAAATGTGCTGCCATAATTGTGCATGTATGGGTTGTATATCTATTTGATTTAAAAGGGTGTGGGGAGATTAATGACAGATACTTCCTCAATAAGATATTGCAATGATAATTCTGCTTAGGAAACAGCAATGGGTCGGCGAAGACATATGGAAGCAGAGACAACTCTTGCTTTTCGAGTACATCCAATAAGTATCATCTTTTTCTATCTTGTTTGAATTTAATGTCTAGCTTAGATAGTTAGATACGTGACTCAAATGGCAATAGCATAAACTTAATACAGGCGGTTTGCCAGAGTAATCTCTTCGGGATTGCTTGCTCTCCTAGCCAAATCGTGACGCTCCTGTGGTAAACGGGGGTTTGACTCCTCGATAAGACTCCAGCACCTAATACTTCCTAATTTTATTTAATATTTAAATATCTAGGGTGGGACCTTCCCGTATTTTCAGAGTTTCATTACTTTTTTCTTCTCATTTCACTACTATTAACACAAACGATAAGAAAAGATAAATAATAAGAAGTATCAAGATAATATACTATTACCTCTATAGAGATTTTTTGGACACATATATGGCCCAATAATTTTGGCACTAAGCATTTACAGGTCATTTTCATGTTTAGAATAAGACTACGACTTGAAAATTTGCAATAGATAATTTTCTTTTAAAATCTTAGAAACACGAGGATTTCTTGGTGGTCATATATAGGATATAGTAATATCCAGCTCTCATAGCAAACAGGAACTTCACTTATTTTCCTTCTTTAATCCACATATGTTTGAGGGCGCAACTTATATAGCCAAATATTCACACATGTCCACTTTCTTTTTTTGTGAATTACACGCCGAACACAACTCTTTGTTGTCACTGCTTGAACATTAAGTCGGTAATACTCATGCCAGTATTCAGAATCCAAACTAAGTTGAGATTAGTCCTTTTACTTCCGACACCCTGTTCCTACGATGCTATATTGATTGCAGCATGCAATTCCCAGATGCCAAGGACAACTTTCGAGAATATTTTAGACCCCCTTTTCCCCCTCTCTGGGGGTAGACTTTTTATTTTTCATTTTTTTTTATAAAACAGCGATAGAAACCTTGCTGCGGTTTCAAATTTTAACAAGGCTTTCACAACCTCGGGCTCATTTTAGGTTTAATACTCACTAGCGCACAGGTAAAAATTCTTCTCGTATATATAAGTACTAGCGTGCTCAGGACAATAATTCCAAATCAATATTTTAATAACAAAGAAATGAAGAATGTGGGAGATTAAGTGGTCTGTGCAATTAGTTTTTATATTTTTTTTTAAGAATTTTTTGAGCATTGTTGATATTGAGCTAATAGTGGGTTCACTGAGTATAATATTTACTCGAAAATGCTAACTCAAAAAAATGAATAAACTGAAAAAAGTTAATTCATTTTTAATGAAGAAAAAGCCTCTAAATCCTATAAATACAAACTCATGATTGTATCTTGTTTTCTGTAAATTTTTTTTTCCTAGTGATTAAGGTGGCATTTGGGGTGAGACTATTTTTAACTAAATGTCATAATTGGGGAATGATTATCTTTTATCTATTTGAAGTTATCTGTTTCTTGTCATAATAGGATCCCGAGGCGGCTTTCGAATTTATTTTAATGAAAGTATTTACGTAGAAGAAAGCCAGTAAGACCATCTTTTGGATATGAGGGAGCAAATGGCGCTTGGCGAACTTGCTTGTATTCATAAGTAGCATAACATGCTGATAAGAATAGGCCTCGCCATCGACATAAGCAAAACCTATACTGTTTTACATTATATTTTCTTCAGACATTGAGGGAGTACCAATTTGTAGGGGAGAGTATTTGCGAAAAAGAAGACTTATATTCTATAGCAGGAATAATAGATGATTCAAACTACATCCCCTATAATCAAAAATGTATAGCTTGAATCTGAATTCTCTTCTATCTCCTACAGGTGAAAGGACAGAGTCTGTATATGGAGCTCATAGGGAATAAGCAATTTTGAAAAAAGACCTGGTATAAAACTCGCGAATTTGTCCATCACAAAAGATACCAAAGTTGTTATTTAGATAATGTTTTGGCCAAGAACAACCTGTCCGGTTCTTTCCATTAATATAATTGCTGACGTCTTCGTAATGCGCTAAAGTTATGGTCATAATTAGAAGTGGGGCGCACTCTCTGTATAAATTCAAGATTTAACCTATTTCAGCTGATTTCAATGGATATAGCACCTTCACTCATTATGGGTTACTTGTAATAGAGAGAGAATGGGTAGAAACCAGTTCGCACTAATAATAAACATCATAAGGTATGAGCATGATAGGAAGGCTAATATACTATTAATATAGTTTACTTAGTAGACTCGTGAAAACTGATACAGAATTATTAATTATAATCATTTTTTTTATATTTTATTTATTATTAATTTTTGATGTCCGGAAGGTAATACTACGAATAACAAACTAACGAATACATTTATTGAGTGAAAAAAAGAAGTTATAATCACTATTTCTTTTGTGACTATTCTCTTCATGATTGATAGGGATCGACTGTTCATTATCTTGATGGCCAAAATGATAATTCACTTGTGGAGTTTTTTCTGACTATAATGTCTACACTAACGTGCCAATATCACACAGCACATAGGTGCTGGAGGAAGGGTTCTCCAGGAATAATAAAATATATTAATGGGTGCAAACATTCCTTTGGAAATGAGAGAGAGATATCTCATTCGAACAGACGAAATAGAGAGGAGGAAGGTTTAAATGATGTTTGGTTTTTTGCGGCGAATCTCGCATTCGTTCTACTACGCAAATAGGAAGAATGTATAGGGATATCTTGATTGGGGGTTAAGCAGCAACAAAGAAAAGGCCTCCTAAAGATGAGCTTGAAATTGATAGACTGATGGGATTTATATTGAAATTAGTAACGTTGCACGAATGATGAATTTCATTAAGATAGAGTATCCTATCAAAGATAAGATTTGACAGTCTCGGATCTCATGTTCTGAGGGGTTAGATCAATAGATATATATTTATATAGCTTATAGTTGAGCGAGAAAGTAATAGATGAAGTTTCTCTCATCGGGGTCTATATATGTTACAATACCTTGGAATATATAATCCAATAGATGATTAGTTAATTATGAGAATATAGTTGAACGGTCATATTAATACACATGCGTTTCCAAGTATAATCTGTGGAGATATGCCACTAAATCATATGCAAACCACAGCTGAATCATTATTAAAGGATATCGGGCCAAAAGATTGATTGCTCATATATAAAATCAATGACTGTTGAAAATTAAGAAGTCACCGCTCAGCAATCTTAATGGCAGCATACGTGACAGGTTGAATATATAGCGGCTATAAACATTATTCTTTCTTTTCATGAGTTTACTTAAGGGCCATATTTTGTAAACCAAAGTGCGCATTTTTTTCAGGTCGTCTTTGTCTGGACAATCCATTTAGAGACAGACCGATGGGATAGGTGGTGAGTAGAGAAATCCGATTCCAGCAGATTTTGTTTAGGGGTAATGTTATATGTCCTATGTGCCTGCAAGCATGTGTCTTCTCTTTGTATATAATCATTATCTATTTTTAGGCAGCGGTCAAAGAGTATATATTCAATTGATAGAGATTAGTAAAGAGTGTGATGTTTATTTGTGCTATAATATAGGATATAAATATATGAAATAAAAGAGTCTCAAGTTTAAATATCTGCTCAGGTCGCAAAGCATCTTTACTTTTACTCAGAGCGATTATTGCTTTGGAAAGCGCTAGGGTATTCTATCATAGAAAGCTATGAATAACTCTATCAAAGTAAGGAAGTAACTCCGGATTACTAGGTCCACCAAGCAACACTGGAAACATTTTAGTAAAAGAGAGATGTATTTAAGATAGATAGGTTAGGGCTGGTCAGTTAAATAAAGATTTTTTACTAGATGAATATCATAACACTTAAGGGAAGTCACAGGGAGTGTGGATAGGTCTGCGCTAGCTTTTCGAGATTTACCTGTGGCTAGTGAAGTATACTCAGGGTGGCCTGCCGCCAACAAGTTTTCTCCTCTTGTTATAAAAAAAAAAAAAAAAAAATTTCCCAAGAGGGGAAAAGGGGGTCTAAAATATTCTCGAAAGTTGTCCTTGGCATCTGGGAATTGCATGCTGCAATCAATATAGCATCTGGGTCGAAGAGACACAACTGTGGATTAGGCTTAGAGGACCAAATTTCATCATCCAAAGTGTGCTGCTGAATACAAAGATGTCATTTATTTGGCATGTTCTCCCCAACTTGTAAGGAATAGGAGCCTGTTTCTTGAGAGCTGGAGAACCAGAATCCCCATCCTCGTCTAGAACATTCAATTTTCAGCCAAACAAAGACCAGTAGCTGGAAATATTCCTAGGGACCTGTTATATTCACTTATCTTTATATCTTTTCGTGGGTTTAAGTTGATGGAAAAAGATGAACCTAATCGGATCCCCACTCAGATATTTTATAGTCTGAATTATTCGGATAACGTTAACAGGGCTCGTTTGGAAGAGAGCAAAAAAGAGGTTCTCTGTACGTAAAGATCATTGCCATTTTCCACTAACATTAGCTGCATAATTCAACAAGATAAGAAAAAGTGTTTGGTGTCTCAAAAGCAATTTTCTTGCTTCCAATGCTTCGCCACCAGTGTTTTCCAAGCAGAATTTGATTCTTTTGGAGGATCTGTCTATCCCAAATTTGATGTGAAATACGACCATATATATGCAATTGTGGGTTGGCAAAGGGGAAGAATCTGCACAACTGGGGATTGCTTGCTGGGAAGATGCCACTTTGGTACGACAATCTTGGGTTGGCATGCAAGACTCTGCATGATGTTTTATGAAACACGATGCTGTGTTCCTTTGTGTCATTGTTCCACTAGCAATGTGGCATATCTAGTCATTAAACTGCCTTCTCCCCCTCAGTTGAACCAAGTTTTGATACCATCTCCAGTGCCATGGTAAGGCAGATACCCATTAATCTTGTCGGGCCTTAATTAGCTACTTTCTCCCACTATAAACTTTTTTACCCACGTTTTCTATTCTTAATCAAGAGGATAAACATTTCTTTATAAGCTGGCCCTCTTCCACCTGTTTTAAAAAAAAAAAAAAAAAACAATCTATTTATAGGTGTTGCAAATCAGGATCATTCTTCTATATCAGACCGTCGTTATTTCTCTCAAAATCAATTAGTATCATTAAAAATTATCAAATAGAGCAGTATTATAGTAGAACTCCAACACTCTAAAAAAATTATAAACCCTAAATCTTAACCTGTTCCACTCGTATGCAATAAATACACTTATAAGAAGCAAAACAAAATAGTTTTTTTTTTTTTAATTATCTAATTAATTTTCAATACATGTCAAAACTTGTTTATTCGACCTAACCCCATTAAATCCTTGGTCCAGTACTTTTGATAGCAGGGTCCTCTAGAGTACCCGAGCACTTTGGCATAATTTATCACGAGGAAGGTACGGTGGATATTAACAAGGGTACATTCTGTGGGTTTCTAGCAAACGAATTTGTGGTCCGGGGGGTAGATGCCAATATCGTTCCGTACAAAGCATATCTCATATTTGATGCACCGGATGTCCTTGTAAAAGACCTTCCACAGTGCCAAACGTGTCTTAATTATGATCACTTAAAATCGAGAGGCGGTCGGCAAATATGACGCGAGGGACAAAATCATAGAATTGCAACTAACATGACAAATGTGGCTTTTTGGATGTCCTTTACGTGGGAGGATTCAATGGTTAAAATAACAAACTTCAATTTCTAGGCTAAATGTATTCAGTGAGTGGACATGAGTTAGAATCTTAACAGTTAACGACTGCAAATAAATTTTTCATTGAAATGATATTTAGACTGTGAAGTCGATTTTCAAGTGTTTGAAGTTTGTAATGTATTCTTTAGTTAGATTAAGTTTATCCGAGTTTAGCACACATAACCTGGAGGCGACGAATTTCCATCCTTATCCAAAAATAAATAAATGCTTTAGATTTTTTTTTTTAACAGATTGTTCTAATTTCACTTTAATAAGTATATTCCTAACTCACCCTTCAACCACAGACGGGCAAGAAGCTGAATAGAAGGACAAGAGGCATTATTACAACTCAGAAATTTGAGTTTTGAAAATTCTGTCATAACGTTAAAACTTTTTGCTTATTTCGAAATTTGCTTAAAGGAAAAGAGAAAAAGTCATTTTGTATTTCAAAACTACGGGTCAATATCACTTTGGGAGTTTAAACTACCAAATTCGTTACATTAAACTCTCAAATTATCAAAATTTATCATCGTGCACTCTTAAAAAAGATTTTACAATCAAAATTATGTCATGTGTGTTATAAATGGATTATGTAGCACAGTTTTAATGGATGGATCTTATCCGATGGTGCACATTAATAAATTTTGATAGTTAAAAAGTCTAATATAAAAAATTTGGTAGTTTAAACCCCAAAATGACATTAATCCTATGTTCGAGCGCGTAAAGTGAAACTTCTCAAAAAAAAAAAATCCCACAAAATACCATCAACCAGACGTCAATTAACTCAAAAAAAAAAAAAAAAATATTTATCATCTGTAGGGCACAAAGGAGCTGGGGGATTATATACAAATAAGGAATTTTATTAAAACTATAGGATAAGTTATTTGGGCTAGCTGATCCCTTAATCCTGATTTCACATAATGAAGCCCCCCCAAAGCTTGTCTAAAGGCTCTAAATAAGCCCATTGCCCACATATTTGCGTAAACTCTCTTCCAGCAGCCTCCATTAGCATGTTGAATTAGAACCTCACGTTTGTTTCCGATTGATATCATTATCCCTTTATTTCTTTAAGTCTGATTTAAATGTATTTTATAGGTTTTTTTCAGCAGGAAACGACAGGGAAAAAGAGAAAGCTTCACTTTAATACTGTGTGCATGAATCAAGTCACCTTCCTATACCATATACGACAGAATTTCCTCCTAAAAGTTCTGAAATCATACGCCATCTCTCACGTGGATAGCTTATATTAATTTCTGCAGAAGAAAAAGATATTTATTTAACCAAATGAACAGCCTATAATTTAACCCAAACTTTAAATTACCAGCAAAGGGACCTGGATTTTCTACAGTAATTTGAGCAAATCTACATCTGGTGCATATGTCTTCCTAGATTGTGCAGTTCAAATAATAAAAATACATAAAAAAAATCCTAATCCCTAAAATATCTTACTCGAATTGCAACTTTAACCATGTAAAGCTTCATGTCCCCGAGAGCTAGCTATTGGTAGAAATCCAAAATTTAATGACTTTAGTACTTTTGCCCAAGTAAATCAATTAATTGTCTAGAAGCCTTGAACTTTACCATTGTCACATAGAAAAAGGCAATTGAGAAAGTAATACTTCTTTAATCTTATTTAACTTTGGGCTATATTAAAAAAAATTGTAACGTGACCTGGTACGTGGTAAGTGCGGGCTAGCTTGCCCTTTGCACTCCGCTTTATTTATTTATCGCTTTATACTTCATCTTTTGTTGTTTGGATAAACTAAAAAAATGAAATAAACACAAGTGCTGTACAGAGAATCATCAGAACTGTCTCAATGCTTGTACCCCTTTAAGAGTCTTAAAAAGGCCCCATGATCGATAATTTTTTTTCAACTTTTTGTTTTTTCTTAAAAAATATCAATTTGAACCTTTTAATTATCAAAATAATTATAAATAATATCTCAAAATACTTTTGACATATTGAACTCAAGAATTATTAAGTTTCATCAATTTTTACCGTCAAATTTTATTTCAAAACACAATTTAATAATTCTTAATTCAATATGTCAATTTGATAATTTAGACCTTTATTTAAAATTAAATTAGAGGGCTAAAAAGTATTTTTTCTCTTTATTTTTCTTTTCGAGCAAAATGCTTCCTTACTTAACTCTCGGCATTGCGGCTATGCCTTGTAACATACCTATTTATAATAAATAACAAATAGCTTTTCATAACTTAATATTAAAAAGTTCTTTGTCATCTAAAGTATTGTACTATGTTTATTCCTAATATACCATTCGATCGTATGTCATAAAAGGATCTGAGGTAAATCCAAATGAGCATAATTCTAGTTCTCGGGATATCTAAATATTCATGGGAGGAGAGGATGATAAGATGGTCCCTGCAGCCAAATCATGTGGGATTGGATCGATGTCCATAAAATATACTTCTATTCCAATAATTGTGTTGGTTTGTTCCTTTTAGATGGGCATCTTAAAGATTTAGAAGAATTTGGTGTGTACATTCTGCAAAGAGTTCTTGTGAAGCTTCAATTTTTTTCCCCCTTCTCTAAATATGATTCTTGCGGTATATATATATCATCCTGACGCAAGAGATCGTTTTTTTCTTAATGGGTCAAATTCGTCAGAGTATGGAGATTTTTTCTAATTTACTGTAGAAACAAATTTGGAGACAAATATATACATATAATAGTTCGTAATTTTTATGATATTTAATTTGCTCGTATGAAATTTTAGGTAATATAAATCTTATAATATTCAATATTTATTATGTATATCAATCGGACCATCTAATTCAAGTAAATAATTGAAATTATTGTAATTAAAAAAAAGTATTGTGGTCTCTTGAAAGTATTCTTAGGTGTAAATAGTTTTTTAAATTTATGAAGAAAATCCGTTGCACTTGACTTGTCCATCGAATTCCGACATATCATATAACGATAAATCTTAAACACTCAAATTATATCTATAGACCATAAATCTTAAACACTCGAATCATATCTATAGTCCGAGTATCGATTTAGTCAATAACTTATTTGAAGGAGATAGGTTCGTGTAGAGGTGTAATTAGTCCGTGTGGCCGCGTGGGAGTTGGTGCAAATATTTGTATATTGTCTATTTTCTGGAAAAATATTTCTCTGGTCGACAGCTAATGCATGTCGAAATCAGCGTTGGACTTGTGCCGGTCGAACACGTCGGTCCAAGTACAACGCGGCTTGAAAGGGATTGGCATGGGAGTCGAAGCCTCAAGAACAAAACAAAAAAAACAGGCAGCTCGAATTAAGTCGGCAACTATCAACGTTAAAGAAAAATGTTCGTCTCGACGTTTAATCATTGACAACTCACCGCCCACTTCGAAATCTTTGAAGATGATGGCTAGATACGGTGGTCAAACCAACTCCTGATCCTTCAACATAAATATTAATTAGGTCTGACTTGTAGGTACAAACACTATGATTATCAAATAAAAGTTAGTTAATTGACAAAACCTGGTGATTAAATTATTTGTTACTTAAATGATTTTGTATTTTAATGGTAATTTTCCCCAAATTTAAAGGAATAATCAATTTTTTTGTAACGAGAAAAATATTATACGATAAACTCATTTAATGCGTAGATAAATTCTATAAAGGTCAGCGTAAACCACATCTAACACCACATTACTTAAGTCACTGATTTCATTTTCATAGAAAATCAAACCCAAAATATTTACATGGCCCTGGTTTGTTGCAAGAGATTTCGATCAAATGGAAAAAAAAAAAAAAAATTATGACACTATAAATGACTACTTTTTTTTTTTTTCTTTCTAGACTAATGACTACCCATTTGGTATATCCAATCCTAGTATATGTGACTACCCATTTGGCCTAAGAGATTTTTCTTTTGTAATAAAAAAATATTATACGACAAACTCACTTAATGCACATATAAATTCTAAAGAGATTAGCGCAACCACTTACATCCAATAGCCTAGCACTTAAGTCACCGATCTCATTCTCATAGAAAATCGAACCCAAGACATCTAAAAGACCTTGGTTTGCCCAAAGAGATTTCAATCAATGAAAAAAAAAAGGGAAAAATTATGAGACTATTAATGACTACCCATTTACTTAGAAAAAAAATAATGACTACCCATTTGGTATATCGAATTCCTAATATATGTCATAATTTTTTTACTTTTTTTTTTCTTCTCTCTATGAATTAGCATTTCCCTTGCAATCCCCAACTTATACTATATACTAGTTGAAGTTAAATTAAATTAAAATATACGTTAATTGGTTAATGAGCTAAAGTTAGTGGCATATTGCATGCATGTAGAACGCATGCTCCTGCTACTCGCTATATATATATATATATATGTGATATTTAATTCCTTGTTATTTTGTCAAACGACAATATGCCACTAACTTTTCATTAACCAATTAACGTATATTTTAATTTAATTTAACTTCAACTAGTATATAGTATAAGTTGGGGATTGCAAGGGAAATGCTAATTCATAGAGAGAAGAGAAAAAAAAAAGTAAAAAAATTATGACATATATTAGGAATTCGATATACCAAATGGGTAGTCATTATTTTTTTTCTAAGTAAATGGGTAGTCATTAATAGTCTCATAATTTTTCCCTTTTTTTTTTCATTGATTGAAATCTCTTTGGGCAAACCAAGGTCTTTTAGATGTCTTGGGTTCGATTTTCTATGAGAATGAGATCGGTGACTTAAGTGCTAGGCTATTGGATGTAAGTGGTTGCGCTAATCTCTTTAGAATTTATATGTGCATTAAGTGAGTTTGTCGTATAATATTTTTTTATTACAAAAGAAAAATCTCTTAGGCCAAATGGGTAGTCACATATACTAGGATTGGATATACCAAATGGGTAGTCATTAGTCTAGAAAGAAAAAAAAAAAAAGTAGTCATTTATAGTGTCATAATTTTTTTTTTTTTTTTCCATTTGATCGAAATCTCTTGCAACAAACCAGGGCCATGTAAATATTTTGGGTTTGATTTTCTATGAAAATGAAATCAGTGACTTAAGTAATGTGGTGTTAGATGTGGTTTACGCTGACCTTTATAGAATTTATCTACGCATTAAATGAGTTTATCGTATAATATTTTTCTCGTTACAAAAAAATTGATTATTCCTTTAAATTTGGGGAAAATTACCATTAAAATACAAAATCATTTAAGTAACAAATAATTTAATCACCAGGTTTTGTCAATTAACTAACTTTTATTTGATAATCATAGTGTTTGTACCTACAAGTCAGACCTAATTAATATTTATGTTGAAGGATCAGGAGTTGGTTTGACCACCGTATCTAGCCATCATCTTCAAAGATTTCGAAGTGGGCGGTGAGTTGTCAATGATTAAACGTCGAGACGAACATTTTTCTTTAACGTTGATAGTTGCCGACTTAATTCGAGCTGCCTGTTTTTTTTGTTTTGTTCTTGAGGCTTCGACTCCCATGCCAATCCCTTTCAAGCCGCGTTGTACTTGGACCGACGTGTTCGACCGGCACAAGTCCAACGCTGATTTCGACATGCATTAGCTGTCGACCAGAGAAATATTTTTCCAGAAAATAGACAATATACAAATATTTGCACCAACTCCCACGCGGCCACACGGACTAATTACACCTCTACACGAACCTATCTCCTTCAAATAAGTTATTGACTAAATCGATACTCGGACTATAGATATGATTCGAGTGTTTAAGATTTATGGTCTATAGATATAATTTGAGTGTTTAAGATTTATCGTTATATGATATGTCGGAATTCGATGGACAAGTCAAGTGCAACGGATTTTCTTCATAAATTTAAAAAACTATTTACACCTAAGAATACTTTCAAGAGACCACAATACTTTTTTTTAATTACAATAATTTCAATTATTTACTTGAATTAGATGGTCCGATTGATATACATAATAAATATTGAATATTATAAGATTTATATTACCTAAAATTTCATACGAGCAAATTAAATATCATAAAAATTACGAACTATTATATGTATATATTTGTCTCCAAATTTGTTTCTACAGTAAATTAGAAAAAATCTCCATACTCTGACGAATTTGACCCATTAAGAAAAAAACGATCTCTTGCGTCAGGATGATATATATATACCGCAAGAATCATATTTAGAGAAGGGGGAAAAAAATTGAAGCTTCACAAGAACTCTTTGCAGAATGTACACACCAAATTCTTCTAAATCTTTAAGATGCCCATCTAAAAGGAACAAACCAACACAATTATTGGAATAGAAGTATATTTTATGGACATCGATCCAATCCCACATGATTTGGCTGCAGGGACCATCTTATCATCCTCTCCTCCCATGAATATTTAGATATCCCGAGAACTAGAATTATGCTCATTTGGATTTACCTCAGATCCTTTTATGACATACGATCGAATGGTATATTAGGAATAAACATAGTACAATACTTTAGATGACAAAGAACTTTTTAATATTAAGTTATGAAAAGCTATTTGTTATTTATTATAAATAGGTATGTTACAAGGCATAGCCGCAATGCCGAGAGTTAAGTAAGGAAGCATTTTGCTCGAAAAGAAAAATAAAGAGAAAAAAATACTTTTTAGCCTCTAATTTAATTTTAAATAAAGGTCTAAATTATCAAATTTGACATATTGAATTTAAGAATTATAAATTGTGTCTTGAAATAAAATTTGACGGTAAAAATTGATGAAACTTAATAATTCTTGAGTTCAATGTGTCAAAAGTATTTTGAGATATTATTTATAATTATTTTGATAATTAAAAGGTTCAAATTGATATTTTTTAAGAAAAAACAAAAAGTTGAAAAAAAATTATCGATCATGGGGCCTTTTTAAGACTCTTAAAGGGGTACAAGCATTGAGACAGTTCTGATGATTCTCTGTACAGCACTTGTGTTTATTTCATTTTTTTAGTTTATCCAAACAACAAAAGATGAAGTATAAAGCGATAAATAAATAAAGCGGAGTGCAAAGGGCAAGCTAGCCCGCACTTACCACGTACCAGGTCACGTTACATTTTTTTTAATATAGCCCAAAGTTAAATAAGATTAAAGAAGTATTACTTTCTCAATTGCCTTTTTCTATGTGACAATGGTAAAGTTCAAGGCTTCTAGACAATTAATTGATTTACTTGGGCAAAAGTACTAATGTCATTAAATTTTGGATTTCTACCAATAGCTAGCTCTCGGGGACATGAAGCTTTACATGGTTAAAGTTGCAATTCGAGTAAGATATTTTAGGGATTAGGATTTTTTTTATGTATTTTTATTATTTGAACTGCACAATCTAGGAAGACATATGCACCAGATGTAGATTTGCTCAAATTACTGTAGAAAATCCAGGTCCCTTTGCTGGTAATTTAAAGTTTGGGTTAAATTATAGGCTGTTCATTTGGTTAAATAAATATCTTTTTCTTCTGCAGAAATTAATATAAGCTATCCACGTGAGAGATGGCGTATGATTTCAGAACTTTTAGGAGGAAATTCTGTCGTATATGGTATAGGAAGGTGACTTGATTCATGCACACAGTATTAAAGTGAAGCTTTCTCTTTTTCCCTGTCGTTTCCTGCTGAAAAAAACCTATAAAATACATTTAAATCAGACTTAAAGAAATAAAGGGATAATGATATCAATCGGAAACAAACGTGAGGTTCTAATTCAACATGCTAATGGAGGCTGCTGGAAGAGAGTTTACGCAAATATGTGGGCAATGGGCTTATTTAGAGCCTTTAGACAAGCTTTGGGGGGGCTTCATTATGTGAAATCAGGATTAAGGGATCAGCTAGCCCAAATAACTTATCCTATAGTTTTAATAAAATTCCTTATTTGTATATAATCCCCCAGCTCCTTTGTGCCCTACAGATGATAAAAATATTTTTTTTTTTTTTTTTGAGTTAATGACGTCTGGTTGATGGTATTTTGTGGGATTTTTTTTTTTTGAAAGTTTCACTTTACGCGCTCGAACTATAGGATTAATGTCATTTTGGGGTTTAAACTACCAAATTTTTTATATTAGACTTTTTAACTATCAAAATTTATTAATGTGCACCTCGGATAAGATCCATCCATTAAAACTGTGCTACATAATCCATTTATAACACACATGACATAATTTTGATTGTAAAATCTTTTTTAAGAGTGCACGATGATAAATTTTGATAATTTGAGAGTTTAATGTAACGAATTTGGTAGTTTAAACTCCCAAAGTGATATTGACCCGTAGTTTTGAAATACAAAATGACTTTTTCTCTTTTCCTTTAAGCAAATTTCGAAATAAGCAAAAAGTTTTAACGTTATGACAGAATTTTCAAAACTCAAATTTCTGAGTTGTAATAATGCCTCTTGTCCTTCTATTCAGCTTCTTGCCCGTCTGTGGTTGAAGGGTGAGTTAGGAATATACTTATTAAAGTGAAATTAGAACAATCTGTTAAAAAAAAAAATCTAAAGCATTTATTTATTTTTGGATAAGGATGGAAATTCGTCGCCTCCAGGTTATGTGTGCTAAACTCGGATAAACTTAATCTAACTAAAGAATACATTACAAACTTCAAACACTTGAAAATCGACTTCACAGTCTAAATATCATTTCAATGAAAAATTTATTTGCAGTCGTTAACTGTTAAGATTCTAACTCATGTCCACTCACTGAATACATTTCGCCTAGAAATTGAAGTTTGTTATTTTAACCATTGAATCCTCCCACGTAAAGGACATCCAAAAAGCCACATTTGTCATGTTAGTTGCAATTCTATGATTTTGTC
Source organism: Morella rubra (assembly GCA_003952965.2). Taxonomy (NCBI): domain Eukaryota; kingdom Viridiplantae; phylum Streptophyta; class Magnoliopsida; order Fagales; family Myricaceae; genus Morella; species Morella rubra. The sequence continues at coordinate 20,873 of CM025854.1, forward strand.
CCTCGCGTCATATTTGCCGACCGCCTCTCGATTTTAAGTGATCATAATTAAGACACGTTTGGCACTGTGGAAGGTCTTTTACAAGGACATCCGGTGCATCAAATATGAGATATGCTTTGTACGGAACGATATTGGCATCTACCCCCCGGACCACAAATTCGTTTGCTAGAAACCCACAGAATGTACCCTTGTTAATATCCACCGTACCTTCCTCGTGATAAATTATGCCAAAGTGCTCGGGTACTCTAGAGGACCCTGCTATCAAAAGTACTGGACCAAGGATTTAATGGGGTTAGGTCGAATAAACAAGTTTTGACATGTATTGAAAATTAATTAGATAATTAAAAAAAAAACTATTTTGTTTTGCTTCTTATAAGTGTATTTATTGCACACGAGTGGAACAGGTTAAGATTTAGGGTTTATAATTTTTTTAGAGTGTTGGAGTTCCACTACAATACTGCTCTATTTGATAACTTTTAATGATACTAATTGATTTTGAGAGAAATAGCGACGGTCTGACATAGGAGAATGATCCTGATTTGCAAACACTATAAATAGATTGTTTTTTTTTTTTTTTTTTTTAAAACAGGTGGAAGAGGGCCAGCTTATAAAGAAATGTTTATCCTCTTGATTAAGAATAGAAAACAGTGGGTAAAAAAGTTTATAGTGGGAGAAAGTAGCTAATTAAGGCCCGACAAGATTAATGGGTATCTGCCTTACCATGGCACTGGAGATGGTATCAAAACTTGGTTCAACTGAGGGGGAGAAGGCAGTTTAATGACTAGATATGCCACATTGCTAGTGGAACAATGACACAAAGGAACACAGCATCGTGTTTCATAAAACATCATGCAGAGTCTTGCATGCCAACCCAAGATTGTCGTACCAAAGTGGCATCTTCCCAGCAAGCAATCCCCAGTTGTGCAGATTCTTCCCCTTTGCCAACCCACAATTGCATATATATGGTCGTATTTCACATCAAATTTGGGATAGACAGATCCTCCAAAAGAATCAAATTCTGCTTGGAAAACACTGGTGGCGAAGCATTGGAAGCAAGAAAATTGCTTTTGAGACACCAAACACTTTTTCTTATCTTGTTGAATTATGCAGCTAATGTTAGTGGAAAATGGCAATGATCTTTACGTACAGAGAACCTCTTTTTTGCTCTCTTCCAAACGAGCCCTGTTAACGTTATCCGAATAATTCAGACTATAAAATATCTGAGTGGGGATCCGATTAGGTTCATCTTTTTCCATCAACTTAAACCCACGAAAAGATATAAAGATAAGTGAATATAACAGGTCCCTAGGAATATTTCCAGCTACTGGTCTTTGTTTGGCTGAAAATTGAATGTTCTGAACGAGGATGGGGATTCTGGTTCTCCAGCTCTCAAGAAACAGGCTCCTATTCCTTACAAGTTGGGGAGAACATGCCAAATAAATGACATCTTTGTATTCAGCAGCACACTTTGGATGATGAAATTTGGTCCTCTAAGCCTAATCCACAGTTGTGTCTCTTCGACCCAGATGCTATATTGATTGCAGCATGCAATTCCCAGATGCCAAGGACAACTTTCGAGAATATTTTAGACCCCCTTTTCCCCTCTTGGGAAATTTTTTTTTTTTTTTTTTTATAACAAGGAGAAATCTTGTGCGGCAGCCACCTGAGTATATTCACCTAGCGCACAGGTAAATCTCGAAAAGCTAGCGCAGACCTATCCACACCCCTGTGACTTCCGCTTAAGTGGGTTATGATATTCATCTAGTAAAAAATCGAATTTATGACCAGCCTAACCTACACAAAGTACATCTCTCTTTTTCTGAAAATTTCCTGTGTTTGTTGGTGGCCTAGAATCCGGAGTACTTCTCTTTGAAGTTATCTGTCTTTCATATGGTCCCGAGGCGCTTGATATTCGTGAGAAAAGTAAAGATTTTGATGAGCAAAACTTGCTTGTATTCATAAGTAGCATAAACCCAAATAACACACACTTCTTTACAATTTCCACATTGAGAATACTTTGTGGGTATTGAAACAGAGCCATTTCTTGCAGGCATAAGGATTAAATTCCCCTAAACAAAATCTGCTGAATCGGATTCTTCCCATTCATGCGTGGCCATGGGAACAAAGCACCTGAAAAAGACTGGTTAAATGGAATTGTACCTAAAAGAAAGATAATGTTTTGGCCAAGACCAACCTGTCCACGTTCTTCCATTAATATTGCTGACGTGCTTCTAATCACAGTATGATTTAGAGTGGGCGTCATCTTTGGTTCCAAATTATGTTCCTTTTATCAGCTGGTTCAATGGATATGCATCACAGATGTTACTTGGACATGGTTTTGACCGTTCACTATATAACATCATAGGATACAAGGGGCTATACATATATGCCCGTGAAAACTTCATTTTTTCCCTCAACTATCAAAATTTATCTATATGCATCCTCAGATAGGATCCGACTGTCAATCTATCTTGATGGCCACATTATTCATATGTGCAGTTTTTCATATATTCCTCGTCAATTCAAGCACTAGGGCTGGGTTTCCATATATATACACTTCCTTTGAGAAAGAGAGAGAAAAAAAAAAAAAGCAAAAGAAACAAATGCAAAACTTGCAAATTTTGCATACTTCGTTCTTGTTTTCATTTTTAAAGTTAAGTAGAGTATTTAACAGTTTTATTATTGTCATACAGTTGAGCCGTCGTTTCTTTCAAAATCAATTGGTGTCAGAATAGCGCTACTCAAGTCTTTTATAGTATTTGACATCGCACCCAGCGAATCTGTTCTAAGAACACTGGGAGCAGTATTGTGAAACTCCAACAATTATCTCTTGATCTATGCTTCTTCACGAAGTGATGTGAAGAACATAAGCGGATACAACCGGCAGATCCATTGGAATATGTCCAAACCAAATTCCTCCTTACTCAGATTGAATATTTTCATTTGAAAGATTCGGATTTTTGTTCCCCCTTCCTCTACAACAGTCGGAGAAAGGGAATCCTGTTCCTCAGGAGTTGGGAAGTTGGGAGCTGGCCATGCCAAAAAGATCACATCCTTGTATATATTCAATCAATCTCTTTCTTTATCCTTCCTTTTTGGTCATAGATGCCTTTGTTACTTTCTTCCCTTTTCTTTTCCGTGGTCGTCGTGGTCATGCATGTTTGACGGCCGCTCTACTTTTTCATTTGGGGACGAAGAGAAATACATCAGAGAGAATGACAGACGATGGTCCCCTGAGGCAAGCTGAAAGCTTTTCTCAGGTCAGGTAGGAGTCACAATCTTTTAACATGAGACGGTGATTTCCATGCCGGAGGAGTAGTATTTACTACGCGTGGCCATGCATAACAATGAACCTGGACCGAACACTAACGTTGTCTTTACATGTCTCATGCAGTAATTGTCTGGGTCTTCTGTTGTGATTATCGGACTTAATTATCATTATCTTACGTTAATAGCCTTCCAAGATTCATCACCATTTTAAGGATCTAAACAGGGGCGAGCCCGCAAGGGCAACAACCCCAAGGTGCAGGGACGAAGCTATGGGGATTTAGCAGCATTTTTTTCCCAAGGCCAAAAGGCTGATGTTTTAAACAATTTTTTTTTTAGTCTCTATCTAGATAGATTTTTGATCATTTAATTAACCAAATTGACAAATGTTAGCAATAAAAATGACCTCCCGAATCGACCCTCCGCATTAAAAGTGAGAGAAACTTTGATGGCTGTTGATCAGTCATTAGTTTGGTGGGAGGGTAGCCATGAAACTTTGATTAAAGGAAAATTAAGGAATTTGAGATAAGAGACAAAAGGATTATTTTCCCCAATGGACCTTCTAAACTCACTTGTTTTTTTTTTTGGCAATGTGCCCATTGCTTAAGGATTAATTACCAAGAAAAAAGGAAAATTGGCCGCGTACAAAAAGGTTAATGATTAGATCTTAAAACGGGGCAGATTGTGATTAAAAAAAAAATTAAGTTTTTCCGATAAGACTGGGGCTTCTATGTTTAATGGAATGATTTGAATTTCTCATTCTAATCGAATACTTAACAGGAACGGAAACAAAAGACCAATGCGAAGCAAACGCTAATGGGCTTTGTAGCTCGCTTGGTTCCAATCCATTAAGATTTTGGGTCAGGCTGGGCCTTGATTAACTCAAGGGTCACGAACTGGCCCAATTAGCAAACTTTCCTTTTATCATTGTTGTACAATCCTTTTGGGTACAAAGTCCGTTCTCTCCTTGCTCACTCTTTTTCCTTTAAGGTGCTGCCACTTCTTTCCTTTTTCTTTTTTCTTTTTTTATTTTATTTTTTAATAGCAGGAGGAATTAGTCACCTACTCATTAAAAACCCTGTTTATCATTTTTAATGAGCAAAACTCATCTAAATTTTTTTAATGTTTTTGAGGTTTTCAGAATAATTGTTGTACTCACCCCAAGCAACGTGACGATTAAAACACACTTGGAATTGTGTGATAATAAGAGATTCGATTCCTCTTAGAATAAAACCGGGTGACTTAAGTGAAGGATCGTGGGCTGTTGGCCGCCCCATGATTCTTAAGATTCACCTATGTGCATTAGGTACGCTCACTCCGGCAGAAAAATTTTCTCCTCGTGCCCAAAAAAAAGAAAAAAAAAATTTACTTGCTGTCAATCATCAAAAGTTGACATCTAAAGAAATTATCTTTTATTTGCCTTGAACATATTGCTGAAAATGAATGAATACCTGTGGTATTACACAGAGCAGATGAGGGAGAAAAATCAGATTTGGAAGTTGTAGGCAAAAGTAACGAGGGCCAACTGTGGATGAAGCTCTCCTACAAACTTCAAAGCAGGGCAGAGGCTTCATCTTGCAAAACCTTCCAAGCTGAGATGATATGCCTCTCTTCTGTCAATGGAGCTCCTACAGCAAAACGAAGCACGTATTTGCCTGAAAGAACCTGCATAAAATGGTACAAAGCAATGAACTTAACTCATGCACTGCCAGTCATCACAGGGAAGCAGATACGTTTTCCTTATGATGGATGTCGCAGGAGAAGAAAAAAAAGAAAAAAGGACACTTACTGTGTGCGAAATGAAAACTTTCCCAGTTGAATTTACAGCGTCTAATAGGTCATGGTTCAGTTTATTGCCATGATCATCCTTGTTCTGAGAAGGCAAAAGGCGGAAACAAACTAATGAAAAGATCCTTGGGGTAACAACCTGTACACATGAATACTGTGGGCTAATTAATAACAATGCAGAAAATCTCACCTAAGGGGTACCGCAGTCTTGAAACTACATAAATTTATGTTTTACTGCAGATGAATAATGCACAATGGAACTGGCGCTTCCAAAATCTTGTTATCCATAAAATTAATCTTGATTATGAAAAATATGATATCTTGTATGTGTGCATGCACACGAGCGCTACTGAACTTTCTGCATTATGAGCCCAAGAAAAGAAGTTCCTAGGACTCAGAAGATCAACCCTCCTTCCACAAGAGGTAAAGAGGTTAAAAATAACATATAGTTTACCCAAGAAAACACTTGTCTTTAAACATCAAGACCACTAGGGAAAGGTTGGTTCAAATTTAATAAGCCAAAAAAGGTTGGCTGAGATTTAAGGTAATACAAGGAGTTGGATAGATAAATGCATCTCTTTTTACAAATAATTTTATCCAGTTTGTGACAAAAAAAACATTACATCTATTAGAAGAATGGAGTATATGAAATCAAACAAATGCCTATAACGAATAGCATCACCTCAAATCTTGGGTCCTGAGCAACAAGTCCCTCAAATAGTTTGGCCAGCTTGATGTGGTTTCTTATGTAGCACTGCAGGTTTTCTATTCCATATAGGCGCAACACCATCCAAAGTTTCAATGATCTGAGAGCCAGCATATGAGTAAGTAGAAATATCATACATGAATGAAATCCTTATGGTTTTGTGTGTTTCTTTGTAGTGTATGCACGTAAAATGTATGAACTCCTAAAAGCATTTTGGCTAAATCTTAGATTCTGACAATATAAGTGATAAGCTAGAGGACAATTAAAATAGTGGTGCCAAAAGTTGCATTAACCGAACGATACGTTGAGATATATAAGAAATAAAAAGGGAAAAATATGTGAAACAGGAAATGGATACATGTTTGTCTCAAAACCTTTTGGATTTTTTTCTTTGTAGTCTTAAAATTTTTGGGTCTTTCAACAGTAATGGAAGAAACAAAAATAGTTAGTAGTCCATTACTGACTCAATTATGCGCAGATTATAAAGTATTACGTAGGAATTCAGAAACAGTTTCTTATTAAAAATGAAAAATAAAAAATGGTTAAAGGGTTTTGTATGATGCCTTTCAAGATAGGGTAGACCACACAAAGCAATTCTATTTCTCCATTTCTCAACCTTTCAACAGGTAGCAACATATTTGTATGGAAAAGCCACTACTCAGAATGATACCCACGAAAGCAGGGTAAGCATAAACCCTATTCAATATAATGGTATAGATGAAGGGCAAATCAAGCAAGACATAACATGTCATCTCTTAGGCAAAATGTTCAGAGGCACACCTAAACCGACGTCCAAGAGGAATTTGCCAATCTTTGTAATCCACGACAAGGCGTGCTTGAGAGGCCTAGATATCATTTTGCAATATCAAACATTCAAGTTTTATAGATTACAAATTACGATTGAAATATCATCCAAAACCACAAGGCAATCCCAAACCCAAAATCAGTTTCTACGTCAATATTGGTTAACCACCCTGGGAAAATTGAAAGAATGTTTACTGTACAATTCACGAATATAAATTAGTTAAATCAGTCCTGGCTCCTTTTTTCCTTTTTCTTTTTCGTTTCCAATTGGGAGTGGGGAAACTGGACATGGGGAGAAAAGAAAAAGGAAAAAAAAAAACCTTCCTATGGCACTACCCTGAAGATCTAATTGATCTAACCGTGAGTCATGCAAAGGCCACACAAAATCCTTCAACAAAAGGGTTCACAATACACTACAAAACGAGATGAAGAAAAGGTGTGAAAATCTGGAGCGATCAGGGTGCTAAATAAGAGTTTTTTTTCTTGTATTATGCATTATATCCAGATTAATCATGTTAAACCAGATAAGCTCTACCAGAAGAAACATGTAGTCTGTGTTTTTTTTTCTTTCTTTCTAAAAGCACAGGTACATACAGCATAACATTTACCCAGCTCTCCTAAAATTGCATAAAGAATAATACTCCATGGCACTTTTGTTAAGACATCCAACTGAGGGTCTACCGTCTGTATGACCAGCCGTAGCAGCAATGAGGCCTTTTCTGTTGGCATGAAGTCCATACCCCACAACGCAAGATTTGGAAGCCGCAAATCTTGACATATTTCAGCCACCTCTGACAGGAGTATTAATGCACCAACGGAGAAGATTTGCAAGCCGCAAATCTTGAAGAAATTTCTCCTCCATTTCACACGGTGATGTTTTCTCTATAAATGCTAACTCTATTGAAAGAGTTGCCTCTATAAAGAGCACCCATCGTGGGTTGAGAGTGTGAGGAAGTGCGGTGTGAGAGTTGAAAATTTGTAAAGTTTGGTTCTTTGAGTGAAATCAAAATACTCTCTTCCGTGGACGTAGGCAGTTGCCGAACCACGTAAATATTAGCCTTTGTCTGTTTGGTGTTCTTGTTCTGTACTCAACATTTTCCTGGTAAAGCTTTCAACTGCCACTAAAAAATTATTGTAGGTTAATTGCATCAAAAATCAGCTTGAGTGGCTGATTTGAGCATTTATCGCTTTACCATTAATGCAAGAACAAATCCAATGATGGAAATTAACTTCCTACATATAACCCTTCTTGTTAGGGACAACATAGAAGTCCCCACTGTTAGGCCCTAGTGATATCAACAGCCTTGGCATCATTATGGGGATGATTAAAATTTCGTTTGGCAGTTGTGTCAAGTACCATATTCATCCAAGAGTATGTAAGAATGGCTTACTTTGTTCTTCAGATACTCTGGATTTGTAGACAGGGACTGAACCAAGGCATTTCTGTCCTGTCGTCATGAAATTGATACAATCTATTATTCTATACAAGAAAAAAGTATCAGACTGAAGACTTTATTTCTAAAAAACAATTCTGATGGCATATAGCATCTTTAAAATAACTTCATGAGACTTACACTATCCTAGTTAGCAAAACTGCAAAAAAGTTCAAACTACATAGATGGTCAACCATCACAAGCATATCCAGGATTATCAAAAAAAATTATATCTAAAAGCAGTTGCATAGAGTTCCTGCTAGAAAAGCCTATAAGAGAAAGATTAAACACCTTTACCCTTTAAAAGACGCTGGAAGCAGCCAAATAGAGAATAACCACACAAATAATTTTCCCAAAACGAGAATGCTTATCTACATAAATCCAAATATTGGCTTCATAGTACCATCCTACTGCAAGGGAAGTATTGATTCATTTTCCATCTATGTAGTTCCTTTTTCTCTCCGCATCTTTCTTTTGCACTGTTACATTAAAAATCAAGTGACCTTGAAAGTGGACACCTTCCTCGACCCAGCATGAACTCGTCTCCAACCTTTCAAAGAAGGTACCAGTACCCAGGAAACAAAGATTCAACCATATCTGTGTTTCACTAAGCATGCATGTTTCAATCCAAATATGGCGCAAGAGAGAGGGGAAGGTGGAGAGGGGAGGAAGTACAGTGTTCAGTATTTGTCTCTCAAAAACATGAAAATGTCCATAAAGAAAAAAAAAAAAAAAGCCTCCGCATATAGAGATAGCAAAATGAGCACCACAAAGAAATGAAGCATTTAATTCAGACTTTAACAGTTCCCTTGTGCACAAGCACATAATGGCATACCTTAACCCAAAGTGCTGAACAGTCAAAATTTGTAAGAAACCATTTATGTGCATTCATGTTAAATGAGTCTGCTTCTTCAACACCATCAATGTAGTGGCGGTACTCTGGACATATACAGGCACTTCCAGCATATGCAGCATCCACATGAAACCACATCCCATTGCTCTACATCAACCGGACATGCATTGCAAGCACTGTTAGATGCCTAAATCTCGAATGCAATATGATAAGTACCTAAAATGAAAATCTCTTGCTAACTCGTCCAATGCCATCAAAGGTGCACATGTAGGTTTAAAGAGAAATGTAGCCTGGACATGGGACAGGCAAGCTTGCTATGCATGCTGTCACCAAGAGAGCATCATATTTTTCTTTTCTTTTTCAAGTTGATAAATCATCTGAGCAAAGAGGGTTCTCCCTTTGATTCTGTAAGCACATGCATTACGCTACCATCCCATGTTTATCAAAGAAGCTCTAAATGATTGAAATAACTTCTACACTGAGTCTGTCAAAATGCAAGTTCAAATTTCAGTTAACAGTCCTGAGTACATTGATAGATTTACAGCAAAGCAGTAGCTCTAAACCACATAAACTATCCATTATATTTTGAACCATGTGAATCTGAAAAGTATGGTTTCATGGTATAAAAGGTTACAATATTTTGACCATGCTTTCTTGCCCCATGCCAACCACATCTGGAATCAGTTACTCCTAACCGAGATCCAGCTTAAGGCAGGGAATAGAATTGTCCGTTGTAAAACTTGGTATTGATAGCAACTGGCACCAAAAAAACTCCGTATCTTCCATTTTGAATTTTGCCTTGGGTATGATACTTTCCATCAACAAAATGAAAAGGGATTAAATGAGCTAATAGGTATTCATGTACTTGGCTTTGAAGAGTCTGTTGACATCTATTTAGCTACTGCCATTTTGCCTAGGGAGGTTTATCTGTTCCTAATCTTGGCTTTCTTAGTTTCTTCTCCAGTCACCTTTGGCAATAGCTTCTCCCCAGAAATTTAAAGATTGAACAAAGCAGATCTCTTGGTTTTCTCATTAGTTCACTTGAATACGGTACCTTAGCAATCTTTCCAAGAGAAAGCAAAGGATCAACAGCTGTCGATGAAGTAGTACCAACCTGCAAGTATAACGGAAAGTTTCCTTAGTATTGAAGTTCAAACACCGCATTCAAACATTAACAGAGGTTACCATGTTAATAATCACTTAGCAACTATACTACAGTGCTATAGTAACACGTCATATGAAAGCCAATATTTCTCAATAAATATTTTAGAGAGAGACGGAGAGAGAGAGTAAATAGCAAAAGCTTTAAGTGTATAAAGCTCTGATGTCTGAACCTTCTATCTCACAAATAACACAGACACCAATTTTTGTCTTCAACATGAGAGAAATTTTTTCATAACAAGCCCAGAAAGAAAGGATAAATCAAAAGCCTAACAAAGAATATCTTAGCCTACTACCATGACCACAGAAGTTTAAGTAACAGATCACTGATGGATTTAAGTAGAAGATCATAAAAACTTCTCCATGTCAACCAGTGATCTTAACCCAAAAAACTAACTTCCATTTTTCATATCTGAGCTTCAACAGATTGCCTATGCTGATGAAAATGCAATGCTAGTGGTCAACTAAAATTTGCAAGAGACATAGCATCATGAATGCTGTCACAAGTAATGACGCAAAATTGTACAATATCAATTTCAGTTCAGATTGGAACATACAATGACAGAAACACTTTAAATTATTAATGGATTTATGATTTTGACCATGTTGAAGGTGCAAGAAGGAGAAGAGGGCATTCAAAGATGGTGTAGGAAAACATATTGTCAACCTTTAGTAATCATCCTCAGCATCGAAAGAAACGAATAAATGATGATCTAAACAATAGGAAACACACTAACATCAAGAGTGCAGTTTTTCTTACAGTAGCACATAAGAAAAATGGGATTAAACCAATGGCGATGTCATGTGTAATTGCTTCACAAAGTACTTCAGGCGACAAGCCATAGTTAGTAGAAGAATCCGCTTTTAGAAACCTGCAATTTTCTGGCTGGATTCCCCCTACCTGTCATTAAATAGACATTATGATCATTAAATAATGAAAGGCAATATTAAAATCAACAAACACTTCAAACCATAACCAAGCAATTTATTGTAGAGTCCATACGCACACCATCAAGTTATCATGGAATCATACACAGGCAGTCAGCTCATCTAAGTGTTAAATAATTTTTCACAGCCACAACGTGGGTAGAAATTCCTTCCACACATATTGGACAATATAGTTTCTGTCAGGCAAGGAAGGAAAGCGCAAGCGCAGGAGTACTTTGGGAGAGGAGGAGATCTCCTCAGCAGTAAACAAGCAACGAAGTACCGACACATAGGGAGAATCCAAAAGATGAAACAAAAGAATTTAGCAGCAAAAGCCGGGTGTGGAAGAGAGAGAGAGAGAGCAGATGTAGCCATGAGGCCATAACTGAAGACCCTGAAATATGAGCTACCTCCAAGTATTCTGTTAATAACAGTCCCAAGTATCTTAATCCTAAATAAAATTGAATGGTAATAACAAGAGGGGAAAGCATCTTGCACTTTGGATGCAAAAGTGGATAATTAAACAACCATCATGGCAAAAAAGAAAAAGGGCACAGGAAAAACGAAGTGACAGCTAATAATGATTCGTCATCTCACAAGAAACGAATTAGACTCGCTAATGGATGTGGTTCATTTAGAGGCACATACCATAATCTTGGTTAGGTAACATCCTGAAATATTCATTCTTTATGTTTATGTTACGGGACTTAGCATATGAATTCATGAATTATGAAAGAGCATCAGCAAACACCATCATAAATAAACTAATAACCAAGCAGAAAGAAATTACAAAAAAGATCATTTACATATTTCCGCACACTTGTAAAGATACCTGGCAGGCTTTTTGTAGTGAAGAATGTGTTTGGTCAGATGCATAAACCACAAGCTTTCCCAAGGCATTTTTGCCAACCCTTGTTAAGGTCCTCTCACGAGCAGCCAATAACACAACTAAAACAGCTTCACTTGCTGTGCCCTGTATCACTCCACCACCTTGTCCTACAACAAGATTTGGAACATAATTCTAAGCTTCCAACACCACAGAGCAATCCAATTTCAAAGAATTAAAATCCTCCTACGAATAAGTTGGTCTAAATTTAACTTCCAAAGTAGGGCATCATAAGACAGAGTTCTAAACCTCCACCCTACTATAGTTTATTTGTAGGCCATATCACTTGTCATTGATGTAAAAACATAGTTTGGCTTCTAATCATTGCAAAATCATATCTCCTGCAGAAAGTCAAAGATCCTTTCATTTGGTTCATTCACTTAGCCTGCCTTTGTTTCGACTGAATATATTTTCATGCAGAATATTTTCAAAAATATGTGTTTGGTAGGGGCAGAAAAAAAGAGTCAAAGGAAAATTGATAAGTGGTCAAAGGAAAATAACGTGTATCAGACTGAAAATAACTTACCCTTTGAAGGAGCATAAGTTATTTTTTAGGTAACTATTTTTTCTCTATTCTATAGTAACAGACGCTATCTACTATTTTTTTCTCTACTATCGTAACAAAAGAAACTTAAGTTATTTTCCAAGTGACTATTTTTTCTCTATTCTATCGTAACATACTATCTACTATTTTTTTCTCAACTATTTTTTTCTATACTATCGTAACCAATTAAAGCCTTATCTTTAAATTTAAATTCAAAAAATCTCTCTCTATGCGTAGCTTTTCTATTTTGCAATCTGCTCAGTTCTTCTCTCTAACTTTTATAGTTCATCTGATTGGCAAATTTGTAAGAAATGCACAACTTTCCCTCTAATATGGTTGTTATTCTGAATCAAGAAGGTACATCAAACTAAACAAGCTCACAAAAAAAAAATGACAAATTGAAACTGCTACAAAATATTCTTTAAATTTTCAAGTGACAACCAAACACTATATGTTTATTTTCAAGGAATTAGCCAAACACTGAAACTTGTTTAGTTTTCTCTGCAAATATTTTCAGCTGCAAATATTTTCTCATTTTCCTCATTTTACACCGAAACAAACGCAGCCTTAATACCAGCATAATCCTAATTATGAGAATTGTTCTCCGCAAGTATTAGATTACTTCAAGATTGATTCACTGCACTCCAGTACTCCCCACTATACAATATACAATGCTTTTCTTAAAGGAAAATATTTTAAAGTTCTCTCGCAACAGTGGGACAACTCACTATTTCTTACCTGTCTATATCAAGCACCAGGGATACAAAAACTTGACTTGAGAATAAAGTAGAAGAAGAAGAGGTGGAAGAATAAAAAAGCTATACCTTCATTTCAAGAATCATTTGGCAGTTAAAACACACAATGTTAACCCTTACCTCCCAAAAGAAAATAATCTGGAAGATTAAGCAATTTAGCAAGCCAATCCAGAACAATCATTTCAAGCTCTGTTGCTGCAGGAGAAGTTATCCAACTGAAACCCACAATGTTAAGACCTGCACTGAGCATTTCTCCTAAGAATCCGGCAATGCTGCTGTTAGAGGGATAATATGCAAAATAGTTTGGGCTTTGCCAGTGGGTTACTCCAGGTAATATCTTTGCTTGAATATCTACGATAAAAAAAAAAATTTTAAAAAAAAACAAAAAAACTGCCTGTTAATTATGCAGTACTTAAGAAAATGCAAGAAACCAGTTTTAAAAAATTTACCATTAAATATATCTTCCAACGACTCAGGGTGATCAGGCGCAGAATCTGGTAACATCCCACGAAGATAACCGGGCTGCAAGGAGGGACGAGTTCTTAACACCAAAGGTAGAAGTTTCTCACAATTGGAGAATACATTACGCACAGAAACCAAAACTTGAGGAATTCACACCTAGTGGCTAGTTCCAAGCTTCTTTAATCATTATTATTAGTAAGATACACTCATACACACGCATTCAATGGATCCCCTACTTTAAAGGGGACGAGGTTCCATACGTATTAAAGGCGACTATTTCTATATGCAGAACAGATAGAGGTCATGTTGCCTTTCAGAGAAGTTGGTACATATCAGCATAAGGCTAGGAATTTGTAAATATGTACTAAAAGAAAAGGCATAAGAGAGAGGAACGGTAAAAACCTCAACTTGGCTGAGAACTGGGAAATTCTCAATGCTTTTGTAGTAATCAGCAATAAAATCCACCATCTTATGTGCATGCTCTCTGAGTTGTTCAGCATCCATTGGCCTCAACCCGCCATCCCTATACTCATCCCACAGTGCAAAGAGCAATACCCGCAAAAACAAGATGATCAGACAAACATAAAAAAATGCAATGAGCAACACCCAGAGGACGAAACACTCAAATAAACACAAACAAAAGAAATAAACATCACGAATGCCATAACAATTTCAAACAAACATAACTCAGACAAAAATGGATATACTAGCGACTTACATCTTTTGTAGTAATGCTTGGAGTTTGGCAAACAAGTGATGAAGAAGCGGGGTTGAAAGACAAACCGGGTTTAGAATCGTAATGCAGCACCGCTGCTTGGCGGTACAATATTTTATATGAGAGTGGGACTAGGTAGCACGCCAGGACGTTCTTAAGATATTTTTTTTCTCAATATGGTTTACATCGTTTTTTGTAGTAATGGTTGGAGTTCTGGCAAACAAGTGATGAAGAAGAGGGCCTAGAAAAGAAAAGAAAAAGTGACGAAGAAGAGGGGTTTAGAATTGTAATGCAGCAGCGCTGCTTGGTGGTACAATATTTTATATGAGAATAGGAGATAGGTAGCACGCGGGGAAGTGAATATTCTCTCTGTGTGGTCCTGATGAGAATGTTAAAGGGTTAATAACTTCCTGGATTTTACACTTTTTATTTTTGTTTATCGATTTAATCTTTATATTTTTAGTTTTATTTATCAATTTAATCCTTCTATTTAATTCCGTTCGTAAAATATTTAATCACTTAACTGTATTACCGTCACATTTAATTAGTCGATTAAAAAATGACACGTAACCCAAAAAAATTAATCTAATATTTTAAATAAATTTTACTGCATGTCATTTTTTAATTATATTAGATGTATAAGGCCGTTAAATGAATGAATATTTTATTAAAAGAGTAGACGGAAAGAGTAAATAAATACATACAAATAAATTAGAGATAAAATGGATCAAAATAAAAATTAACGATCCAATTAAGGAATCCACTGGACTATATAAAACATTTTTCAAAATTTTGGGTCATTGCCCACGTGATGCTACTTTTCGAAAACCTTTCTTTTGTTATTCGTTGGATAAAGATTTTTAGAATTTTGATAGAATTGTGAATATTTATGTAGATTAGAGTTTTATAGGTTTTTATGTAAAAGTTGGTAAAAAGTTTTAAAAATATTTAATTTTTGTTGGCATTTGCAAAAAGTTGTAGAAAGAGATGAATTGATGTAATTGTTTAATAAAAAAATATTAGAGTTAGGCAAAAAAATATGGAGATAGAATATTTGTTATAATTTTTTAAAAATATATATTGGAATTTGTGTGAAAAGTTGCTGAAAATTGTGTAAAAAATATTGATGTTTGTATATAAATTTTTGAGATTTTGAATGTTAGTTTTATACATTTGTTTAATCTTATTGTATTTTAAAATTTTTTTGCAAACAAACATGCCCTAAGTTGTTTTCTAAAGGGATGGCTCGTGGGCCGATCCACGTCAGTCGGCCTACTGGTTGCCAATTTGAGTTGGGCTTCGCGTACACTCGATATCCATAGTATAAAAGAGAATTCATTTGGGCTGACGAGGGTGATTCGGCCCATTTCTCATCCTAGTTCTCTTAGCACAGCTAAATTTCATGGCGGTGGAGCTGGTACAGAAGACGAAGAAGCTCAGCAGAGAAGCGAAAATGGAGGACGAGGCGGAGATATACGACGGTGTCAGAGCTCAGTTCCCTCTGGCATTCGGCAAGCAATCCAAGCCCCAAACTTCTCTCGAGGCCATCCACAGCGCTACTCGTCGCACCGCCACCCCTAAGCTTCCAGAAAACCGACCCTCTTCCTCTCCCTCCTCCGCCAACAATGCCAACAACGACCTTCCTTCTCTCTCCTCCTCCTCTAAAGATTGGCTCACTTCCCTCCGTAACCCCAAAACCTCCAACCCTCACCCTGATTTTTCTAGCAGTGGTGCTCCCGCCACCGCAGAAGCGGGATTGATTGGGCCCCCGAGGCCTCCGTTGGATCGCAGTTCTAGCCTGGATGACGATGGTGGCGTTATGATTGGGCCGCCTCGGCCGCGGCCTGCCCAATCAGGCTCGGACGATGAGGAGGAAGGGATGATTGGTCCGCCAAGGCCGCCACCAGTCCAGTCGGATGACGAGGAGGAAGAGATGATTGGGCCTCCAAGGCCGCCGCCTGGGCTGGGTGTGGGTGATTCGGGCTCCGACGAAGATGACGAAGCAGAAGAGGAGAATCGATATCGGATTCCTCTAAGTAATGAGATTGTGCTTAAGGGGCACAACAAGGTATGGTTTTTCTCCTCTTTATCTCTAATTTCCTTTTTTCCATAAGCCGCAGTAATCAGGAAAATGAAAATGAAGCTGTTCAGGAAGAATAATGCTGTTGAAAAATGTAGCATTTTCTAAGCTGGACTATAGTGATTGAATCGTTGGTATGTCTTGGAGTTAAGGCTAATGGTTCAAACTGAGAACTTCATTCCTGGTAATGATATTTTGGCAGGTTGTTTCAGCCCTTGCAGTTGATCCCTCTGGGTCTAGGGTTCTTTCCGGTAGTTATGACTATACAGTACGTATGTACGACTTCCAAGGGATGAATTCCCGTTTGGAATCATTTAGACAGCTTGAACCATCTGAAGGCCATCAAGTTCGTAATCTAAGCTGGAGTCCTACAGCAGATCGTTTCTTGTGTGTTACTGGCTCAGCTCAAGCAAAGGTGGAACAACAAGTTTCTTACTGTGTCGTTTGCTTAAAACTATAGTTAATTGGTACAAAACTCATGTTGGTCTTCCTTGTGCTTCAGATTTATGATAGGGATGGTCTTACTCTAGGCGAGTTCGTTAAGGGGGATATGTATATTCGTGATCTGAAGAATACCAAGGGCCACATATCTGGATTGACTTGTGGAGAGTGGCACCCAAAAACTAAGGAGACAATTCTAACATCTTCAGAGGATGGATCACTGCGAATATGGGATGTAAATGACTTCAAAAGTCAGAAACAGGTTTATATTTTTTTGTTGCCTTAAGAGTGCTGAAACTGTTACATGCCAAGTAGGTGTGTGGAATGCTGCCATGCATTAACAAAGTTGTCTAAAAAGCTGGCTAGGTCTTGCCTTGTTTTATTTTGCTTATTTTCCTGCTATGCAGTAAAAGGCCATCATTTGTTGAAAGCATTGGCCTAGTCAATTTCCTTCTGATTTATGATATAGTAATTTGTGTAACGTATTCACAAGGCGTCTGAGCACTTTTAAACCCCCTCCCCGGGTGTCTTTCTTCTCATGATCCCCCTCCTTCCGCCATAGTTTGATATGCAACCAGAAATTAAACGACCTTGAACTAAATGCTTCAATCATTCCATTCATAGGTCATAAAACCAAAGCTTGCAAGACCTGGAAGAGTTCCAGTTACCTCGTGCACCTGGGATCGTGAAGGGAAATGTATCGCTGGTGGCATAGGAGATGGTTCTATACAGGTACTTTCTTATTTTCCCATGATATCTCTATTGCCTACTAATTGCAATGGGGTACAAGATCTCGCGGTTGTTTTGATAACATAATAAACTTTTGCATCAGCTTCTTGTCACATTTGCTGGTTGATTATTTTTACAGATATGGAACGTTAAGCCTGGATGGGGAAGCAGGCCAGACATTCATGTTGAGAAATGTCATTTAGATGATATTACTGGTCTTAAGTTCTCTAGTGATGGACGACTTTTACTGTCAAGAAGTTTTGATGGTTCACTGAAGGTGATAATAAAAATGTTCAGAAATTATTGCTCTCAGTTTCTTTGGATTAGTTCCTATACTGCATATTTCTAGCTTATTTGCTCCATGTAATTTATGAAATACATTTCAGGTTTGGGATTTGCGCCAAATTAAAGAGCCGCTTAAGGTGTTTGAGGATCTCCCAAACCACTATGCTCAAACTAATATTGCATTCAGCTCAGATGAGCAACTATTCTTCACTGGAACTTCCGTTGAAAGAGAGAGCACAACTGGAGGTTTGCTATGCTTTTATGATCGAGCCAAACTTGAACTTGTTTCAAGAGTTGGGATATCTCCTACATGTAGTGTTGTCCAGTGTGCTTGGCATCCGAAGCTCAATCAGGTACAACTCGTATAACCTTGCTTTATAGTCCAAAAATAATCACCCAATCATTTTATTTCTTGCAGTGCAGAGCATGATATTTGATTGTAGTCATTTATGTCTTGTAAACCAATGGAACTTCTGTTCCCAAGCTATTTTATGGTGGATGTGTCTCAGTCGTGCACATAAGGATGGTCATTTGCCTGCTACAACTCTCTATTTCTCTCTCTACACACACAAACAAATCTATTTGAGAGGGCATACAGATGGCATAGTTGCCACATATGAAGTCAGAAAAGATAATGATTTCATCCATTCTTGTCTTCGTTTCTGAAGATCTTTGCAACAGCTGGGGACAAAAGCCAAGGCGGAACCCATGTATTATATGATCCAACCCTCAGTGAGAGAGGCGCTCTTGTGTGTGTTGCTCGTGCTCCAAGGAAAAAATCTGTTGATGATTTTGAGGCGAAACCTGTGATTCACAACCCTCATGCCCTACCTTTATTTAGAGATCTGCCTAGTCGAAAGCGTCAGCGAGAGAAAGAATTGAAGGACCCAATGAAGTCTCACAAGCCTGAACTCCCCATGACAGGACCAGGCTTTGGTGGAAGAGTTGGTACAACTGCAGGCAGCTTATTGACCCAATACCTTCTTAAGGTAATGTGTTATCCCCTCATAACACCCGTTTTTGTTTCCCATTACTTTTTTATATGTCGAAGGGTGAAAGAGATTTATCTGAAATCCATTGCAGCAAGGGGGCATGATCAAGGAGACATGGATGGAAGAAGATCCAAGAGAAGCTATACTCAAGTATGCTGATGCCGCAGCCAAAGACCCAAAGTTCATTGCTCCAGCATATGCACAAACGCAACCGGATCCTGTTTTTGCCAAATCAGACTCTGAGGATGAAGAAAAGTGATCTGATTATGGTTCTTGATAGCTGCCATTACAGGGGGAAGCTACTACCAGGCCGGTTGGGGTGGAAAATGCTAGCAGATAGTGATGTGCCTCTTCTGACCTTCCCACCCCGTTCACCTTTGTTTTAAATGTTCTTGCACCCACTGAACTTGTTGGATATTGTCCCATGTCAGAACGAGGTATCGGTGTCACTACCTATTGACCATTTCGGCTCCCTATAATCTGGGCCGAAATTCTCAAATTGAGAAACCCAAGTAGTCCTAGCGGACTTGACAGGATAACCCCCGTGTAACATTGGACCTCAATAGTCCGACCACATAGAATTACATATTTGCTAGAGCTTTCTCAAAGAAACAAGATAACGTTGTATCCATATACCACTACTTATATATCAAGTATTCTCTATCTTCCGTTTTCTTGTCGCGTGCCTCTAAACTTTCCATCTTACAAGTTTCTTGACTAGCTGTCAAGATCCTAAAATGTTTCGCAATTAGCCAATTTTTGCAAGTTTTATAAGCGGACTCTGTTTCTGAACCGCCTTGATGTATTGAACTCGACATTTGCTTAGGGAAAAGAAGAAAAAAACTCTTGATCTCAAGTCAAGCTAAACTCTTTCTAAGGTGCCTCATCCAGTCTTTAAAGAGATTTCACTCCCCATTAATTGCAGTGAAAGCCGCGGAGCATTTAGACCACCGCCAGCTCAGTGGGGTGTGGGCACATATAGCAATCCAAGTATATGACGCATTACAGGGAAACCCATATGCGTATAAGGTGAAGCATTTTTCCTCAATTTAATAGTTGGATCAGCTTTGTCAGGAATCCTAGAGAGAGAGAGCCGTTTAACATATAAGTTGAAATTCTCAGAACTACATCAAAGGGAAAATTGTATCATCAGGTAAAACCATTTCCTTATTGGTTGTTCATCGAGTTATTTACAGAATTTTGGAGTGAGACGGACCTATACTAAGCCCAGCATGAGATCCACCATAAAAGATTGGGATCATAATCCTCCTGCTGGGTATTATGTTACAAAGCATTATGTTACAAGGCCCAAATTGAGCATTCTCTCAGAATTTGGTGAGTGCTCGTTGCAAATATACTTCTAGGCATTAGGCTACAAAGTCATTGATACAAGCTTCAGCTATATGGCAGTTCACAGTCAATGGCTCCAAAAACTGTTGGATTTATCAAAATTTGTTGAAGGTTCGTCATGAACAGCAAGAGAACAACTGTCCATTACTTAATCAGTACCTGCTATGGATCTTCATCTGCGCCTAGGAACTTTGAACTGATGCAGCATTGAAACTCTAACGGGGTTAAGTGTACCCGTTCTCAAAGCTGGACAAATGAGAGTCTGATAGAACAGTGAACAGTTGTGTGTCTACCAATAGCTGTAAAATCCGAACAACAAATTTATAAGCAACAAAATCCACATTAACTAGTACAATATGAAAATGAAGATTGCAGATGTAGATAATCCAATTAAGTTATTCAAGATCAACTCTTAGATATAAATGCATTGTAAACATTACCAATCCAAATTTAGTGAGTACACTCAAAAGTTCAGAATTAATGGAGTGTACACTAAAAGAGTGTCATAGCTTGCTTTGTGCGAAATATGACAAACAACTTCTGTATAGAAAAATTCTAGTAGTTTAAAGTCCATAAATGAAAGGGGATGGGGAGGACACCAAGATAGAAAGAAGGAAGAATCTAATACTCATTTGGTAGCTCCTGCAGGTTTTAGGAGGGCCAAAGAACGTTCTAACCCTATACTGCCCACCTTCAGATGGATCCTATACAACACTAGGACTTATTAAAAAGTGTTCCCACAAGACACAAGGGTCATATCTGCTCCAGTGTGGTTGCTCTAATGACCAAACTCTTTCACCAAAAAATAAAAATGAGCGTGGTTGCTGTTGAAGGTCACATTTGGACTTTCAACGAACATTTATCTTCCTAAAAAACACACGATTAGTGTAATTTCCCAAAAGTTCTGGAAACTCAAGACCTGCTTGTGTCTAATGCTTTAATAGAAGAAAACAGCACGTAAAACACGACTTAGCCAAGTCTACATACTACCTCAAGATTGAAAGACAGACCTGATCTTCTTCTACTCATAGGATGTACAAACAGAGTCAAGATTATAAAGCTCAAAAGGTATTGATACAGATTGACTCTCAAATCCAACTTAAAACACAGTATTCAAGTCACCACAGAGAAAACAACTGAAGTTGTCTACCCCTGTTGTCCAGTGCTGAGCAAACGTACAGCTTCTGCAGAAAAACAAAGGACCCAAAATGCTCTATTTGCTTTTATAAAAATAAATTGTTCACCTTAAGAATATTAATGCTTCCTCTGAATATCATTGTAGATGCAGGTGTACTTACAGCCTTCGACATGCGATTGTTCAAATTTTTCAAATTTTCAATCTGATCAAGTACTTAATCGCATTACAATAAGCCATAAGCCCAGTAACAGAGATCATCTTCGTAGATAAGCATTGCAGGAAATTTGACTTAATGATGATCATCGATTCATCACTGGAAAAGTCCTACCCAAGTCCTATCTGAAGTCTCAACTACTAGGGCCAATGCCAAGAGCTCTGAGCATGTTATGGCCGCGGACTCGGCCATTTAATTAACCCTATGCATGCAAATGAGCAGCACATTAGTTGGGCTCGCAGGTCTTCAGTTCCTTCTCAGGGTTCGGGTCTCTGCCTCAATCTGAACCAAATTGACCTGACCTGACCTGACTACGGAGAATCAGAAATAGATATATTACGTCTGTGTTTGTGTTGGGCAACTCCATGTTGTTAAAAAGAGGTAGCCAATAAAATAATCTTTGTCAGCTTAGCGAATTCTCTTGCAGTTCTTGCATTTGGAAGTAGACCAAAAAGCCTAAACCATGGAAACAGCAATGGGTTTGATCGCTTATCTTTTTTCAGGTTGGCCTCTGAAATTGGCCCTTTATTCTTTTCCTTTCTTGATTACTTCCTAACAGACTCCTAGCATGTACGACTCCTTCAGTAAAAATGGCTATGGACACTCTCAAGCCCAGACCTCATTGCTCATCATTCTAAAAGTACACTTTAACCTGCCTATGTTGTGGAGTTTGGACCATGGCAATGTTCCCCACATATTTGGGTAGGAGGATTGTAAAATAGCCATTGCTAAGACACATGCAATGATGAAGCTGCTGAAGAAACTGAACTTACTTTGATAAATGGCCGGTCCCTACTAGAAAAGGAGTCGATAAAGCTATCTTTAAGAAGTAAAGAAACCTGGAAAGAAAGCCAGACATTTACATGTCAAAGACGTATTTTAATTATGGTACTCCACAGAGTTTGAACGTGGTTAACTGGAAGAATAAAGGAATATCAGTAGACGATGAGTTTGCTAACTCTAACCCTGTCATTGTTTGATTGTACGCTAGTGATTGTATATGACCTCAGATCTGAACAAAGTGACTCCAAGTAGCGCCTCATGACATTCAAAAACTCAGCTGCAGCTTCAGCCTGCAAATCCCATGCTAGAAATATTACTTGCTGCCTGAAGTGTAAAGCATAAGAAGCAAACTATACTCATGTAATGTGGCAAAGATGCTAAAACAAGAACATAAAAAGCTCCTCGGGGGTTGTTGTTACAAAATTTTCACTTTAATTGGGTAAGAGCATAATAAAGTAATCCCTTTAATATAGTAACTAGCATTGGGCATAGTGCACGGAATGAAAAAATCTACCTCAGGTAATTCTCATAAAGAGTATTGCAAAAAATAAACTTAAGTCATCTGAAACTACTTTTTTTTTTTTTTCAGGTTGATGAGGTACCCACTGTATAGCTCTTGAACTTAAGACTTGAACCTCCACCTTGTTTTTACAAGCAGATGAACTGTTAGTGGAGCTATAACTCAAGCTATTTTAGAAGTCCTTTGCAACATCCAGACCCTAGATTTTCATGCTCTGTCTCTCTAATAGATGATAATGGTTATGAATTTAGAAGGAAAAAAAGGATTATAAGAAAGTGGGGAGGTGAAGCAGTCCACATTCAAACAATGTAAACAAAAGACAAGAACCTCTAAAGCCCTTTTTTCGTGTTTTGTGTGTGTGTTGAGGCACAAACGAAGGAAGTAGAACAAACCACAAATAGAACAGGCAAACAAGCAGAGTCCTTCCTCCTCCCAAGAAAGTACATGATAAGGGAATAGAGGTGAGCAGGCTACAGAAATGAACCGCCTATGACAGGAATGTTGGTGAACCCATGATGGCAAGGATCCGCGTGGCTAGCCAGAGACACAACAACCTTCGTTTAGGAAATCATCCCAAAGGTGAACTCATTCTTGGTTGATGAAATTTCTCCAGAAAAGCCTTTTTGCAGAGGCAAATATAGTAATTTTTGGGGACAGTTTGGTCTAAGTGGAAGCCAATGCAGCATGAACATGGATAAGAACAAACCAAGACAGCTTCTTTCAGGTCCTCACAAAACCATAAGGATGAATTTTATGGTAGTTTCCATAAGACTAATGGGACAAAACCATGGAGGCAACAATACCTCTTGCTCTGCAATCCAAGGTATGGAAGTCACACTAGTGAAATTATTCCTCATCTAAGGCTCCTGAAATCATCATCTAGAACCCCAATTCCACTCAAAAATGTTGAATAAACTCACCAACCGATATTACCATAAAATGGTTGCAATTGAAACTCATTGGTCACCTTTAGTGTTGCATTTGATTCGTCCTTAAGTTACACCTAAAAGGATGCTTTCTAAAACTTAAGAAGCCTTGACTTGCCAAGAGACACAGGAAGAGCTAGTGATTTGCAATTAAATGTTACATAATTTGGAGTTCTTAATAACAGAATCAAGTGAACAAAGCAGATAGGACTCAAATGTGATTACAGCTTCACAATTATATCTTTCATACTTATCAGATTGCAAAATAAGCTAAAAAGGTGAATTTTTTTGGTCACACAGTCAGGAAGTTTAACTAGGTATTCAATCCTAAACGATGTCTCGCCTCTATGGCTATTGGTTCCACCAAAGGATGAAGTTTCTAACAAGAAAAAAACGCAGAGATGGAAGAAGAAACATCATATTTTCTGACTATGGAAGATCATAATAACCTGCACTTCATTGCACCTATAAACAGGATGCCTTTTAGCGATTGAACTTTCATGTGAGAGTCTCGCATGTATCGGTCCCAGTTCAGAAACAAGCTCTTTATGCCGCGGAAGTGTTGGCAAGTTATAAATTTTCACCTGCTCAAACAAGTATCAGGAACATTATATTAGATGTTCTTAATAAGTCGGAAAAACTTCAAACTATGGAAAGTCCATGACAGTTGCAAGACCGCTAAGAAGTTCTTTCTTTAACTTTCTCATTCCCAATACCACTTGTTGAACAGGTGATATATTTACATCAGGATACAAGTGATACAGTACTATCAAAGCAGGGCACTACGAAAGCAAGCCAACATATTTGTTCTTTTTTGTTCTCATTTTTCTATACAAGTACTGGACATTCTGCAATCTGCATCACAAATATTAAGCACACAATTTTCTTAAGCATATTAGACTAACTAGTTATTGCTGGATTCTTATTCTAGTGTGACAAGTTTCCCCAGTAACCTTACCCATTACACTACCAAGACAATAGACTTCTGAACTAGCGACATGCAGTATAAAACCAACAAAGTATGTTGCAAGGCCCTAACCAACCTGGTCTTTGAGCACATTAACGTGAACAAGATTTGATGGTTTCATCTTCAAATCAGTGGGTTTATGTTGTATACCGACCTGCAGTACAACATCAAAAGGCCACATTAAAAAAAGTGACACGACTATCAAAATAGACTCGGAATGAAAGCCCTGAAACCCTGCCAGTATATGTAAATCCCCTGCATCCTGTAACCCAGGCTCAAAAAATGGGCACAATTTCAACTTCAAGACAGCATATAAGTTCTTCAACAATACTTCACATAATGGCCCCAAATCCCCATTTCGCTTATTAAAACTGAAGAAATTTTGATTGCTACAACCTTAAAACATAAAGATTAAACAAGATCTCGCTTTGCTCTAAACCTCACGAAAGAAGTAGACTACAAAAAGAAATTCTACACATCTGGGTTTCGTTTATATTAGTTAATATACTTACAATATAAGGAACTGGAGCATCAAGAAAATCAAGCATCCTGCCTGGTAGAACCTGGAAAAGTTAGTAGTTAATTAGTGTGAAAAAATCAGCACACCAGAACAGCACAAATGTGTCTGTACTCCAAGTAAAAACACATGTAGAACACAATTCCCAAAGGAGAAAGGCAACGCAACCGGCGTTAGGAGAGGACCAAAACCTAGAAGTGTGATCTCATTTAGTTATATTATCATAATTTATTTTCAATTTCCTGAAACTGGAAAGTGTTTTTGGAGTCAAAGCATGGTGTTTAAAGCGAATGCCTTGGGAGGTGATAAAGATAGGACAATGGTTGTAGTGGCAAGATGGCTGTAGCATGGGTGGACAGATAGGCTGCTATGGTTAGCACTGACGGTTGTGAAGACAATAGTAATTGTGGTGGCAGCACCAGTACTTGTGGTTAAATGGAGAGTAAATAGTGGTAGTAATCGCAGGGTGGTGTTTCTTGTTAATGGTGTTACAAACCTTTCCCTTTTTTAGGTGAAACTAAAATTCTTGTTTTTCCTTTTATCCAAAATTTCTTGCCTGATTCTAATCTTTTGGAACCTAAAACTGGATTTTCAAAAGTGTTATTCCATTTGCTGCCATTTTCCAGAAAGAATAGAAGAGTGCAACATAATCAAACAAGCCATATGAAACTGTAAAAGAAACACTCCATGCTTTGGATAAAGCACAAATAGGTAAGTATCGGGCCCCATAAAAGGAAACTTCAGCATTATTACACCCAAAACACTTCCGGAAAAAGTTATTTAAATTCTTTGATAAAGAGCAAGCTCCTTTAGGAATTCTTTTTTTGGCTGATAAACATGTCGAAACAGCCTCAACTTATAGGTCAAGCATGTCCAACTCCTCTCTCTCTCTCTCTCTCTCTCTCTCTCTCTCTCCCCTTGAAACCTCTCACCGTAAAGAAAGTAATATGCCAAGCTCTAGACATTTCTCTTTAAAAAAAGAGTGAGGCGGATTAAACAACTTCTACAAACAGATCAGAAACTTTTTTCTTTCTAAAATATTTCAGAAAGAAATATTTGTCACTTCGTTTAATTTCAAGGTTTTAGGTATATCCAAAGTGCTTTATGTTGGGTAAATTGTTCCTGTTGGAATAGAAATAAGAAATAGACATGCTGAGGTAGAAAGAATGCTAGGTGTCCCAAGCCAGCTAATAGAATAAGAATAGGGTAAAGTACCCATTTAGTCCTTAGACTTTGACCCTTTTAACAAATCGTCCTTCGGTTTTCAAATTAATCATAGAGGTCCTTGAGTTTATAATTTTTGTCAAATAAGTCATTCTCTTAAAATTTCATTCTCAAAGACTATTATGATCAATTTGAAAAAACTCAAGGACTATTGATTAAAACGGGTCAAAACCCAGGGACCAAATAGGTACATAAACTATAAGAATATTCTAAGAGTTGGCCTATACCGGAATGTAGGCATTCCTGTATATTCAATGCACCATGTAAATGGTAAAGATAGATGGAAATACTGTGACTCCATTTTCCATTTCTCTGGTCTATTTCTCTCACTAACAGTTCCAAAACAATCAAGAGTGCTGCTGAGTGCCACAGAACTTACAGGAAGCAATAAACTCTGCCACTGAAATGGCCGAATCATAGGAATAAGAGATAAGACTATAGCTGATAGAACACCCTGCATGAGTTCAATATTGTGTCAGAGCCTAGATCTGATGAGAAGAATCAGATTTTAGTCATCCAGATTCCAGAATGGAAAAAAGCTGCAAAGAAACACTAAGCACAGAACATAGTCACAAGAAAATTATTTACCTCTGGGCTGACAATTATTTCAAATAATGAATCAACTCACCAGATTTGGGCACACTACCACAACTTGTTTCTCCAATAAAACCCCGGCAACCAATGCCAAAACCTGAAAGAACCACCACTTATCATATTCTTAAATAAATAAAAAGCAGCACATTATAATTGATGATGGCTGAAATGGTAGAATGGTAGCCTACAATCAGATGAATAAAACAGAAACGGTAGAAACGATTAAAAATAGGAAAAATTGACTAAATCTTCACAGAACATCAATGTCAACAAAAGTTTGATGTTTTTTGCAGAGGTTGTCATATTCTCCCATTTTATTTGAGAACTAGAGTCTATCAAGCAAACAATACCTTGTATTTTGCCAGTGAGTAACGTTTCACTAGCACTTCCACCCCTTACTTCTTTTGCAATTTTTGGAGGACTTTATTCAGATGTCAGAAAGAAAGCCAAGAACTAGTAAGCTAAGGAAAGAGGTGGTCCCCAGTGGGACGACAGAGATGCTGTTTATGGTAGTACAAACAATACCATCCATACCAAAACTTCCTTGGTCAGCATAACCAAGCAGCTAAGAAAAATCTGAGTATACAATGAAAACTTAATTCAAACGCATATAAAGGATATTGTAGTGTTTGCAAAAAGCCAAAATATTAGAAAAATTTTACCCATCCAAAATTTTGAATGCAAACATAATTAACTCAAAATTTTGGTTAAGAAAATAATAATAATAAAAATTCAAAATCATTTCTCTCTCCTATCAAATAATCTCTTTCTATTACAATAAACATAAAATATTCACTCAAATCATCCCTCTCTCAATTTTTCACCCACTCTCAAAAAATTCTACTTTTCACTACTTCTTTCTCAAAATCCAATAAAACTTTAATCTACCTCAATCTTCACAACATTCCCAAAATTTTCAAAAAATCTTGGTTTGCAAACACTACCTTAAGAGAAGTAACAACAGCCTCTAGTGTTTTACAAGAAAATGGGTGGGCTTCAAAAGCGCACCATCATATGCCCCTGCATTTATGCCCCTAGGTACAACCATGGTGATGATTCTGCAGTTTGCTGCCAAACAATTATTAGAACACTAGTACTTCCTTTCCTTTCCCATCTAATCTTTAACACACACACACCCCCACCCCCTTCTCCTCTCTTTCTCTAAAGCTCATAGCACCCGTGCCTGGCATCTCCAAACATAACTTCCTGTCTTATATAACCAGTAGAAAAACACTACATTTGGCATGAGAAATGAGAAATGAGAATGTGAGGAATAAACATGAATGTCATAGCTCAAAATGAAAGCAATACTGTTGATATCAATCCCTCTTTTCTGCTTTTTCTCTTGACCACAATGAACTTTAGCTACCTCAATTCAGGAGTTAATTTCATCTCACAAAATGCAATGCCATATTACTTGTGGCATCAGGCACCAAATTCAGCTTCCCTAGATTTAAAACCTGGTTTATGAGCTTGCATAGCAACAATCATGTTAATAAAAGCATATTGGAGGGCTGCACTTGATGTCATTCGACAAACTGCGGAGGTTCTCAAATATCAGTCAGTTTTTTTTTAAGACTTCCTACCCCTTTTACCAAACCCCATAGTGGGTAGCAAATCCTCAGGTATCTCCCTTATATACAAGGAAACAAATGTACCATTAAAAATAAACTGATCAGAAGAAAGAAAAGGACAAAGAAAATTCACACGAAGAAGAGTCTAAAAATGCGTACCCATTTCACCAGAAATAATTCATAAGGAAAAAGCAATATGTGATTAAAGAACTGCTCAAAGCCAATCCAAGAAGATTCTTAACTCAAGCCAAGATAATAGCGCTTACACTTTCAAGGGAGAGCACTCGACAAATTGTTGCAGTTGTCCATACAGATAGTGCAAGAGCTTCCTCAGCAGCAGCCAATTTTGCATTGACCTTTATTAAGTTCAACAGTACACGGTGAATGTAAGGAGCAAATTTACAAATAAACACAACACCTTGCAAATTGAGTGCCAACGTGTCCCACAGACAAACTGTACTTTTCATACTCATGTTCACACAAACGCATATCAGACTCGTGTGAGTAGGATGTGATGTTGTGGACGTATGTGCTTTCTAGATGATCATTACACAAAGCAATACCTCAGCTTCTTCAAGTGAATCTATATACTTTGCATGTAAGCCAAGGGCAGCAACTGGAGGTCGCCTGTACTCAATAGCCTGTAAATGCTCAAGAGGCTGGAAAACTAATTCACTTCCTAGCTCAGGAAGAGGCAGAGCATGATACCCACAAACTATCTGTAGCAAATCGTTCTTATTCTCCTGCCAAAATAAACCACGGAGAAAAAAAAAAATACCAAATGGCAATTGTATTACCCTCTCACCTCCAATAAATGTCTAAACATGGGCAACTATGACAAACTAACCTTAGCCCATTCCATTATTATGTCATCCCGAAAATCCTTATCCCAATTCGCAAAAGCCTCATCATCATCATCCTCTGAAGCGACGCTTCTAGCTGGACTGCCAAAAACAGTAATATATTACTGAAATTATACCATAAAAGAAAAGTACTTTAGATGCTAGCAAAGATGATAACTACCAAGTTATCTGACACACAATAAAAGAAAACAGAAAAATTATGATAAGAACGATAAAACTTCTAATTAAATGAAAATTGCATAGATTTATCAAGTCCTAGCCATATAGAATCACAACCGGACACACTACATTGAACAAAACTCCATGATTTTAGCATTATCACCAAATGAAACAACCCAGATAATAGTATGAACGCAATAACTCTTATCACCTGAATATGGATTCCGGACTCCCAAGACGCTCCAGTGCTGGATTCCTAGAGGAGAAAGATGTCCCTACCTCCGTCAAAGTTTGACCATTTTCATAGCCTCCACATGTTCTTTCTAAAGGTTCTGAACGAGTTTCTCCCTCAAAGCCATACTCATCAAAATATTGAGAATTCTTACTACTAACTTGGCTAGAATCCGAAGCCTCACGACGGTGACACTTTCAGGGGACTGAGGTTCCCATATCTTCAATAAAGAGGATGGGATCTCATCATCAGGTATAAATCCTGCTGCAGCAGCAGTAAGGGCCAGTGCACTGTCAACAGGTATGGCAGAAGCCATCAAATCACTTGGATGCTCCCTAGCCGGGGAGTCAACATTCCCATTCATTTGATCATGCGATTTTGTTGCTGAAGGCACATAATCAGTGAGAGTCAGCTCACTAACAAACTTTGTTATTCGATTCAGACGATCATGTGCAATGATACTGCATCCAGATAAGTAAAATATAGTGAGTTGCAATGTATTCATAGGAAAACAATTATATTTTATCGTCACAGTGAAGTTTTAAAGGAATTTTAGGGAACCTGTTCAACATCTCATAGTGTAACTCGAAGAAAGGAACTCTTGTGAGCACACAATAGCAACGAGGTGCAGAAACCAAAAAACGCCTGTATCCTCCAGATGGACGAGAAAGAGGTGACGAGATGCCTAAGATACCAGGTGGCCTCTGAACAATTTCAGGAACATGTAAACACACACCATAGAGTGTAGCATTGTTTGCCACCTGATCAAGGGCACATAAAGTTTTTCAGTGACCAGCTACCCTTGTTTCTCACATAAACCATTAAGCTAAAAGAAGTTCAAAGGAACAAATTAGAATGCACTAGGGAACAACGTAGGAATTATAATGCACATCAGGAGATCATATTTCAGTTTTTATTTTCCTTTCTTCAAGTGATAGCAAGATCACATATCTCTTTAAACAAATACAAACTCACAAGTAACCTGTAAGGAACAAATTTCGCAAGTTTATTCAAAGTAATTGAAAGTAATTTCAGTTTTTGCAGGACCAATTAACTATACCTAGTGGCCTATAATATTCTTAACAAGTAACAAGCAGCCAAAAATGATCTGGGTACAAGTTATAATGAGACCATTGTTAGAGAGGTAAATTGGGACATGGCCCTAAATAAGGCCAAGTGGCATACAAGGATACATGTAGTCAAACCCAGTTAGTTGGGATACATGTAGTCAAAACCAGTTAGTTGGGTTAATTCCGCGGAGTTGATAAGGCAAAAGAAGAAAGACCGAAGTTGATAGGACAATGAGTGAAGATATCAGGCTTCCAGCCCACAACCTCTTAATCCTAGGGTATGGAGCCATCTTCCAGTATAGTATATCAGTGTTTGGGGTATCAGCTAATAGGGGATCACCACCTCCCATCTGAATCCAAAATGCATGTCCCACGTTTTTAACCACTAGCAGCGATAGGTAGGTAAAATCTCGCTCATCCCGCATGGCTCAAAGCAGGAAATGGAAAACGAGATGACCTGAAGAGTTCATACCCCAAACCATCTCTATCAAGCCCTCATAATAAAGCTACCCTCAGATTTTGGGAACAAATATTGCCACCTTGTTTTCAGCTATTATCATCGTAATAACCCGCGGAGTCAATTCCCTGCAGACTGTCTGCTGAATTTGATTGCCACAACATAAATGAAAATGCAATAATTGTCTGGCATGTTTCCACAAACCAAATATAGCTACGGTCAAAGAAAGATAACTCATATGACAGAAAGGGGTTATTACACTTGTTCAAGACACAACCTCACTCCCCTTGTTGAATGCAAGACCTCAATAAAGAAGGATTAACACTGCTAAACCACAAACATAAAAAAGTGTTTCAGTTCACCCTATCAACCTACCAAAAAAATGTTAATCGGACTGATCAGAGAAGTTAATAGGACAATAAGTGAAGACCATACGTTGAAAATGATAAATCCAATTTATCAAAAAGTGGGCACACAAGTATAAGCCTATATCACTCACAACTTCCCTCACTGGAAGTCTATCCAAAAACCATGAACAAAATGTAGCCTTTACACCTACAAAACCAAAAAAATCGTTGTACAAGGTTCCCAGAACTCGAACCTCCTACCACTTAACAAAACAAGACTGTGATAGTGACACTGCTTCATGGAATGGATGAAAACAGATAGGAAGATAAGCCACCACAAAGAGAGGCGGACTCCCCGTATACATATTATTACCCCTTCGTCCTAAAAGTAAGCCTTCATTTCTTTTTTGACAGATCCTAAAATAATTGCATAATTTCTAAAAGTGGAAGCACTATTTTTAATTTCTCATGTTATCCTTACTCTCTTTAAAGAAGAAGAAGAAATCATTATAATATGTTTCCCACCAAAGTAAATGATGTTTTAGAAAGATTACCAACAAATCAAGCTTTTTAGAACCAAATAGTGTTTGGGAAACAAAAATTTTAACCCCTGAAATTTTATCATCATTACAATTTTTCTCTCTCTTCACTTTTTCACAAACTTTTTTCACTTTTTTCACTTTTTTACTTTTTCACCAACTTTTTCATTCTCTCTCTTCACCTTTTTACCAACTCTTAAAATTTTACTAAAATTTTGTTCCCAAACACCATGTAAATCTATAGTGGGGAAAGATTTAAACGTAAAAGTACAATAATGACCTTATAAGAGCAAAAAGACTGCATAAATCATGATGAAAAAGTATGGCAAAGCATGATATGACAGTTTGGTTGTTAAAAAGCAAAAACAACAAGAGCTACAAAAAAAAAGTAAGAGACTGTCTATGGTAAGACTAGCAGAACAATGTTATAAAACAAAGTCAGTGTAAATTATTAATCTCACATGCAACAACATAACAAGGCTACATAAAAAGTATAGTGCGAAAGTAGGAGAACAGCACCTACATACAAATGACAGTACCGGGGAAAACAGAAAGCAATACATACCTTGAGTGAAAAAATAAATGCTAAATCGTCTCTGTTTAAATGCTCCTGTAAAGATTACATGGTAACAAAAGCATCATTTATTTGGTCCAATGTATTAACATGAGAAAAAGTTCAAGTACTCATATATGTTAATAAGACAGAAGTATCATATCAACTTTACAACAAGACACGAGCAAAGATTCTCTGGGGCATCCTAGAGATGACAAATAATGACTCGGCTGTAACAGCCAAAAGAAAAGTCTAAGTACAAGTATAAAACGGAGACAAAGGTGAAAGTAGCACATCAACTTGCAATGAATTCTCAAAGAAGATTACTGGCCAAGATTACATCAAGCGCTATTTCTAGTATAAGTAACTACTTAGAGCCAAAAGGTGAAAAATGTATAACATGGGCTCCTCTTGAACCCAAATAATTCAATGTGATTAGCTACTCTATTAATTAATACCACTTGAGTAGTTCTAGATAGTCCCTCTGTTTCTCCTTTTGGTAACTGAAAAATGAAATTAAGAAGCACCTACAGGGGCCACAACCAAAGTACAAAGGGAGTAAAGAAATGTTGCACTCTTAGAGAGCGATGAAGAAAACAAAAAGGAAAGAAAGAGGTCCAGAAGAAAAAGAAAAAAAATTAAGTCAAGTCCTAAAGTATAAGGCATCCATAACGTTCGAAGATTTAAAGTTTATACATTATTTGAATCTAAAAGAATACGCAACTACTTACATTATTATATCAAATTTGTCTTGCATATTTAAAAGCTACACTTGCTCCTAATAATATATGACCGTACCAAAAAATAGTAAGAACATAGACCACAGTGTGTTTTGGGTGTTAGGGGGCTCATAATGTGCCCTATTAGAAAAGAACAGATTTTACGAACTGAAAGAAAATATCACAAAGGTGCAAACTATTGATATCACAGTAGATGAAAGTATACAGGAGACTAAACATTAGTTGGGCATACCTGTCCATAAACAAGTTCATTCAGCTCACTTAGGGATGGAGTCCTCTCTATCAAACGAGCCTGTATATGACAATCTTGATTGAGAAAAGTGTTGAGCAATAAATAGATGTTTGCAAACAACCTAGAAATTAAATGCAAAACTGAAAAATAGAAGAAAGCAATAACACGTATGCATAATGCGTTAGTGTGGGGGAATGCACATAGCATCATACGAAATAAGCAAGTTCATACCTTAACCCCACCAGGGAAGCAGAAGGCAGCTAGATCCTTTGGACGCATCATTAACCTCTTTCCAGGAGGATACTTAAAAAGTATCTGTAGACCTCAAAAGATGAAACATAGAACAGTGGTAATATTAAGTCAACCAATTACTCACCTCGAAGAAATGTATCTTGGCCAATATAAGAAGAGGACCAAAAGATAGTATTGTTGAAAACACATAAAACCATATATCCTTAAAACAAAAGATAGAAGAGAAGTTCAGAAAAATCCAATTATGGCCAAGAAATGTAGCTGGCAAATGGACTCTAGTGAAATAAATGCTACTTGCACCAAAATATCAAATGGCTCCTATTTACAAAGCATAAAGCAACACAGAAGATAGCTGTTGAAAAAGTGATCTTTGTTTTTCATTCGCAGAAAATAGTGTGCACGAAAAATCATGACCCAGACATTTCAGATCACATATTATTGAGAATAGTAAAAAGAGTTCCAGGGTTTATTCATGCACTCAACCTGAGGTTCCAATGTTGGATTTGAAGCCCCCCGATACTGCAGCATTTTAGAATCTAATATTTCAGACTTTTCCATTTCAAACTCCCATTTCTTCCTCTTAGCAAATGCCTCCTCCACAACCTCAAGATTAGCATCTGGATGAATCCCCACAATGATGAAGTGTTCAAAGAGTGATGTAGGCTCCTTAAATTTTATATGCTCCTACAATCATATACAGAGATATATTACTTGGATGGGCGGATAACTGATCAAAATCTTGGCATGACAATAGATAAAAATAAATAAATAAGCCAGCAAAATAGCCACCTTCATAACATAAATTTCCAAAAATATGTCAAGTTATATGACATAAAAAAACATGATCAACTAGACATTCCCAATCTGCATACTTCAAGTTAGTAGCACTGCAGTGAGGACAGAGTTGTGTTCATGAGAGTAGAGAAAACAATGCAATGCACATACAAGCAGCGGAGTTTCATTATAACAACTAACAAATGTGAAATGTTTATTCAAATAGAAATAAAAATGGTTCAAAGTCCACAAATACTCAACAGAAATCCTTAATGTGCTTGACGTTAGTGCATATGCAGCTTACACAAAAGTTTGTCTTAAGAGTACAAGAGACTAACATGTAGCTCAAGTTTTTTTCCAGGAATTTCCTTGGGCTTGTCATCATACGTGTCCGACAAATTGGATTTTGCCAACTCGTTTTTCAAATGCATATATATTAAAACAAGGGAGGAAACTATTTTTAGTAGTTTTTTCCAATCAAATTAGAGATCCATCAAAGAAACCATCAGAGAAAAGCGAGAGGTGCAGGTTTTAGAGAGAAGCAAGAGGTGCATAAATCAAATAAATAAAAACCCTCGAGAAAATCATCTGAAGTGCATACAAAGGAAGCTCCATGGCCTCCATACGCTTAGTATGTTACTCTTCTTCTAAATACACGATACCAGCCACAAGGGAATAGCTTTCAAGGCATTACCGCTCCTACCACTCCTAGACATCCCTCTTTAATTGTTCATCATAATTTTCAGTAAGACAAGCATGCTATGCATGAAATAGCAAAGACAGAGAAGAGGGAAAAACATAGACTGAACTACAGGCTTTGTGTGGATAGGAAAATATTTCAGTTTTCTGTAATCATGAAGAAATTCTTTTAAAATGTGTCTTTTGGGTGGCCTGAATACAGATAAATATATGTATAAATAGCATTACAGTAGCTGTTGCTTGCTGTATCTTATAGATGCTGCAAGGGACGATCAGATTGTACTGCTTTTAAGATGCAACTCAGTGCCCCTTTGGCTGCTCCTCTAATTCTGTTACCGATTGCTTCTAGCAGTAGATAGTAGGAAAACCTCTCTCATGGCCCTCCCTGCCCTAGAAAAGCCTCGTCCAAGTCCTCTTTCCTACGTAGCATTGGCAAGTCAATCGACCCATAGAATGGCCTAGCTTAGGTCAGAAGGGTTCCTAGCCGAAGCAACTTCGCCTTTCCCTTTTTCACTTGAAACAATGGTAAAAAGGAACTAGAATCGTGGCTGAACACAGAAAAAAGCATTTTCATTTTGGATCAACCAAAGTTTGAAAAAAAATCATGGGACCCATGGAAAAATAATTTTTTGAAATATTTTCTCGGGTTTGTGGAAGTGAAGGGGTATGCCTTACGAGGAAAATTTTGGTGAGATGAGTTGTTTTTGAGTTTTTGTGAAGGTTGTTTTGGTTTTTGTGTATTTTTGTCACAGAAATCATGATTAATGGCGAGATGAAATTTGGGAAAGTGAAAAGCTTTTAGTGTTTGGATGAAATTTTTGGTTTGAAACCCAAAAATGTTAACCAAACATAGCCATAGGTTGCACCAATAGCTAGCACTAGTATCACCGACACATGGAACACCAACAAGGGAGAAGATGACCTATCGAATACCTATTTCTATAAGCCTCAAAACTTTGATGATCACAAAGGAGTTAATGAGGCTATATTTGAGGGAACAACAATTGAGAAATACCCTTTCAAAGGAAAACAGTGCCCAAACTAAAGATGAATAACCTCATCTGGGTTTAAATTAGTACCAGGCTTTAAATTACTTTGATCTCATCCTCCCCAATTCCAAACTCATTCATCATATCTAAAATGAGGTAAGGCATCATCAATTTAATTCCCATTGTCGCTTAGACAAACCTAGACAACCATAACCTACTCCCATTGTAACTTCTGAATGAATATTCATTTTCCAAGACTCAAACTATGTTTGCCTGTGGAAGTTGCATGCCAAAGCCAAGCACAAAGAAAGCACACGTGCACAAAAAATTTCCAGTTCAAAGCAACAAAGTATTTCTCACACACTTGAGTAGGTGAAGAATATCTGGTTCATCTATTAATGTAGAAATCTCATCCAGCAAGATTGTGTAGGTTATGTTCATTCTTCTTGATGCTTCACCTTCAAGAAATAAAAATGAAAAAAAAAATTCTCAATGCTTGCAACCTTTGCTTTGGCTAGGGTGTTAGTGTGTTTTAGGCAGATAATGCATTTTTCATTGACAAGAAGGTTTCTCAATTAGCTATCAATAAGACCTACGAGCAAACACATTGAAGCACGTATCTTCAAGAAAGAGAACCAGTGGCCTCATTCATTTTATTCACTCTAATGTAGAAAGATTCTCTCCCAACCCCCCTCTTTTCCTTTTTGTGAAGCTTAAAGTCTTAACAGTTTTCATACTTGTATATCGTTCTTCCACCTTAGTATCCCTTTCTAAAATAGCTAAACAGAATTTAGGCAGCCATTAAGCAACAGATACAACTCTTGAGTAGATTTTTCCAAAGTCCAAGTCTTAGAATTAGAAGAAGCATCCAAATAAAGTCTCCCATATATTCATTCCAGCACAAAAGCGTCCAAACAAGGATGTTAAGACTGATTAAAATATCAAAATGAAAATTCACAGCAGAGATGTTTTTGAGAAGATACATAGAAGTGTTCCACCACAGATAATAAACACCACTCAGTTGTTAAATTTCAACTTCTACAATTTTTTGTCTGTATTTTAGCACTTAAGAAATAACTCGACATATATGCACGTGCCATCACTAGAGCTATGATGTTTTGAATTTTAAATGTAGTACCACATATTACAATAACTTAAGGTATACATTTCTACTTCTCCATGAAAGGTCTCTTAAAACACAGCCCAAAGAATAAAATTTACACAAGGTCCACACATTGTGGCATAAATGAATATCCGAAGGACATAGTAATGTTTACTACTTTAACATCTCCTCAGCCAAAAATATGGAGCTATAATTCCAAACCAGTGTCTCTACTGTAACTTACTAAAATATCTGTGGTACTAAACATCATGCAGAAAATAAGAACAGCAGAATTTTGGTAGGGATCAAACTCCAACCCCATAATAAATCAATGGACAAAAACAACTTTTGTTGCAAATAATCTATTAAAAACACAGGAAACCATTATGTAAATGACTAATAATTCATGTTCCAATGCATATGTTTGACAGTTCGTGTTCCTAAACAAAATCAATTGAAAATTTTCACAACCTCAAAGAAGATATGAACCAAGTGAATTGTAGAATAAGAATGGACAATTAAGATAGAATACCGGAGATTTTGTGTGAAACTGATACCATTGGCGTTTTTGGTTCGCCAAGACCTCAGGGTTGAAACTCCGCTGGTAATCTTCCACACGTGAATTGCTACCCCATTTCCAAGCTTTCTGCATATGACTCTTCAATCTCTGAAAGCTATTATGACGTCCGTGAGCTGTAGTCACAACTTCACTTTGACTGCGTCTGTGTCCCTGCCCCAGCCCCGGTGGTGGGACATTCGAATTACCCGAGTACATACTATGCAGCGCTCCTGATATATGCTGCAATACCAAAATGGGTGATGAAGGCTGCTCTTGCACTTCGGCATCTTCTTTTGTATCCATTCTCGAACGCTTAGCTCATCTTGCTACCCTCCTTCCTCCAGTATATCACATCTTCCACCCCACTGCATTACACAAACCCAGAAACCAGCTTAATGTCAACATATTTTCATTGAAATTCGACCGATCCTACAAGATATCGACCTAATTAAGCAGAACCAAAATGAAAAATAACACCAAGCTTTAAATGGGTTCACTTTTGATTCGTCATGATCCTTAACTACATGAATATCCAAGTCAATAAAATATTCAAATATGCTCCAGATATCCAGAAATTTCTCTCTTTGCACTGCAAGAGCAAAATCAAGCATTAAAAGGTTCCGTATATTTCATAAAGTGGAAGATGCCATGCTACATAACTGAAACGAAATATTAGTGACGTACAATTCAGATTAAAAGAATTGAATGAGGATATTGAATAGCAGAATTTGAATACAGAGCAAAGGGAGTATAACAAAATATTTGCAATAAATCGACGAATATCCAGTACCACGTCTTGTTCCTCAGGCGGGGGAGAGAGAAAAAAAAGTCGCTAAAAATGGAAGGTCCCGCACGACGGGAACAGGAGGTTGTAGGAGACTCGGAGAGCGAGAGGGAGAAAGAGAGGCGGTGAGCGAACTATACTATTACTATACAAAGACAGTGGAATGGACAACTTGGCCACTCGGGTAGGAAAATGAAATAGAACAGATATATCAGCCACCTCCCCGAGTTTCTGATAAATTTCATTGGATACCCTGGGCTAGGAGTAGTTGACATTTTTTATTTTTTTTTAAGTAAGTTGACAAAATTAGCTACATGTTAAATCAGTTTCCTACCATTTTAGCTTAATTCGTATAACGTTTCTGAATATTAAAATTTTGACCAAATAACACCGAATTATGCAGACAATATTACGTTGAGACCTTCGTTAAAAGAATTAAGAATTTTGTTTGACACGAAAATTTTGTCTAATTTAATAGTCATATTTGACAAAAGTTCAGAAAGAAGACAATAAGGATTTTAGAATTGAAATGTGTCAAAAAAAACAAAAAGGGTGCGGAATATAAGCTAAATAGATCAAATGATATTGAATTTTACAGGTACAATTATGTGGAGACTCACTAAAAAAACTAAAGATTCTTTTAATACATAATAGAAGATTTCATCTAATTTAACATTCAGATTGAATAGAGGTTTAAATAAAGAGTAACAAAGATTTCATAAGTAAAATGTGATAATAAAAAAAAAGTGTAAAGTATATTTAATTCTAAAATACAAAATAAAACGATTTACTACTTTAACCACTTCTCAATTCCATCCCATAGTCAGGATCTTAAACATTTTATCTTATGTTCATATGACATACTAAAGAAGAAGTTTATCCAAAAATCCAAACTGATAAATGTGGGTCAAAAATATTATAGATTATCATATCATCAATTATGCAATGACCAACGTCACCGTTCACAAATAAAACACTCCCAACAACAATACCTCGTTTATTTTTCTTTTGCCATTTTGTTTCATACCATAATTTATGCTGTCACAATATAATAAAAAAAGAATGTAACATCGAGATTTGAAATACTTTTACTTAAATATTTAATTTACAACGCATTTCGTGCACCAACTTGTATACAGTGGATGCAAAAAGCCCTTTTCGTGTATTACGGGGCATTGCACGCGTATCCGCAATGATTTCTTCCACACAAGCAAAAAAGTCAAAAAAGGTGAAATCCGAGGGTTTAGCAAATTATACTTTCTTATGGGGGGGCAAATGCTATATCTGAAACTTCATGGGGGTCTTTTATCTTTATAAGAATCTCTATGAACATCGAATATACGATACAATTAATTTACTTAAAGAAAAGAATATTAATAAATTTCCGGTAACGATAAAGCCGTTTGACTTGGAAATTTCAACGTGTCGCATGCACTTCCATACACCAGTCAGTTAATGCTGTGGGCTCCACTCATTTAGTTTTGATGTGCATGATCTCAACGTGTCCAACTTCCCCAGTCGTGAACCGTTCGATCCGCATTTATGGTACCAGTAATGGCGGTTTGAACCGTAATTGGCGAAGAAATTAAGGATTTCACTTTCAAACTTGGCGCGTCCCTCACACGCTTTAAGACAATCGAACAAGACCTTCGTCGCCATGCAAAATGCACGTGACGAGGTAGGTATAACTATTGATATTTTCGATTCTAAATAGGTTTTTGGTACCGCATTAACAATAAATTTCTCTATCCTCTCTAATTTTTTTCTGTCCGAATTAGACTATTTAGAAAGATAAACACATAACACATTTAATGCTATAAGATACAAGTTAGTAATACATGTATAATTGATTCTATGAATCGAACGTCGTAAGGCCCACACAATGTCTTTTTCTCTTGTCACAGTTGCAAAGTAGAGATAATTGTGATCTTGACCACAATGCATACAGTTTGTTTATCTTAAAAGTTTGAGTCATATTCTTTGTAATAACAAAGATACTAGTTGATGAATGGAAGATGAAGGATGAAAAGTATCTTTGGAATTTACAGTGATATTGAACTCAAATCATGTGAATACAGAGTCAGTTCCATCCAAATTCAGTACATGTAAATAAGTATCTAAATTTATCTTATTATCCAAAAAAAAAAATATATACTATTTGATGAATTGAAACTTCTTATAAAAAAAATTAATATATGAATTTGATTATTAAAATATCATTTTTTTATTTTGAGTTACATAATTAAAGAGACATATCTAGATTAGCCATTACAAACTATTGATATTTGTCTTTTTTATTTTTTTATTTTGAGAAAATTGTGTTTTATCACCTTAAACTACCACATAATATATCATCCAAATTATTACTTTGACAATTGATCCATTCGAATTATTATCTTACATTTATCCCTAAAAGATTTAATTTTTGAAGTTGCGTAGCTAAAGTGTATATATATATATATATAGATATATATATTTTAGGTAAGGGGCTGTTGCAACCACATAATTTTGAACTGTTGGAACTTTACCTTTGGCACCGAATCGTCAAGCTTTTACACAGATCTGCTGACAGTCGTGCAACATCATCTAAGCGCAGGGCCGGAAGATCCGATACAATCTGCACATATTCAAACCGATAAAGAAGTTCATGGCGGACATCACATTTCAAATGCGTGTTGAAACGCTCTTCAAAGTGGTGTGTCGAAGCGCTGAATCTTTGGGCATCGCGTTTTTTTCTTTTTCTTTGCTGTTTTCTGTTTCTTTTTCTTTTTCTTCTGAGCATAACATTGACTGCGGGAATTACGCCGAGGTCGCACATGCTGCTCGCCGTCCACTTATCGGGAAGTGTTCCTCCTCTTCGTTTGATTCAAACGTTGACTTGAGTCTTTCTGGGCCGAATTTGCAGACTGTTCGCAGCAGCTCTACTATGGTCTATAGAGATTCTTCCACAGAAAATGAACTTGCTTTAACCCGGATCACCATCCTCTGTAATTTGTGAAAGAGAGCGGTGGATTCCGACTGTGACCCACATTTGTCCGGAAAATACTTTTATTATCCAGACAGGTGTGGGTCACAGTTGGAATCCATCGCTCTCTCTCACAGAATTACATTGCAATTCGGTCACCTTGCAAATGATCTGAATTTTTAACCCATGCCTCAGCACAAGTGGCAACCCGCAGTATGGGTTAGGCGTATATTTAAGAATTTAAACAACTATTTATATAAAAATTCGCAATTTAAATAAAAGATTAGTAGTAGATTAGTATTCTTAAGATTTATAGTGACATTAAACAAAATTCGTACGAATAATAAGATAAATAGATGTTTAGAAAGATTGGTCGTGAAGTTTAACCTAACTCGTGCGAAAAAATAAGATAAATTAGTATCTAAATTTTTAGAAGATATTCGTTTTGGTTTGTATTTTAAGATACACATAAATTCTAGAATTTATAAATTGAATATATTCAAATACTAATATAAATTAATAATTTCTGCACGTATACTAATAAATTAATATCCTTTTATTATCCGAACACATAAACTTACTTTTTGAACTTGAGTGTCTTTCTTTTAGTTTTTTATGTTTAGAAAGATGTAAAAAATTACTTATATACCAATTCTCTCATCGACTTTCTTTTAATCCAATTAAGAATAAAAAAATCGAACTGAGAATGTTGACGATAAATTTTAAATACTCGAATCAATATTTATCTCAACTATCAATTAAGTCACGACATGAATTCAGACATTCAAACTGAAAAAATTTTACTGCCAAAGGAAGATTTTTCAAATTCGTTGCTACTGATTTACAACATTCTGCCGACATGGAAGTTGCGTATACGCAGATTTAGTAGGGAATGGAAATTTGAAGACGTGCTTAAAAGTTTTGCCTTCTTCCTAATTCCTAACAATAGCTGAAGTTGACGTGGTGCCTAACGCAGGCAGAAAAAAAAAATGGAGGGTCCACGAGACTTGTCAAAATGTGGGAGTGGGTCCTAATCAATCCCACGCAGGTCCATTGCAGAAAAAGCCATATCGGTTAGAGTTAGAAGTAGTGCAATTCCAGCACAAAAGCTGCAGAATTGGATAGTTTATGGGGTTGTCTAACAATTGAGACGTCTGATGGGTGGGCCCACCATATCATCCAAAATCAGACATATCTCTGTCCAGGTCACGATCATCTGCAATTATGTTTAAATTATAGGTAGAATTTGGATAAAGATGGACAGAATATAAACCTTACACTATTAATATTGTTTATATCGATTCATAGAAAATTTTAGATAACATAAATTATATAATGAGATTCACCTATTATATTTATTTTTTTTTAAATTCTACGCACAATTAAGATAGAGCATTGCAGATGATTTCAATCCTCTACTGGACCTCGTACTTGATAGATATGGAATTGAACTCATACCAAATACTATGCTCTAATGCACCAATGTGGGGGAGTGAAGGAAAGATGTATGCTTTTTTTTTTTTTTAATCTTTAATTTATATTATAATCTATCTGGTGGTCAAAAAAATTATTCGAAATTATTTATCTAAAAAAGAATTATATTATAATCTATCTGTTAGTCAATTTCAGAATTTAGCTTCTAAAAGCCTTATTGAAGTAATAATTTTTGACATGACCTTCTAGCGAGAGAGAGATCTGAAATTGCATCCATATTGTGGCCCAAGCCCAATACACCAGACACAATTTTTGGCCTCTTACACAATTACCTGCTGGGCCAGCCCATCCTCTTCCCTCATGACTGTTTGTGGAAGCCGCGGGCCCATTCATACACGCTAAAGGCCCAAGTGAGGTCCACCGCACCGGTTCATGCTTCGGAAAAAACATAAAAAATCAGTTTTCATCTCTGCGTGTGGTGTACTGAGGGCATAGACTTGGCGTCCCAACCTTAACAACCACGTTCGGACCGGCGTTCCGAATTCCTTTTCAATTCTGAGTTCTCTCTCCCTCTGGTCACGTGCAGCAGACACAGCCTTCCTTATTCCTAAACATACCCTCGGCTTCTTCTCAAATTCCATCACCGTCCCTTACCTGCATGAATTATACGAGTGTTTCTGGTTTCTTTTTTTGGCTCCCACTCAGTCAGTCGTAAAAACACCGAGATTTTTTCACCATAGCGGCCTCA
Source organism: Morella rubra (assembly GCA_003952965.2). NCBI lineage: Eukaryota > Viridiplantae > Streptophyta > Magnoliopsida > Fagales > Myricaceae > Morella > Morella rubra. The sequence goes on from CM025854.1 coordinate 65,006, forward strand.
AAGTCCTGCAAGACTAGAGCTTTTTCACATTTTCGTGACCAAATTTTCACTTTCATGGTTATTGTTTTCGGTCCCTTGAAATTTTCCTTGAAAATCTTCGTCCACCCGAGAAAGCGCATGAGGAATCCGATTATTTTTGGGAAACCCTAGGTCGTGAACTCTTTGGAAAAAAAAAAATTCAATGGCTTCGGCGCCCCTGATATTGGACATAAGCTCGGACGACGAGCCGGGTGGGGGGCTTGTGGGCGCCCCCCTAGACGGTGGTGGCGATGACTTTGCCTGGTTATCGGAGCTCTTGGACGCGGATGATAAAGAACCTGATAGTGATTCCGATGAGGTCGTGGTGGTGGGGGAGGTCATTAACGCCAAGCCAAAGTCAAAGTCTTCGAAATTGACGGTGAGGGATGCGGACGATGATTGCATAGTTTTGGAGGCTGACCCGGATAAACCGGTCGCGCTGGTGGGCGACGAGGTGGGCGGGTCAGATGAGTTGCTTGTAGTTGGGGAGAAGGGGCAGGTAATTACACGAATTGGATTATCTTTGCAATTACGTAGTATAGAACTTTCTTGTGGAACAGTATGTACCTCGTCTGGGTTCTTAGGATTTACTGCTGGTAGGGAAAAATTTAGTTTAATCGGCCTTAATTCAGTGACAAAAGTTGTAGTTTATATTTGACCTGGAGTGGACGGATACAGCAAACTCTCTCTTTCGGCTATGGGGAACTTGGATTAGTTTCATCGTGGAGTATGTGCTTTAACTGGTTGCTAGGAATCTGATGGAAATATAAACGAAAAACATGTAACGGGTGTATTGCCTTTTTTAGACTGAAAAATGAAAAACAACCAATGAGGTTCTTTTGATTTTGATAGGGGGGAAGTAGAGCAGCTGCTCTTATCCTTCTTAGGAGTATTACATAGGATACTTTGCCCAAGATCCTGGCAGGCTGGAAAATCTCAAAAAATCTAGTTCAACTTGGTTTAAAAGTTATCTCAACTTGCCAAACTCAATGCCAACTAGACTGAACAACAAGAGCAAGTGGGTCAAACTAACTACTTAGCATGCATGCACATCATTTAGACTACTAACCTCTTTGAATTGAGCTATGAAAATGGTAGGTTGGAGCTGGATTTATCTTAAGGTTGTAATGTGCCATGATAATTGTTAAGCTGCACTCTTTTTTCTTCAACAGCGAGATGCTTTTAAAAAAGTACATGCTTGTTTTCTCATCGAGGAATTAAATACTGTTCTCTATTGCTCTGTGTCTGGATATCAATGTTGAATTGGAAATTCAGTTTGGTGTGTTGTGCTTTTGTGCTACTGCTGTCAGAGTGTACTGTTGTCTAGTGTTCAAAACAGCGGTATGACTGGCATAGCTCCATCCACTGATATACTAAGCATCATTGTGGGTGGTGCTTCATTTTAATAGTTGATGTTCTATTGGTCGGTTCCTACTTTGTGGAATGACTAGCCAGGTAGACAAGCATAGATTGCTTTTATAACCTCTGCCAGCTTGGATGGGTAGGTACACTAATATACCTTTGGAAATCTATGTGGTGTGATCTTTCGGCAGAAAGGGGCACATTTCCTGCTCTGGGCTTCTTGCAATTGTTAGATAACTGACTTTTAATTGGGATGGATATATCAAGATGCCTAGTATTGGCTCATGGCAAATTCTTGCGGGACTGTAATTGTCCTGTGGAGGTTGAGATGTCTAAGAGACATGGACCTTGGACCAACCACTTAGCTGTCACCATTGAAACTGCTGAACTTGGTTTATTAAGGTCTGGTAATGGACAGAAATTTAAACTGAGGTCATGGAAGAAATCATAGAGAGAGAGGATGTTCAGCCATTCACTGGAGGGATAGGTATTTCCATCTTCTATGTTGTTTCACTGATAGCAACTACCTAATTACGATGTTCGTCTTACTGCCATTGGATGATTTACTAACATGTATGCCTGAGACCTGATAAATAATGAGATTAGGGATATTTATGAAGGCTTAGATGTTATTGGGAACACCTTTTTGTTGCTCCATGTTATCGTTAATCTTGTAAAAGCCTTTTTTTTTCCTTCTGCATGCCTATGACCTTGTTACTGCATATTGTCCATCTCTCTATTATCTACAAGGGAAAAGGTAGCCACCATGTTTGCCAACTATATTTTATTTCCTTGTCTTGCAGATCGCATGCAGAGACTACCCTCATCCACGTCATCTTTGTGTCCAATATCCTTTCCATTCTACACCCCATGATAAGCACTGTGACCAGGTAAGCTATTTTTAGCTATGGCACCTAGAAATTTACCTAGTGTATTCCTATGTTAATGTCCTGCCACTCAGATTTCCATGCTGGAATGCAGTGCCACTGCTATGTCTGTGAATCTCTTGCGCCCTGTCTACATTGGGTCACGGGCATCTCCAGTATTGACCATTGTCATGCTACTGATAAAGATGATTTTTGGAAAACTCAGCGGAAAACTAGCAAGCTTGGGAAAAGTGCTTCTTTACCAGCTATCAAGTCTCCTGATGCTTATCTGTCTATGGCACGTCCTCAACTTACACAGTCTCAAACACTGGACAGAACCCGATTAGTGCCCAACCCCACGCTGCAGAGTCAGGTTATTAGGTCCAACATAATCCGTCCTTGCTCCACTGTGACCAATTATAATGCTTCAAATAACATAAGCCAAGGTAGAAGTCAACACTCAGCATCTGCTTTCGCCAAAAACAGATTCAGCCATCGCTCGGTTTCACAGCATTTGCATGGTATACGTCATAATGCCTTCCAAAGGGACCAAGTTGTCAGCATTGGGAATTCGGGTCCCGCAATTGTCCCTGCCCATACAATGTTTAAACGGACAGGAACTGTTAGGGGTGTGCTGCCTACGCGTCCTTCTGCATATGGTTCATCAGTGAAAGTGAACTGTGCCCATGCTGCACAATATACCCGAAATGATACTCCAACAGCATTGACAAATGACAGAAATCTTTTTAGATGGCAAAATGGTTGCCCTGGCGTAACTTCAGAGTCATCGAGCCCTCAGGACTTTTCCCAGCCCAACTTGGGTAGCTTTGTTAGTACTGCAGAAACTGCCCAACAGCAAATAAGCAGTCAGCCTATTGTTCTTGGTCGAACAAACAATGGTCAGGGGTATCAAAGTCATAATGCTAGCCCAGATATTTATCAGAATGGAAACCAGGGTGTAAATGCCAGCCAAAGTATCTGTGAGGACGGGAATCAAATTCCAAGTCTACCTGACCCTGGTTTTTTTGACTTCCTCTGTGATTTGCCTTTTAATTATTGTCAAAGTAATCAACAACTTCCAATTGAAAATTCTCAAGTTCAAAGTGGAGGATCTACACATGAGCTGCATCCCGTAGAGGAGTGTAATTCACAGATGGCAAGTGCTTCTCTCAGTGAAAGTAATGAAAAGTATGTTGAAACTGCAAATCCCAGTCAACTTGAAAGCACAGGATCTCTGTGTGAGCCAACCCCTGTTAAGGAGGCTAATTGTGAGTACGCTGGAAACCTAAATCTCAGTTCAGTGGACTTAGAATTTGAGAACTGGCTTTTGGAAAACCAGTCAGTTCCAGTGGTTTCAGATGGCTCTGTGCTGTCTCAACCGAATCATTTGCCTGCTGAGACATCCTCTATCGATGTGGGTATGCTTTTATTTGATTTTGAAACCTCCTGGAATGGTCTTGCACATGCCTAGCCACTTTGCACTTCTTGGAAGGACTTAAAAAGCAAGTAACCACAACTTGTTTTCCTCCACAAGAAGTAAGATGATTTCTGCAGTTTCGTAGAGTTTTTGGTGGTGTACATCAAATTCCAAGTCTGACCTGACCCTGGTTTTTTTGACTTCCTCTAGTGATTTGCCTTCTTAATTATTGTCAAAGTAGTTCAACAACTTCCAATTGAAAATTCTCAAGTTCAAAGTGGAGGATCTACACATGAGCTGCATCCCGTAGAGGAGTGTAATTCACAGATGGCAAGTGCTTCTCTCAGTGAAAGTAATGAAAAGTATGTTGAAACTGCAAATCCCAGTCAACTTGAAAGCACAGGATCTCTGTGTGAGCCAACCCCTGTTAAGGAGGCTAATTGTGAGTACGCTGGAAACCTAAATCTCAGTTCAGTGGACTTAGAATTTGAGAACTGGCTTTTGGAAAACCAGTCAGTTCCAGTGGTTTCAGATGGCTCTGTGCTGTCTCAACCGAATCATTTGCCTGCTGAGACATCCTCTATCGATGTGGGTATGCTTTTATTTGATTTTGAAACCTCCTGGAATGGTCTTGCACATGCCTAGCCACTTTGCACTTCTTGGAAGGACTTAAAAAGCAAGTAACCACAACTTGTTTTCCTCCACAAGAAGTAAGATGATTTCTGCAGTTTCGTAGAGTTTTTGGTGGTGTACAGTCAATTTAAACTGAAGTGTAAAAAGGTGCCTGTAGGTTAAATGATGCTGTACAAGCTGGTAGGTTCTGATCTTTCAAATCCTTAAAATTCGGGTTTGAAGTTTAATGCCACACCGCATTGTTCTTCCCCCTTGCGTCTTGCTCTCGGACTGGTTCAGTTAATTTAGATGCCCTTTCTAGCTGTTGAAGTTGGTTCCTGCGGGTCTGCATGAAGTTGGTTTGGCCTTTTTGTCTGATAGATGACAATGTATGAACATGAACTTAGAGATCAGATTACCGGAACATTTGGATCGGCTACCATGGTGTAGTTGGCAACCCCATCCTGGATAGATGTAGATCACAATCTTCTGCATTTTGGGTATAAGCTAGTTATTCACCGGAAACATGAGATTGGATGCACCTAAATTCTTTCAGGAGAAAACGACATTTTGCCCCTTAGTTACCATTCCTTCTGCAGTGTAGTATCTAAATTACTAACTTGGACACCATTTCCTATCCGATTTGAGTGTGAAAAATGGAAGACTGCATGGTATAATCGTAACTATTTAATTTGAATAGTAAGCTACAGATTGCAAGATTTTCTCAGTTTGGGGGTACAATAATGTGAAGATTTTCGCGGTTTGTTTTGTTTATTTGAAAATTACATAGTTAAAAGGGGTGAAGTTAATTTGGATGTTACAAAATGTTCAAATGGCTCATTAAAAAAAAAAGGATGTAGTTAAACTTTTTTTTTTGTATAGTAACTGGTAAAATTCGAGCACTTATTTTCTAATTTCATTTTATGTGCCAAAAGTTTGGTTATTTTAAAATTTTGGACTAATTTGTTTTTCCATCAAATCATTCTTTTAATATAATAAATATAAAAAATTATTCAAATCATCTCTTCTCACTTTTTCATTAATTCTTATATTCTAAATTTTAACTGCCTCAAAATTTTAACACACAAATACCAAATAATATCTTAAAATAATTTGCCATTCTATTATTTAGATATTATGCGGCTTAGTTAATATATATATTATATATGGATGCGATCTCATTTTCTGAGTGTTTTTTTCCATCAGGTCGATTTTCTAAATCTCAATATATAAATAATTTCAAACTTCATGGGAGAAATTTTTCTATGTTAATATTTAGCATGAGTATATAATTTATATTCATGGATCAAAATGACAAAAATGCACCCAGTAGAATACCTCAGAATTTTAGGGAGTCGTCTTCATTTCGGCTCTCCCTGTATTTAGTACGAAGTGTCACCTGTATAATTTCGCCCTGGACGACACGTAGCAATCTTATCATCCTACGATCGGCATCTACTAGTCGTTTAGATTCCTCCCAATATATACCACGACATGTAGTACAATGTCTGTTTCCTAGGGAAATATTTGGCTTGCGGGGTTCGGACCGTGGGAGCCCCGCGCCTGCGTGCTGTCTCTAGTCTCTTCTTTAACATTGGAGTCGAAAGTCTCTCTCTCTCTCTGTGTAGTCTGTCGAAGCAGCATGGCGCTGTGGATGGAAACGGGTATGGAACCTACCACCGAGTCTGAGAAAGCGGACCTTGAAGCTATCGCCGCCCTCAAACAGTCTGCTGCCTTCGAACTCAAGGTCTCCCTTTTTCTTCCTCTCTGTTTATGTGTGTATATGTTAATCGGGGCCGTAATTCGCTTCAAGTTCGGTATTTGAAGTATTCGTCGGCATCGTTAGAGTTTTCCAGGGCCTTATCACTTCGGCTTTGGTTAAGTAACCAACATGACCTGAATAAAGGTGTACACTTGCGTATCTAACTATTCCCTAGAAGGAACTTGAGCTGGTAGCCTGCTAGTAGTAGTTGTCCACTCACTAGTGTTCGCAATGCTGGTGTGTCCTTAAAAGGTGAGTGAGTTGAGGAGCGTAAAAATTATGCCTCAGCGAGACCAGATGAAACGGCCACTTGGAGCTTTAGGATTTTGTAATCCGTTTGGAAAAAATAAAAAAGGTAACTGTTAGCCAAGGATTTTTTTTGTGGAGTACGTCTGATCATGCGTCTTTACTGCTATCTGCATTTTTATTATCGTAGGGATTGTGTACACTTTACGGGCCATGGTGTTCCTGAGGTTCATTTATTAATCCTGCAAGAGAACATCATATGTAGTATCTTATGCCGAATGAATATTCTGGGAGTAATCCTTTTATTTATTATTTATTTTTCCGGTTTTTTTGATTTGTAGGAAAAGGGTAATGAGTATGTCAAGATGGGTAAAAAGCATTACTCCGATGCTATTGACTGTTACACAAGGGCAATTAATCAGAAGGTCTTGAGTGATTCTGAACAATCAATTCTCTTCTCAAATAGAGCTCATGTGAATTCACTCCTTGGAAATTACAGACGTGCTCTCATGGATGCTGAGGAGGCAATTAAGCTTTCTCCCACAAATGTCAAGGTGGTAATTTTATGTTTGTGTTCTCAGCTAGATGCTGTTTGATCTGAATTGGCAGGACCAGAACTTCCTCATGGTTCCTTGATGTTTCCACTGATTTGGATTTGGAATTGGATTAGGCACTTTATCGAGCTGCCAAAGCATCTCTGTCATTGAACTTGTTGGCTGAAGCAAAATCATTTTCCGAAAATGGACTCAAACATGACCCAAACAATGAAGAACTAAAGAAGCTTGCAAAGAAAATTGAATTAAGGAGGTTGGAACATGAACAGCGTGAGGCTCAAGTTTCCAGGGCTGTCACTGAGGCTAAGGTTCGGTAACTGTACTATTTAGACCTAAGTATTTCTTTAATACCCTGAGGGTCATATTCGCTTTTTCCCCTCCTGAAACTTTTCAGGACCTTGTTTCTGCCATCGAAAATAGGGGCTTGAAGATTGGGAAGGCAATGTTTCGAGAACTTACTGGATTAAGAAAGCCAGCATTAGATAAAAATAATATTCTTCACTGGCCAGTTCTTCTTCTGTATGCAGAGGTGATGTCCAGTGACTTTATCGAGGACTTCTGTGAGACTGACATGTTTTCAACTCATCTTGACATGATATCCTTTTAGTGCATTGCTTTATGTACCTCCCTCTTCTTTGTGGTGGTGGGGATGGAGTTCTTTTGGCATGCAATGGCCCTACACTTCTGTTCTTTATGTGATCTCCTTAGCTTTCAAACATGTTTTCAGAAACTTGTGCATCTTTGCCATGGGATAGAGAGAACAATTACAACCGCAAATCCATCGAGTTGTACCATGAGGTAAGCACCTGTACCTGATTCTTATTTTTGTTGCTATTCTTTTGGCATCTCAACAACTGGTTTTTTATTTAAGTATTAAATAAAAGAAAAACTAGTCCCCTCTCTAAGAGGTCCAGTTGTTGTATTTCATTGAACTGGCCTGTGAACAAGTTACCTTATTTTTTGGCTTTGTCATGTCATAGATAGCTTTCTGATTCCTTGGCTGAGTCAAATATATGTGTCTGGTTGTTAGACAATGATAGTAATTGATAAGGATTTGAGAAACCCAACTTTATCAGGTGTTCTGTGGCATAATTATCTTCAGATTTGAGTTGAACGTTGGGCTGACACAAATTTGACTCTTTGCTTGTACAATTAAGGCTGTGTTTGATGGCCTTTGGTAGAAGTCTTTGGTAGTGGTTGTTTAGATTCTAGACTCCAATCATTGGACCAAATTGGAGTGGCTCAGTTTTAGGATTGCAGCTTTTCCTCATCTGTAACCAACAACAAAATGAAGCGCAATGTAACATAAAAACATCAAATATAGGGAGGTGGCTGATGTTGAATTAGAGTGAACCTGTGTGGCACTTATATATCTGTCCCTAGTCCTGTGTAACCATATATAACTGGTCCAAGGTTGGTGAAACAGAGTGGATTCATGTCTCTATTGACTTGTGTAACAGATATTTTCTGCGGAAAGGATTCGTCTCTCTTTTATTTTTATTTTTATTGTGCATATCAGCACAGCCATACTTGAATAAGGGTGCATGCATGCATAAGCATAAGCGATGCTATGCTCTTAGCTTCTTTGTAATCTCCAGCAAGGGACCGTGCAAGTCCAGCAGTTTTAATTATGTCCTTAATTATCAAGGACACAGTGGTTAACTTGTGGTACCAATATTTGTTAACATACTTAGGGTGTGGGGCGTTAAACAAGTGGGCCTTCATATTTTTTCCTGTGCCTTAGTCAAGTTCCAGATCCAATTATCTTTGATGATAATTAAGATGTCGGTCATTCACAGAAATTAAGATTTGGTTAAGTGGCTAAGTCATGGATTAGCTTCAAGTTAATCTTATTTATTATATGTATTCTTTGTTCACTTTTCAGCTCGAGCATTATGGTTATCAACAATTGTCAATAAAGTAGTGTATGTGAATTTTGACTGCTACCTTAACTTCTACATTTATGTTCTTGACCACTGAAGATAGCCAACTGCACACAACATCGTGCTTGTGGGAATTGTTAAACGATTTGTGTTTCCTTCCTACAATTGCAATTCCTGCTGTACTTTTACATGAAAGCTCTCCAAGAAATCATTCTTTGTCTTAAATAGTGCCATCATTTGTATACTTCAATTCTGTTTGCTTACTACTGGTTCGTTAGGCTGGTTCTGGAGTTTGTCTATCAAAGTCAAAGCTACTTCATTATCTCCTGGAGGAAACTGCAGCTTCTAATGTAGAAAACGTTGGTGGAGAAGAGAAGGATGCAGCCGAGGATTCTGATAGTAGACTCTTTGCAGGTAGAATGTTTTGTGAACTCCCTTTCTCTGCTTCCAGGTCATCTGATGTGTGTCTCCTCCATTTTTCGTTATTATCAGAGTTTTCATTTTGGACTCCGTTAAACTCTAAAATTGGAGAAACATATCGCAAGTTTGTGCTGCATTTAAGTTTCTAAGGGATCATTTTGTTAGCATTTGATCATGAAATGATGTAGCAACACCACTCTTTTAACAGGCATAGGTACAGAAACTGGGTACTTAGAGAACAAACAAGACTGGTTTTTTGGCAAAGATAAGAACTTAAGAACATAAGTTACATGATGACAAGGCATGAGTATCACTGGCTATATATGTTCAACCATTGTTAAGGAAATTTATGAATGACTCACATGGGTAAACTTAACCGATCACTGTACTGGTGTCTGTGAATATTTTCTCTTCCTTCGTTGCGATTCCTACCATCGGTGGTGGTTAAAAGTGATGATCTGGTAGAGTGCATTATTTGATGGCTGAGTGGCTTTATTTGTCTAGCTATTTTGTCATTAAAAAGAGGCTTGAGATCTTTACCTGGCTTCAGGACACCCGGGCAATTAGAACAAATAAAAAGTCAAGCACAAAAATAAAGATCCCATTATGCTCATGTGTGCTCCAGCCTGTTTTCCAAGACAGGATTTGTCTTGTGGGCATGTGCTTAAGCTCACCAAGCTTGAGCCCCTGGCCTCATCACATTTTCACTTAACCTCTACTGGAAGGAAAATGCCTGAAATAAGTTCATGGAGAGCTCAGATGCTTACATCTCTTACTCTAATGCTTTTAGTTAGTGTTAATTTCCATTGTTGGTATCAGTACTCCCAAATAGAGATGAAGCACAGACAAAGCATGATTCTTTTGAAAATTCAAGTCGCTTACGTTAGCATGTTTAATGTTGTTGGTGTCAGCACTACCAAATAGAACACATAGCACGTATAAAGCATGTTTTTTCTTTTATTATTCAAGTTGCTTATGTATGTGTATTCTGTCTACTGTTCCTCAGGCGAAGGCCCTAAATGGGTAAAAGTAAGTGAGAAAAGAACACTTCACGATGTTCTGAAAGAACCAAACTTTATTATTCCTGAAATCCCAGGTATGACTTCATTGGTGTGCTCAAGCAATAGAATATCTTGATTAATGTCTAGCACGGAAGGAATCTCCACATGCTAATGTAGTAATCTTGTTCTCTTGCTTTATTTGATGCAATATATGCAGTCTTCTATATTGTTTCAAAAAGCTCAAGCTTCTATGAAAAGTTCAAAGCTGGGCAGTGGGCTCCTCCACCATGAGTAAGATAACTAAGACAATGAGTAGCACGGCTTGAAGGTTGGTGATGTTTTAAACGAGTCAAAGTAAAGCGTTCTTCCCGATCCCTGGAGACAAGTTATGTTGCTTACTGCAATAGGCTGTTGGTTCTTCACCGCCCATTTCCAAAGATATGGCGCGACCCTTGGAGCTTCCAAACTATCCCATTGTGCCTTTAGTTAGGAGAATCCTTTCATAATGCTTGTAGCGGGGAATTATGGAAAACAAAAAACAAAAAGATAAGCTGTTTAGCTCCTTTTTATTTTAAAGTGTATGGGGTTGGTATGGTGCTAATCGAATCAGTTCCAGTTGGCCGTACCAGCCTTCTTGATCATGATCAAACAGCTGAGGATCAACCTAGCAAATTCATACGTAACTAATATTAAGTCACACCACAAGTATGAAATCTGAGAAGGAACACGAAGCTAGAGAAAAAGAGCAAATTTCCCCATCATTCCATGCGAAATTCATGACTCGGTTCAAAAAGATGGGTCATGCTCTGCATCACAATTTAGGATCCAGACCACAACTTCATAAACCCATATAAAAAGTTGATAGATAAGGCAGGTCATAAGGGGTATATCCCATCAACCATTCACACTAGGAACAGCACCCACTCAGTTATTTTCACTTCAAAGCCAAAACTATAAGTCCTCCCACAAGTAAATTGCGATAGGCCGCCCCATTCATACATCGGTAGCAAGCACGCACCGGAGACAAGTCCCTTCATGCATCAGATCAAATGCCTTGTTGATCTCCGGAAGCGTCAGATTGTGGGTTATGTATTCATCAACCTTTATCTCCTGCAATATGAAAGAGGCGAGAAAAGAAGTCTTCAGTTAAGTCATATCCTTTAGGAAGAGAAGTACAAAAAACTCTCATATTCTGTAAGTGTCAAATGTGGAACCTTCTTCAAGTACTTCTCTACAAGCCAAGGGACTTGTGAACGGCTCTTGAAACCACCAAAAGCTGTGCCTTTCCAGACACGACCAGTCACCAACTGAAAAGGCCGTGTGCATATCTCCTGCCCTGATGCTGCAACACCCACAATAACCGATGTGCCCCAGCCCTGAAAGTTGTCGGTATATCAGATGTGTGCTTTATACTTGTGCATAGAGGTCACACAAAAGAGTCACCTTATGGCAGCACTCCAAAGCGGCCCTCATCACTGAGACATTTCCAATGCACTCAAAACTGTAGTCAACACCACCATCCGTGAGGTCAACAAGAACCTGTTGAATTGGTTTCTCATGGTCCTTTGGATTCACGAATTCAGTAACTCCAAAATTCTTTGCTACATGTCACAATGCAATACACGCAAATAATCAAGAAAATATAAGCACTTGGTAAATTCCACAAAATTGATGATACCAAAACATATTAGCAACTCCTCGAAAAACCATGTACACAATTTTAAATAATCCTCCCACTGGCTGTTAAAGATGGGCGCACCAATGGGCCAAACTAGCATTAATATTCATTGCAGACAAAACAGAGAAATTTTATACAACACCACATCATGATCAATCAGCACATTATGCCATATGTTGCACAGAGAAATGCAGACTTATTAAAAGCTGAAAATTTTAAAATAAAAGAATCTGACAACATTTTCTTCTGAAGAGTTGCTCGAGTACATGACAACGTTTTCTTTTTCACTCCCTACTCAGAGGTGATCTATAAGCATCATTACCAGCATTCAAGAGACTGAATATCAACATTCCAATGACAACTTGCAACAAATTTAGCACTATAATAAAAGGATTAATAGTATCAGCCAAACTGGAAGTCAGGAAACTTTTTATACCACATCAGCTGAGAATACCATGCTATATGAAAAGGACAGAGAAGAGAGAACTCAAGATTTACCTACGTCAAACTTTTTGCTGTCAATATCTATCCCAATGATTCGTGAAGCACCGGCTGCCTTCGCACCCTCTGCAACCTGTCAAGCAATTCTTTCATCAATCACTAAATAGTTCATCAGTCCACCAAAGAACATGACAAAAAGGAACTACTCAGGCTTACTGCAAGGCCAACTGTCCCAAGGCCAAAAACTGCAACTATTGACCCCGCTTCTACTTTTGCTGTGTTCCAAACAGCTCCAAGACCTAAAAGACAACCCAAACACTGTAATAACTAGCATCCACACAAAAGAAGTAGCTCATATAATTTTATTTTCTGAACAAGTATATACATATACATATAAAGAGAAACACACACATACATGCATTACCATTCTAAAATGCTATCCATAGCTCCAGATAAACTAATTGAGAAGTCAAGGCAGTCATATGGGGACAAGATATATGATCAAGTTTCATTCAAACTTATGTATGAATAAAAAAAAATAATTTGGAGATGTAAAGCTTTGACCAAGGGTGTAATTAATGAACCAGAACAAAAAATACAAGGTCAGAAAACAGCCCTCCAGTTTCTCGTCATCAATTACTTCCGCAACGCAACAGGGGGCAGAAATGCTGCCCATAACTACAGATCTAACATATTTCGCGACATATATTTTAGCCAGGTAATGAGCAGAATCTACCACTAATCCACCCTCTAACACATTCTTCCAATTCTCAACTTCTTGCGCAAGTGAGAAAGGAATAACAAAAAAAAGTAATGTCTGAAACCACGAAGAGTGTGAATGAATTGATTACATACAAGGCATGAAGTGAGATAATTCGTTGGATGTTAAATGGAGAGTAATAATGATTCAGAAAGTATGTCACAGCATGCTTAAAATAGTAAAAAAGAACAAAAAAAAGGTAAAACCCAAGTGTTATCTACTAATATGCATCCATGCGGGAAATACTTGGATTTATATGTCTCACTTAGCTCTATTTAACAACATTTCCCCCCTCCCTGAAAGGACCCCGCTTGGTAGTGACCCTTTATATCGTGAGAATACCAAGTAAAGAATGGTTTAAAGTTGTTACTAAATCAACAAAAGCAAAAACGTTTCTCCAGATTACTGACTTCACCAGACGAAAAAAATATAGACCGGGTATTTTATCAAACCAACAAGACTGGGTAAAAGCCTTTCAGAGAGTTAACACAACTACACCTAAGCAAGGAGAGGTACTTGACTGGAGGAAAGCGAGGAAGCCCCCTCAAGATTTTGGCTCATGACTGGGCCCAACGTTTTATATGTCCAACTCTTAAGTCTAAATTAATCTAATAGCATTCCTGTTATATTGCTAACTTCATTGCTACTTACTAAACTTGGCTCATTAATGCAGAAACAAAAAAAGGACAAAGGTGAGTTGCATACCAAGCCCCAAAAATACACAAGGTCATATGGTACAGAGAGTTTGATTAGTATTCTGATGTTTTGAAAATTACTTGGCCATTAAAGAAGGATTAATTTTATAGCACAGAAGGTTAGCCATCAAAAACCCAACTAAAATTTCCAAAAGCAATATTGCAATCAATAAAGAATATCTTTGAGTTATGGGTTAATTAAACAGGATAATCATAATAAAGTAGCTTTAAGATAGTCCAAGGGAAGTAAAGCAAATTTTTACCAGTGGGAACACCACACCCCAGAAGGCATACTTTATCCAAAGGAGCTCTTGGATCAATTTTGGCAACACTGACATCATGAACAACCGTGTACTGGCTAAACGTTGAGGTTCCCATGAAATGATAGATAGGCTTTCCATTCATGGAGAAACGGCTCTTGCGATCATTCATCATGACTCCAGCTCCAGTTGCACTACGAACTTTGCCACAGAGGTTTGTCTTCCCAGATTTGCAGAACTTGCATTCACGACATTCTGCCTGGTAGCAGGGAATAACATGGTCCCCAGGCTGAACTTCGGTTACACCTTCACCAACACTCTCCACAATCCTGAGCCGAAAAATATTGACCCTTTTTCAGCATAAAGAACCCCAAAAATAATTAATACCTAAGATGACATGTCCACCCAACATACCCAGCGGCCTCATGGCCAAGAATGCATGGGAAGAGGCCTTCAGGGTCCTGTAAGACAGATCACATATCAGAGGAAACTAAAGGCATCAATTGAAAAAAGACAAAAAAGAAAAAGAGAAAAAAAGGGAAAAAAACAGTACGTATATCAGCGCTGGAAGCATACAAAACACACAAAATTTTGGTAGTATAGCTCCATAGCACAACTTTCACCCCTCCCTGCTTCCCCAATGTAACAAACTTGAATTTGAAAGGTGTTTGGATTCCAAGAAAATGGAAGGAAAATACAATGGCCAAATTCGAGGAGGCTAGTCTCCAAAAATAAAGCTAAATGCTAGACAATTCTTCTCTTTTTCATGCTTCCTATTAGGATTACACAGTATTTATAGCCACATGAGCTTCTAACCAACTCTCTATTTTGCGGGCGTTGTCCAACCATTTCAACAATTGGCCCAATAGACTTTAACAGCTCTACCCAAGCCCACAACTGATGTGGAATATAATGGAGAAATAGGAATGAGATAGAAAACTCAAGAAACAAGAGAGAAGAAGAGAAGATTAAAGCCAAGAGAGGGGGGAAACACCACATTTGAGTGCAAAAGGCAGCCGCCAATAAACTTTATAATCTTAGTCTAAATAATTTAAGGTTCTCACAAACCTTAAATAGAGAACAAAAGGTCCTAAGCAAACCCTAAAAGCCCATGGACTAAAACCTAATAAAACATAATAACTAATAGTCTAATAATCTCTCAAAAATATAAACCACAATCAAATGAAGTAAAACAATTAATTGAAATGTCCCCATTAACAACAGCTGGTCATCTACTAAGGGTAGCTACTGTAATTGAACTACTAGTCCAGCCCATTAGCTAGCCTAATGCTGACACGTTACACCCAACCCACAAAAAAGAACCCACCTCTCTCTATATCTTTCTGTATGTACCTTTCTATACCCCATTTGGGTATGTGCGAGGGTGTTAGATAGTTAGATAGACAGACAGAGAATAGCAAACACAAACGTGTAATTTCCAATCAATACCCACCGTAAAAACAGACTACAGCCATGCCCTTTCCACATTATGCTCTGGATTTGCAATAAACAGACATCTAATTTTCCCCAAGAATTAGTTGCCATCATAATATAGCACACGACGGAACAAAACCATTAACTTAAATCTTTCCATCTAAGAAAGAACCTGCAATTATAACCAAAACTACTAGCATGAGTGCAAAACTATCATATCATGGACTCTGAAGATGGCTGCAACTTCAACGGTGAAGTATTGCCAACTATGTTTTTGGACAGAAGCTAAAACAAAATACAGATGGGAAACACCAAATTCTATGGGAACACCAGAGCATTATTTTAAAAAAGTGCAAGCATGTAGATTTACAAATGAAACCGATGGTCTCTGAGTTATAGCAAAAAGAAAGCCAAGTGCGACTTGAGAAGAAATGCCAAACTTATCTCCGCAGAATGCCCAGAACTTAGAAAACTTCCAAACAAATGAAATTTAACAAGAAACGCCAAAATTGCGTAATCCCACTGCTTATTCTTAGCTAGCTGAACAAACCGATAACGATAGGCAAATGCTGAACATTAACAAATAAAAAAGGGGATACCTTGCCACTCCAAGTGTAGGCATCAGTGTGGCAGAGGGCAGTGTAGAGGATCTTGACTCGGACCTCACCGGCCTGCGGCGGAGCCACCTGGACGTCCTCGATCGCCAGTGGCTTATTGGGTTCCCAGGCCACCGCCGCTTTTGCATTTCCAATGGATCCAAACACACATCAATATCAGATTCCATAACCAATTTCAAGGTTTCACCAATACATACCATTCACGTAGAGAAAGAAAGTACCTTTGCAAGTGATTACTTGACCTTGAGTAGCCATGGAAGAGAGTGAGACCAAAAACTTAGACACAGAGAGAGGGAGAAAAGAGAGAGTGAGCGGATTGGAAATAAGAGCGATTGTGGACCAAATACAGCTATACGTACAATCACGACGGCACTTTCTGTTTTTTGTTTTTGGATTTTTTTGAGTTACAGACACTGGAGCTGTCTTGTAGATATAGCGGATAGGACTGGCAGGGACCCTGGGCTTTGCTGAAATTGACGCAATGGGGTTCGGAGTGGGGTCGGGTTTTAATTGTTAAGTCTTGCGCATTTGTTAATTGTTATCCTTATTCGACGGTGGAAAAGTGTTTAATCATTTTTAAAAAATAATATATAATTACAATCTGTATTAAAATTTCATTCACATGTAAAGCGATCACATTAATATATCTGATTACGACGATTTGGAATGATTCGATTCGATCTTAAGATTTTCATTTGAGATGTCAAATCCAAAAGTTAATCTTCAAGGGGATTTGGTGGTCAAAACTAAGGGGATATAGATATAAAATAAGAAACCAACCCTAAGTATCCATATAGAATCTGTTGTTGATTATGACTAAGTTCTTTATCGGGGGAGTTCCAGAGGAAATAAGGGTGGACCGACATGTAGAAACTACGCGATATAGATATAAAAGAAGACACTAACCTTATGTATTTATAGAATTCATTGTGGACGCAACACTACAATAAAAACCGTTTAAGTTGTTTTGTTTTATATTGTTAGCATAATTGGATCCAAAGTCCTTGGTCTTGAAAAGTTACAAATAAGTCTCCGAGATAAGAAAAATGACCGATAACATCGTTAGGTCGATATTCAATTAAGAATATATCTCCTATGTACACTCTCGTCCCAGATGTTATTGGTGGCTTATTTGTAACTTTAATATACAGGGGCTGTTTTTAACGAAATGTTGACGTAAATGAGCTATTTGTCATTTTTCTTACTTATGAGCTTATTTGTAACTTTTTAATACCACGTAGACTTCGGGTGCAATTAGACCTATATTTTTCAATGTATTTTTATAAAATAATAATAATAATAATAATAATTTCACCTCCAACTATTAGATTTACGACACTTTGCACCCAAACTCCTAATTTCGTTATATTTTGCTCTTATACTACCAACCATTTACAATCTGCACCCTCCCAGTTAATTTAGATAGAATTTGCTATTTTTGATTAAGTGAAATAATGCCACAACCCAGCTTCCAGTGACTACTGAAAGTTTCCTAGGCTGGTTATTTTTCCCTGAGTATTGGGGGTTCAGAAACGCACAATCTTGATAAAAAGGTCATCACCATTAAAAAAATGAACTCTGATGAGAAAAACTCTTTTCATGCAATCTTTTACATCTAAATATGAACACAGGTTTTACTTCTCTTCAAACTAGTTTCCCTAAAGGCCATATAAAACAATTTGGTATACAGAAAAGAATACATTGTTGGATTGGAATTCAGGCACCAATTTATGAGTTTTTATTTTCTTCTGTAAGTCCCAATGGGATAAAAAACTTGATCTGTTTTGTGCTTGAAGATAAGCTGATTTCCAAGATTGACACGTCTCTGAGTGGCTCTTTAGCATTGGAGCCTTCTCATCAGCTACGCCAAGAATTTGCAAACGAAGAAAGAAATTTACATAAGATACTAGAAGAATTGAAGTGTATAAAAATGGCAGGAAATCACAACAGCCAGATACTGCCGTTTACCCAGGTTGATCTTACAAAAAAATTATATATAGTTAGTAGCTAAAACCCCTGTACAAAGCTCCCTCCAACCTTGTCTCAAATGGCGGTATAGTGCTGACTTCTCTGTGCACCCACAAAATTTGGTCAGAACCAAAGATCCCAAAAGTGTTACTTCAGATGTATCTCTCTGTACTTGCAGGTTGCTTTTTTGCATTCATTTGTAGTAAGAGATAGAGCCGGAGTACTTGGCAGGAACAGTGTGATTCCAGTAGGTCTCAACAGTGCCTATCCTGGGCATTCCATTAGGTCTTCGACTGAGAGACCTCCTTGCTGTTTCCTGGTTTGACTGCTTGCCTCGGTTGAATGATAATTCCTCGACACTCGGCTCTGAACGAAAGGGAACTCGAGGTACTTGATTTTGAACGAAATTCTCTTTCTGAGACTTCAATGGCGGTGCCCCTTTAGCTTTCACAGCTTTCCACTCAGCAAGACTTTCTACAGGGATCCGCAGGGGATTAGCAGCTTTCCAGCGTGTGGGATCTTCCACGGGCCTTGGTGATTTTCCTTTAGCTTTAACAGTTTTCTGCTGAATGAGATTTTTTTCTACGGGCCTCAAAGGTGGTGTTCCTTTAGCTTTAACAGCTTTCCACTGAGTAATATTTTCTACCGGAATCAGCAGAGGATTACCAAGAACACTCTTCCTGAGAGCATATGGATGGGCTGCAATCGCTTCCGGCTGAGTGAGATTGTCTCCCGGCCTCAGTGGTCGTGCCCCTTTAGCTTTGAGAGCTCTCCAATGAGTAAGATTTTCCACAGGAACCAGCAGCGGATTAACAGAAACTCTCCTATCTCGAGCATATGGGTTAGACACTATTGGCTTGGCTTCCCCAGCATTCAAACCATATAATGGCATAGCACTATCAAACTCCTCAGCAAACACTTGAGCCACAGAAATTCTACTCCTTAATTCCACAATTCCAACTGCATCCTCCTCATGAAAGCCATTTCCCTCTAGTCCGCCATTGTAGCCATCATCATCAAGATCACTGTCCTCATAGCCCAGTTCTTCATCCTCATCATCACTGTCCCTCCAATTACTGTATCTAGGTTAGAGGATATGATCCAGAGCTGGCCGTGATCGAATTATCTTCTGAAGAGGACAGAGGTTTGCTTGATTTTGGGGCTCTCATTATTTAGCTCTTCACTCTTCCCACTCGCCAAAGATTCTTTTACGAAAGGAGAAATTTAAACATAAGATACTAGCTTTCCATGAAGTGAAAGGGATCAATGGCAGGCAAATCTTCAGCCTTACTCCGTTTTAACAAATGATCTGAAAAGAATATAGTCGTAGGCTAAAAGGTGGTGTTGAATCTTCCTCCAAACCTTGTCAACCAAAAACAGCGTTACGCAACAGGCAATGCACCCACAACAACGCAGAAAACAAGAGAGCCTTGAGCCGCCAGATGTATCCAAGAAACCAAGCTCAGGAAAGTGTCGAGATTTTAGATCTTTGGAACTTGAATCCAAAAGAAGCCAAAGTGCCTTTGCGCATTTCTTAGGTATTCGACAGAGACCAAGAGTTTCCAGAGACAGAGAGCCGAGAGCCAAAGATAAAGCCGCACATCAAACTCCGTTACACGCTTACAGTTTTGAACTTTTTTGGTGTGTTGGGTTTCAGTAAAATAAGAACTTTGGGCCCAAGTCGCCGGCCATCATCCGCATATTAGCCCTTTCATTCTTTCGTCATTTCCCTACGGGCCTTGGAGGATCCGATTAGACAGGTGCTGAATTCCTTTTTCAGATCTCCGCTGTTTACACATTTGCAACATTCCACACCAAATCTTGTTTTCGAAAAAACAAAAAATTAGTAACAATATCGAGGCATATGGGTTAGACACTATTGGTTCTTTCTGGAACCATATAAACAATTTTTTACTATCACACCTCACACACAAAGCCCACTACTCAAAAACCAACAACTTTGCATTGCAATTTTGAAAAGTTATATTTTTCGAATTTGTTATTCAGGAAGATTCTTCCTCTAGCCGTTCATCGGGTTTTGATCTCCAAATATCGACATAGGACTTAGAGCGATTTGATCCAAGATGTTTTGATAGGACGAAAAAAACTAAAATTGAAGTATAGAGTTCAAATTTGGTTATAGAGGCACAATTTGATTTTTTTTCTTCCCAATATAAGAACACTTCGAACCGCCTTTATTCCTAAAATTACTGAGAGCTTCATCACCCCGTCACCAGTTTGTAGTTAGGGAGTAACGTGATGTGACACCTAGCCCCGTTTTTGCAGCTACAAACGCTGTTCATCTTGCCCCCTTCACACAAGCTCAATCTTCAAGAAAAACCATCCGATTTTATATAAACCAACAAGGCAAGCAAACAAGCAAGAGAGAGAAGAGAGAAACTAAAGGATGGATCGCAGAGATTACGCGAGGAACGAACTTTGGAACAAATATACGTGCGTGTTCGCATTCTTGATTGGGAATTCGAAAGAAAGCGGACATTTTACAGCCATCATTCGGTGACAAGGTAAAAAATGATAATTAACTTATAACATGATTCTTGAATTTGTGTTGACTCCACGTACATTTTTGGCCTAAACAATAATGATCAGTGTTCCTACGGTCATCCCAGTGCTAGCAGGTGTCCCGCACTCATTCAGAAGCATTGTTCCGGTCAACAAAGGGGGGGGGGGAAAAATCAATCACAATTCCTTTATCCCTTCACGGATGATTCCCATTTGCTTCGCTTTTGTATCCACCTGCCCTCCACAAAAACATTCCGACACACGATCTATCAAAATATTCGCACTGGAAAAGCACGTGCGAAATTCGAAAGAAAATCCCATTGGATAATGCCAAGAGTAGAGAGGACTGATAAAAGCCATGTCGGTGTGTTGACTCTCATGATTCCTTGGTCAAAGAGTTCCACGTATTTTCCCATTAAGACAGTGCCAGGTGTCCCGCGCATTGTCCGGTCAATATTGACTAGGGGGGAAAGCATCAATCCTATCCCTTCACGGATGATTCCCATTTGCTTCGCTTTTGTATGGGTTGCCTCCACGACTTCCTGTCATTCACTCTATTATCACATCACCTTTTTTTTACTCAACGTTTTTTTTTTTTTTTTTTTAAAGTGAAATATTTTATAAGATTATAATAAAAAGAAATTAATAAAGAGATAGAATTATTTTTTTTTGGCCCAAAATTTTGAGTATTCAAACATCACCTTTCTCATTTTTTTTTTTTTTTTCAAAACGGTGATAAATATTTTTATATTATCCATCATCGGGTTAAATTAAGTGATTACAGCAAATTTAAGATGATATTAAATAATATTTACTGTCCCAAATGCAATTACAATTAATATTGAAGGAGGTATAGGAGCAATAAGCTACATTAGATCTAGGATTTACTTGAAAAATTATTATTTTAGTTAAGTGATATGATGATTTTATCTTATAATTTTTTAATTATTATGTTTTTTATGTCTATAAAGTCATCATTCTATTGAATAAAATTAGTTATTTTCATTTAAATTAATTATTATAGATGTAAAGTATAAACTATTAGTAAATGAAAGATAAAATATAACAAAATCTATAATTTATAGTGTAAAGTGTTAGAAGTGTAATAGTGAAAAAATAGATTTTTATTCATTTGATCGGCAATAATTCAAATCTCGGCTGGCGAATAGTATGAATTTTTAAATGAAGCTAAAAGATTAGTTGATCATTTTTGAAATATAAATAATATAATACTCGAATATTTAATTTTTTTTGGTTGATAGCCTCATCTATTGCAAGTGGTACTATAAATATTATTAAGAACCAAAATTGAAACACGCAATGAAGAGGGGAAATTGGACTAGTACAATCTAAGGAGGAAAAGAGAACTTGAATAAGAGATCAATTATTTTATTTGATCAGTGCAAGAAGGTTAAAATATTTATTTTTCTACAAAAATCACTATTTTTAATGTGTACCAAGTCCCGAATGACAACATAATGGATGCGTGATTCTGAAAAACATTGTTGAATATGCATGTGAATATTCTTCATTCCCTAGAAAACATAGATTCATACAACAACAAAAAAAAAATATAGAATTACTGTTCTAGAAGACGAGATCGATGTAGTAATTGTAACTATGATTATAATTATATATTCCTTTATAAATTTAAAATTAATTATTATTTTTTTACCTTTTTTAAAATTAACTAGAAGGAAAGAGAAACTGAATCCACACATTACCAGAACTAAAGAAGTATTCTTATTAGACTAATTCGGCACCATCTCTAAAAGTGAATTAATTATTTTATTTATTTATAATATTTAATTGCTTATAACTTTATTTAAAGACTACAAGGTCTTAATAGAAAAAAAAAAAAAAGAAGAACGTAAGGTCTCCAAGAAATAAGTGAATAAATAAGATGGTAAAAGTTAATAATTCTTTGTAATTGAATATAACATTATATGATATGATTCAAAGAGGTAAACATGATAAATGAAATTTACATTATTTAACGTTATTTATGTAAAATTTTGAATAACATAACACTATAACTAGGTTCATATATTTCCTTTATTTTTTTTTTAAATTGTATGTGCAATTCGAATATTCGATCCGAAAATTGCATAAAATTGAGGGATAGAAATGTGGTTAGATATAAATTGAGTTCGAGAATGTGACATGGCGTGATGTGATAAGTCAAATAAGTAATGATGAGTGGAATGCCATCTACCCCATCAAACCCTTTCCTATAAATATTTAAGAACTATCATCGCCCTTCTACCGTGTCTAAAGATTCCTTCTCTCACTTGCTGTCTCTAGAGGGAACGCAGAGAGTTCTCCGTCTCTCACTTCCGGGTTCTAGAGAAATACATCAGACTTCTCCTGAGGCTGCAGGTATCATCTTCTTCACCACTGCTGCTATTTCACTCTTTCCTTCTTTAATGGCGGCAGAGTCGTCCAATCCAACTTCCTCTCACAACTTGAGAATCACCGTGGAAAGGAATCCATCTGAATCGCGGCTGAACGAATTGAACATCAAGTGTTGGCCAAAGTAAGACTCTCTCTCTCACCAGTTCATTAGAAAACTTTTGCTTGCTTGTTTCTGTACTGTCTATTGTGTGTATGTGGGTGTGTGTCTGTACAAAACTCTCTCTCCCTTCCCCAGTTCGTTTCGAAACTGTGCTTATTTCTTTCTGCGTACGTATCTATTTGGTGCGTGTCTTTGGAAGCACAGATGGGGTTGCTCGCCGGGAAAGTACCAGCTCAAGTTTGATGCAGAAGAAACATGCTATCTCTTGAGAGGGAAGGTGAAGGCATACCCAAAAGGCTCATCTGAGTTTGTAGAGTTCGGCGCCGGAGACCTCGTGACTATCCCAAAAGGACTTAGTTGCACTTGGGATGTTTCTGTTGCAGTGGACAAATACTACAAATTTGAATCAAATTGATCAGCTGCTTCTTAGTACTCTGATTGCTACCCTTTCTTCTCGATGATAATTTAGCTTCACCCATATGATGATTCTTTTGGAAGAAAAAAAATGAGTAGTGCTCCTATTTATCTTCTTTTTCCTTTTGTTTTTGGGTCTATTTTAGAGCTTTTGTCTGCTCAGTTGTATATCTGTAGCCAAACAGTGGGAACACAATTAGTCAATGCATGGCCCATTCAAACTAATCTTCTTTAAGTGATTAAGTAAAGCATTTAATGTTGCTTTGACTGGTCAACTCTTGATATATTTTTTTTCCTGAAGCTGAAGAAAAGGTTGCCTTCTGTTGTAGGGAATGATTTAGACACCTCCTTCGTGTCTAGCAGACCACGGGGAGCCCAGAAAGTGTAAAGACTATAAGACCCACTTAACCTTTTGGTCCTTTTCAGTGCATGTTTTGTATATTTTTTTTAAAAAAAGGGGAATAAATACTTTCAGACAGATGCTTTTTTAAAAAAAAAAAAATTATCAGCAAAACCAGTTGATAGATTCAGTGTTCAGTACTCTCTCCAGTTCATGTTGTTGCTTCATATCCCACATTTTGACCATCTCGAGTGTTCACAGAATTTTCATGACATTATTATTGAATATAGCTGATTTTTTTCAGAAATTTTGGAAATATTTTTATTTTTTTTTGTCAAAAATGCTAAAATATCAACTTCTGCGTGGCCATAATATTCCTTCATAGATGCTTTTACAAAGCCACAGCTTTTCTAAACTTATCCCCACATGACCCCTGTTGTTTGTTATCAGAACCAGCCATGCACCCAGGTGTAAAGAAAAGAATACTTATTACTTAGGGTTAATTAACAAACTCATGGGTTCTCGTGTTGTTAGCGTTTTAAGTTTGGAGGGGGTCAGATTGGATGAATATTTGTAGGTTAAGGACTTAGGTCACCGGCCTGCAGGAACCTAGCTAGAAGAGTTAGCTAGCTGGTTTAAGGAACTTCTCTTCTTGCACAAATAAAGAAAAAAAAACCCTAAAAAACTTCTGGGTCTCCCTTTTTTAATGTTTTGTTTGGAGGCCAAATAGATGAATCTCTGCACGTTGGGACTTCTAGGATCACTTAGGTCACCAATATCCTAAAACTAGGGGGTTAGTACTTGTGGGGTTCCCATTGTTTATGGTTTCTTACTCTGATCAGCAGATGTTCCTGGGGTTAAGACTTAGGTCACCTATATATAAGTGCCTAGAGAAAATGGAAAAATATAAAATATAATCAGGCGATTACGTGAACTGAACAAGGCAACAAATGTAAGGTGTGGATTGGCTGGGGATTTGGTGGTATCAAAACTGCGGAAATCTTCGTTGCAAGGAATATTCCATGTCCTGGGCAGCTTGGAGTACTAGGGTTTGCTAGATTCGGTAAAAGGTTTGTGCAGGTCCTTTTCTTTATCCAGAATGCAGATAATTGGGGGGGTTCTGGGTCCCATGATCCCATCCCTTTCTGTTTGATTAGCTGGATGTCTGCAATACGGTTGGGGTGGATGACTCATTACTACGTCCCCCCAATTTTGTTTGTCTCCAAATCTAGCTTTATGATTTCTGAACCCTGTTCTCCTTCGCCTTCGCTGACTGATTCAACTGAAATAGCCTAGAGGGAGGAAAGTGAGTTCTCCTGCTAACCTTCTTTCTGCGTGTTTTTTTACGTGCGCCCCCACCCCAAGGCCTGCAGCATCCGCAAGACAGGAAACGTGAGGTTTTGTTTCTTTTCACCTTTTGAATACGTGAGTTTCGACTCCAAAAGAGAGAAGGATTGGAGAGAAAAATATGCTTAAGCAAAACTGAGATGAATTCATGTCAGAGAGTGGGTGCATTCAATGTAAAAGCACAGCATAATCAGTATAATTCAGCCCTACTTTATTTTGGAGAATCGGTGTTACTGGACAGTCTGGAGTAGAGATCGACCTAATTAGCTGGGGGGCAGTTGATCGATCTTTGCACCGGCCAATTGCCTTGCTTCATTACGTTTGACGAAAAAAAAGATGCTGTTTTTCTGGTTCATAGAGCGTAGGCGGCTTTGATTCCATGGAGGTCAAATGATTCCATTTTGAATGACAAAGCTCAAGCTGTCACCAACAAAAAGAGTTAACAGTACAGATGGCATTGCCGATCGCCACAAAGTGAGTTGAGGAAATAAGGATATATGATAAGCCGAATCTCCTTGCCATTTTATACTTAATTAATTAATTAGCTCCTCAAATGTCAAATGCCTCGTACGGTATATATATAATGCTGATAATGTAGTGCATGATCGATGGTGGCATCTTCAGGGCCTCCTGGTCAAAGCTTTTACTTCATTATATGAATAAAAAAATTTTGACACACGTGGCCAAGTTCTGTGGTGGAGAAAGCATATGTCTGACTAAGTGCAACTCCGTTGCAGAACGTTCGGTTTGAATCATAGTTACTGACTACTACTAGATGAGTCCATCATTATAGTACCAATCAGTCTGAGCCCATCTACTAAACTCAAGTTCAGACATTACTTTTATAAACAATTTCAATTTATGTTACTTAAACTCTTGAACTGAAAGCTAATAAATATAGGATAGTACCAATTGAGCTACAACTTGGCTTGCTGTTGAAAATTTCACTTATTCAAATAATTCCACAATCTCTTTGGAGCCACCCTCCAAGTTCAAGTTTCAACCTAAACCATATTATCCTCCTAGATATGGATAGTTTAACTCTTGAATTGAGAGCTAGTAAATATAGGATAGTACCATTTGAGCTACAGCTCAGCTGGTGGTTAAAAATTTCACTTATTCAAATAATTCATAATCTTTTTAGAGCCACCCTCCAGGCTCAAGTTTCAACCTAAACCGTATTATTCTCCCAGATATGAACTGTTCAACGTCTACTTCTCTACTAGAAGAAGAAGTTCGGCGGATTGAATGTATATCCTACCGAGTTCAAAAGCGAACACGCATTCAAAGTACGTGGAATTGGTATACAAATAAAATTCCGAAAGTGCATTCAAATCTATCAAGGCAAATTAGTTTCCCCTATTATCACGGCGTTGGAATGTTAGGTCCCTGCTGATACACGAAGATAGTCCATGCATCTACTGCAGACATGATTTTGTTTCAATGTATTCGATCTTTGACATTTAGCGAATCAGCTATCAACTAAGGAATTAGTTTTCTAAATTGGGTAGAGCTGTTTTGCTTTATCTTATTTTCAGAGCTCCGACTAAATTTTTTAAGGAATATGAATTGATATTTTGGATATTTTTATTGTTTATGAATATTTTGATATTGAAATAAATATTGAAATATTCAGCCCCGAAAAAAACATGCATATATACAGAATGAAAAGTCTTATTTTATACGAACTCTGTCCGTCTCTGAAATTTGGGTTTAGGGTTTACATTCATAGTTCATCAAATGGAGATCAGAACATATATAATACACATGGGTAGTATCTTAATAGAAAGAGAAGATGCTGTTTTCTTGGTTCACAATTTGTGGGCGGCTTTGATTCCATGGAAGTCAAAAGATTCCATTTGGAATTCAGGCTCAAGCAGCAAACTCCAACATTCAAAGGCACACCCAAGAGGATTCGATCCCACATATATATCCTCACAAGGGGGGAAGGAGGTGCCAACTGAGTCAAAGCCTTATTAGTCACAAGTACAACAAACTGTTAGACTAATTCTTATTTAGCACGAGCGATTACCACGAGCGCCAATTTTTTTGTTGGATAGCAAAGAAAATTCGAACATTGTAGATCGGACGGACTTGACCCAATATCCTCACGAATTTTTTTGTTAGAAGTCTGATGCCTCATACATTCCTGAGGATATTCTGCATTTTTAAAACATGACTTGTATAACATCCAGAAGACATCAAGTTAGCAATAGAATCACGGCATTGGAATGATCTTTTCCCCACGTCAGGTTGCCATCATCTAATGGAGACTCTTCCTATATATAACAAATATATATAAAAATCTTTCCTGGTATTTGGATAAGACATAACTCGTCTGCTTGTATGAACGTTTTCCATGTGGCTGAAAACAAACTACAAGATGAAAGCTCTAGAAAAAGAGTAATCTTAAATTCTTCTCACATCAATTTATACAACCCTTTTTCAAGGCTGGTACAAATCAAAAGATTAATGGCCTTCTAATGAACAGACAAAGAAGCTTCAGGCCACTAATGGGTTGTTGACGAGGTGGAAATACACCAAAACAGTAGATACATTATTGTGAATCTCTTATCCCTCGTTAGTTTCTTTTGTTTTTGACAAAGAAGCAAGCCCCTTTTCTATAGATTGGCACCTATCAGACAAGCAGGGGACCTAGCCGGTAATCCTTGTGCCTATGCTTCATCTTTTCTACTCCTGGAAGCATTTTTCCCTTGGCATGATGCTATAAGATGAGATCAACGAGAAGCAAAATTGAGCAGAACACGAATGTCTTCAATTGTTTTGCTGATTCAACTTTGACAAAAACTTTTTCCAGCACAAGCAAGGCCTAGAAAGGAGGCTGTTTCCGTTACATGTCTGTTGTCACCAAATTCATGCCATGCCATGTAGAAAGATCTAGTCACTAGCTCTGTTGGCATGAAAAAATCAAGATGCTAAGCTATGCCTAGTATTTACATGAATTTCAACATAATTAGGGATCTACAAAAGGAGGGGTAAACGAGAAAAAGGAAAGGGAGGAGGAAAAAAAGGAAATATGGATCAACACAAAAGAGCAAAGCTAAGAACGGTTGTTAATTTTTATAACCATTGAGGACAAAAAGAAAAAAGCAAGAATATGCAATAACCCACTCACTATCCAACAAGAGCCATGTTTTCTTCGGAGAAGAAACTTGATCTGGTGCATTTCACACCACGACCGCCATCACACTGTAGAACCCTGAGCTTCCCTTCCTGCATTCAACAGCAAAACAGCAGCTTAATAATATCAATGGCAATGATCACCAAGATTTTCTCAAAACCTCCAAAAACCACACCTTCGTTCCATACACAAGACCTCCTCCGGCAAACGGATGAAAGCAAGCAACATTGACCTCATCTTCAGCACTTGGAAGCACTCCCACGAGTTCCATATCTGAAACTCTGTAAACCTGAATGTCAAGGACAACATATTAAGACCTGAGTCTAACAGAGCACTTTCCAAGAAAGTAAAAGTAGCATTTTGAAAGAAAAATTCACAACAGGACACTGAATCTGACTTGAATAGATAAAGACATGCAACAAAAATGCTTTTACCTCCAGAACAGTGTAAATTGGCAATGTTGTTTCCTCATCAATGACAACGCTTTTCAGAAGAGAACCATGACGTCGACCATAGGCAAGCAATATGTGCTCAGACGTGGGTGAGAACTGCAAAAACAACACCCGCACAGGTTCAAATCTAAATAATATGAAGCATGTCAGATATAAAACAATCTCAGTGATTTTTGGCATCATGACAAACAGAAAACTGACATTTTGGCACTTCAACCACTTGGATAACCAAGTGAACATACACAATTTGTTGCAAAACACCATAGAGGATATTCATTAACACTTCCCTGTCATGTTAATGCATTTGGCTAAACTGTCAAATTGCATGGCTGAGAACTCAGTGAGATGAAAATGAAAGAAGAATACTGTCAGATTGCATAGCTGAGGACTTTTGTGAAATGGAAATGAACAAAAGATGAGAAAAAATTACAATATGACAAATTCTGAAACAATTTTGATCATCCTCAATTAAAGCCGTTAATTGCAAACAGTTTAGCCAATTGCATTAACATGACATCTAGCAAACATCATGTATGATTCTATTAAACAATTACTTTACATAGCATTGCATTTGACCTTATGAATAATTATAGTGCCGAAAATTCAGATAAAGTTTTTTTTTTTTTTTATAAGTGGAAGTATGAACTGGAAAGCTCAACTATCTAAACCATTGGCTAGCCAAGATTTGTCTTGATAGACTATGATAAAAGGTCTAGCCTACGAGCCAAACTGGCAGAATGTTAAACTGTAAGACAATTATTCTTGCATCCTGAAGTTGTTCTTTCTGAAGAGACTCAAGAAAAAAAATGTCAATATGCTTGGTGCAAAAAGCTTAATTCCGAGTAAAATATGTGAACTGCTCGTGTAAAATCAAACTGAGATGCTTGCAAAAATCACTGGTACATCACAAATCTTCAAACCCCTCTTTTGTATTATGCATACACTTGCCAATAAAAATTAGTTTTGGGTCAACTAAGTATACTTGTTAAAATTACAGATGAACGTGGTTGGCCAAATGGTAGGTAAGACTACTGAGCAAGAGTACAGTGGATTCAGAGTTGTCCCATTCATCTGTGAAAGACAACTAACCTGGATTGAAGTCAAACAATGAGCAGCTCTAATTGCTCGTGATATGAGCACTGAACCAAAACTGTGGGGGAAAAAAAAAGTAAACAAGGCTTAACATGGTTACATCACCAACAAAACAAAAAATGAGAAATGTTGACTGCATCACAAGAGTTGCCAATAGGAGTGAAGCATTACGTTGCCTTCTCTAGGGAATAGATGCGAAGCTCATATATGACTTGGTGAGCTGAGAGTGGATGTCGAGTGGGGGACGTCGCAGCTCCAGGATCTTGTTGGATTGGAGTGTGATATCCTGGATCAGCTTCCATATGCGGAAGCGTGCATGCAACACAGGCAGCTAAAAATCTCCCACAAGGCGAAAAATGGGCACCCATTTCACTGCAAATACAATTGCAGCCAAAACTCTATAATGTAAACAGGAATGATAAGCTGAGCTTAGTAACTTTGCCAAAATTTAAAAATGATCTGACAGCTATCAACGGAAGTTACAGAACATAAAAATGGTTTGGAGCTTGTAACCAACAGAAAAAATATGGTGGCGCCACCAGAAAATGGAAAAAACTAGTGAAAAAAATTGATGCAGCAAAATATCAGGTACTATACCAAAAACCCAACTGTCGAAACGGCATATAAAACTTTTGCACTTACCTACAAAGGACAGCATGGGGTATGGTTAAGCAGCATCTTTCAGGACTAAGAGGAGTACAAGGATTTTTCACATCATGTGACCATACTCTTAGCTTCACAGTGCAAGGTAGCTCTGCAGCAGTTGTGGCAGCGAGTGAGGCTGTGATGTCACTAATTGGTCGAGTATCACCCTGATTGTTTGGGGCACCAATTGAGGTGGTGATTTCTGACTGAATTCCACTAATAATGGGTTGACTATTAGCCCGATCATGTGGGGCATTAACCAGAGCACCACCCTCCATGGACTCAGACCCAGAGAGGTGGGGGTGTGGAAAATGATGCCGCAAGCCAGATCTTCCAGAAATGCCCGATACGCTTATGCTGCCGGGCAGTGTCACATTATGAGCCAACATATGAGAAGGCAAGATGGATGAACTTACATACTGAGCTGACTGCTCACGATTACCACCATCATCATTAAGAGGTAACAAAGGAGTACGACCAGCTTGACTTTGACCCATCAACCATCCTTTCAAAAACGGTAGCTCCCAACCACTTGGATCTCTGTAAGGTAAAAAGTGATGAATTGTATACTCAGCAAGATCCAAGCGATTTGGAATATGTCCAGGATATCCAGGTACCCCACCTACAGCATCCAAGTTAGCAGAGCTTCCATGCTGGTCTCTCCCTACAGGCTGCATTTCATCAGTTTCCATGGCATCACTGTGGGATCATAAGCACCGGTTCTCTGTTCCACTAGGTCCTGGGAAATGATTATGTGCAGTATCCTCCATTCCACCCTGTGAGCCAGTGTGAATAGCAGGGTATGTCTCCATAGGAGAAACCATATGATCATATTGCCGTGCTTCGTTTGCATCCATCTGAAACTGCAATGAAGGAATGGACCCCACTTGCAGGCTACTTGAACCAACATGCTGATTAGCATGCTGCAATTCTATCCTAGAATCATCTATGGCAAATGAAGGCACAAACAAGAAAGGAAAGGACATGAGAGGTTGCTCAGTAGTCAAATTAGCATGTCCATTGGAAGCGGCATTTGCCACAAGAACAGTGGGAGGATAACGCAGGTAACCCAAAGATGTTGCACGTGTCATTGAAGAATCTGAGTCAAGATCGTTGACCTGCATATCAGTCCAATAATGTAATCTAAATTATTGTAGAAGTAAAAAGATCAATTCAAAATTATTTAGATAACTGACCTCAGCAGTCAAAAGAAATGGAGCGGCATGAGGGTGAAAATGCACTGCTCGAAGTGAACGCCTTGTCCTCAATGCAATGGTTGGTGATGAAGTCTCCCCCCTCTTGTTGTAGTGCCATAAATACAACTGAAGAGGATT
Organism: Morella rubra; assembly: GCA_003952965.2. Lineage (NCBI taxonomy): Eukaryota > Viridiplantae > Streptophyta > Magnoliopsida > Fagales > Myricaceae > Morella > Morella rubra. Next base: position 96,804 of record CM025854.1, read on the forward strand.
TAATTTGTCAATTATACAAGATCCACAAAATCACGATTACCAAATACAAAATGGAAATAAGTCAATGAAAAACCTTTTGGCATGATAGTACCATATGAAATGTTCCAAGCCAAGAATATATACCTTGTGGCCTGATGCAACAGCGAGGATATCCCCTTTTGCGTGGAAAGCAATGGATGCAATAGGGCGATCTGTAAGAAGCAAGACAGCAATAAGGTCCACCATAAGACTACTAATATAAGCTCCAAAGTATGATCTAAGAATAAACTGCAGTCAATACTGCAAAATGTAACCAAACGAGAGGAGCTAAAATTACAGAAATCCCGTGATCCTATACACTCTGACGTGTTTGCATTCCATAACCGAACCTCATAATCCAAGCTTCCACTTGCAAGTATTTCTGGATGCAATGGGTGGAACCTAACCTGTAAAAGCTCATTAGTACTTTGGCATCAAGGGTGAACTTTAGAGATAGTCTTTTTTTTTAATAAATGAACTTTAGAGATAGTCACACACAAAAAAAAACAATAAACCCAAGACTTGCATTTAGTTGAGAAGTTAGAATGAGATTATTGGGAAGGAAAATTGGAAAGAAAAAGAGAGGGAAGAGGGAGAAGAAGGGGGAGAACGACAGCATATATGAGATGAACCAACAGCTGAAACCATGACATATTGTAACATACAAAGGCAGAAAATCAACTGAAAGAGGAAGTAGCTGCTGCATAACAATTTTTTTTTGGTTTTAGTGTAAATCAGCAACCTCAAACCTGAGGCATCACTGTAGGTACACTAGATATCAGTTCCACATAAGGCATACGGTGACTCAAATTCCAACCATCAACACTCTTGACGAGACAAAATGTAGATACCAGAGGAAACAGACTATTGACTTACTATCTCAAATAAGGTATAGTACAAAAAGAGACAAATAGTTCCAAAAATTCACTAATTCAACACTCATAACTTGCATAACACCTACTCTAGATCTACTGTGCTTTCAATAAGATCCTCCCATATTTGGCTAACAAGGTAATGGTCTCACAAAAACTATTTTATAAGGAAGCTATCTTTAGAATCAGTAGAGACCCACCAAACTAAAGATAAAAATAGCATACTAGCAAGAATTAAGCTTCCTGCCTTACCACCCATGGTGTCCTCCTGTGACCACTTAACACCTTTAAGCAACTTCCAGTTTGACAGTCAATTATCTTCACCGTGTGGTCACCACTGGAAAAAAAAACAAAACCAAGGAAGTTGAATTAAGAACAGAGGCTTGAATTGGCAAAAGCAAACAAACACAAGTGACAACTCACTGTGTCGAAGCAAGCGTTCTTCCATCAGGACTGAATGCCGCTGCAATAGTTGATCTTGGAGGGGGCACCAAGGGGCAGTACTTAGCCGATAAATGGCACAATGTCTCTGCCTCAACCCTTAAAATAACAAAAATGAGCATCAGAAACAATATGGCTCCTCTGAATGACACGAAAATAACAATTGACAATCACAATAACGTGCTTCCAGCTCACAAGAATATGTGCATATGTGTGCGCACCAAGAGAGAGAGAGAGCGCAACCAGTAATATTGTACCATGAAAGAAGACCACGTCTTGCATCTCTGGCCTCTTCAGTTGTGCCCCCAACTTTAGAAGCTTCTCCCCACTGCCTTTTAGGCACATGCTTTGTCCTCGGAGATACCTCTCTCAGTGCAATCAAACGAAAAACATTTGTACCACTGAAAATATTGGAAATGCCACCCTATCAGAGGAGCATAATATGACCAGGAAATCATGAGCAGGGTACGACGAGTTAGACCTAAAGCGTATGGTCTATTCAAATAGAGTCTCTCAAAAGCACTGTTATACTCATTGAAACATGTGCATTGAGCAATATGCTAATACCTCATGCACTATAATCCCGCTGCCTCCCAAACATAACCACCATCAAAGACATTAAAGCTGAAAAAACATAAAGTCAAAAACTAAAACTTTCACAATATATAGAAGATTGTATTGAAGTTTCTTTCTTCCACTTCTTTTCTTGATTATTTTAAATTTTACATCCAGTGAACGTCACTTCTCTTTAGCTCTTTACAAATTCACAGATTTGCATAGAAACCAAAGCTGCTCCCAAACAATCAGCATTCACAACTCACAAGCATCACAACAATGCAAATGCAATTCATTCTAAACGTAGCCGACGTCGAGATTTCAGTTCAGGCCCATAAGTTCCTTAAATCTCGAGACAATCAGAACAATCTGTCTCGAAATTCCAATTTTAGACCAATCACCCTCGGCAAACTAACAAAGCTGGAGGAAAATTCAAAATTGGTAATGACAAGGAAATTCTGACCTACGGTGGAATTGATCAGAAGGAGAGATGAGAGCGGGTTCTGATCGTGTGGACGAGATTGTCCCGTCATCTCTCTACTATCCAGATCGCGACGAAATTGAGAGAGTTGTACAGAGAAACATCTCCTATAATTTCTGAAAGCCCTATCAGGCCTTTCTATCTCCCTCCCGCTCTCTCTCTCTCTCTCTCTGTCGAGAAGAGAGAGCTTGCCTTGTTGCCTCCGTTTCTTTGATCAAGTTCGTCATGGATTGCTAAGAATAGAAACTGGAGCGACAAGACCTAGAACAACACGGAAAGAGAAGTCGAAAAAGGGGAAGAATGGTAAGGGGGGTTGAGTTCATTTGACCAAAATGCCCATGTACGTTAACTAATGTCGTTATATGTTTAAACAGAACACAACGCTATTGTCCAAAATCTGTCTTGGATCATCCTGCTTCGTGTAACTCCGTTTAGTCTCTTCTAACGGATCGCAACGCGTGTGTTTGTCTTAAGTCAAAGTGCCGTCAAACTAAAATTTAAAATTTTGATAAAAAAATAAAATAAAATAACTTATCATAATTAAATTATCTCTTTTTATTATAATAAATATAAAAAATTCATTCAAATTAATTTATTTACTTTTTTATAATTTCAAAAAAAAATTTAAAACAACAAATACTATCTAAAATCGAAATTAAAAGAAAGTAAATATATAATAAATTTTGAGTCTAATTTTAACTTTAAATTAAAAATCAAAACTAATTTAATTTTAAATTAGTGCACCAATGAATCTAATTTAAGGAGTTTCTAAGAGATTAATTGTGTGAGGGTAAGAACTAATAAAAAATTACAAAATTGGCATATTTATATATATATGGAGTAATCTTTTTATCTATGAGTAAGCTATTTTGCCACCTGTAAAAACAAAAAACAAAACAGAATTTTTTTTTTCCCCCATTACCTCTAATGTAAGAGTTCGAATTATACAGCTTAGGGAAAAACAAAACAAAACAAAAAGAGTTCAAATTACCCTCTGGCGGCCATAAATGCAGAGAGTGGCGCAGTCGAGAGTGAGCACTAGCGGCGCGAGGAGCTAAAGCTTTGCGAGGGTGGCGCTGGTTATGGTTGCTCTGCTGCTGGAAGTAGAGGTAGTGCCCCGCGGACCTCAAGGTTCTGGTGATCGAGGAGGAGGAGGATGTAGCCAAGGAAGTAATAAGGGGATCAGGACTCGCCTATTCAGTCCACCCCTTTCCGAAGTAAGCAATCACTGGAGGCTGGCTCCCGCCTAATGTTTGTCAAATGGACTCTCCATGGATCGCAGTTTGCCTAAACTCCCTCAGTTACGAATCATAAGCCGATTCAAGCTGCGAGTTTAATTTATCGATATTCAAAGACTTGTTCTCTTTCTTTATATATATATATATATGAACGGTTGCAGCTCCTTTTTTTTTCGTTTTGTTGTTATTAATATTAAAAAATGGTCAACCTCCATTGCCGTGTTCTGAGTTATTCAAGGGGTTCTCTGTATATATCAAACATACTGCATATTGCCTCTGACCTTCCTACCTGTCGACCTCCGCCATCATATATTAATGGCGTTGAATTGTTGCTGTTCCACTCGGTTGTGTTCTTCTTCCTCTTCTCGCGGACTTACGTTGTCGTTGGGAGCTTCCAGGAAACCAGTTGTTTCTCTGGATTCGTCTGTCCAAGTGAACTCATTGCCCCTGTGACCATCAATGGCGCGGTGCAAGTGCAAGTGCTTCGGCGATCCTTGCGCGCCAGACTTTTCTCTCATCCCGGAAGGTTCGGATCTCTTTTCCCCTAAACCAATTGCTTTAATTTACAGCTCGTTTTCTTCTCTTCATAAATTCGTTGACTCGAAAAAAATTTCTCCAGAACCAATTAGATTTGAGATTGTAAAGAGCCACGGGATTGAAGTTGTGACTTTTTTTTAGATCCATCAAAGTTCGCAGATTCTTGTGTATATGATATGATATATCATATAAGTCGATTCTTAATTTCGTGCCATCTTCACCGAAATGGAAAGTCGGAAAAAAGCTCTCTCAATTGTCAGAACAAATAGGGAGGCGTCTCTTTTCTTGGTGTTTTAATGGAGATTTGGTTGGAAGATTCAATGTTAGAAAGAAAACCCAGAGCTCTATCAAGATATATATTGGCAGGGGCTGCCTTTGTTTAGGGTGTAAATTGTAAAACTTAGATCGTATGTAGGTGAAAAGTATAATTTTTCTAGAACTTCATGTTAGAACTATTTGATGATCAGCTGTCCTTTTATCCTTTAATTACTCTCTTTGTCCACGAGCGACGGTGGTCTTGTTTTACGGATCAAAGGAATTAAATTTGTCCTAATGCTGGCGGTGGGCTTGGACACATGACTGTAGCTTGGAGCGGAGTTCGTTGGAACCTTCATCATGGTGTTCTCGGCAGCAGCAACACCCATTGTGAACCAGAAGTTCCATGGAGTGGAGACACTGACGGGGAATGCGGCTTCTGCAGGGCTGGCGGTGATGGCCGTGATTCTCTGCAGCGGCCACATCTCTGGAGCGCACCTCAACCCAGCAGTCACCATAGCATTTGCTGTGCTGCGTCACTTTCCGTGGGTCCAGGTGCCAGCCTACATAGCAGCGCAGGTTTCAGCTTCGGTTTGCGCTGCCTTCGTTCTCAAGGGAATATTCCATCCCTTTGGAGCAGGAGGGGTTACTGTTCCGTCAGGAAACATGGGTCAGGCCTTTGCGCTCGAGTTCGTCATAACTTTCACTCTCTTGTTTGTCATCACTGGTGTGGCAACTGACACCTGTGCGGTATTTATCCCCGCTCTCCAATCTCCACTGTTAAGGATTATACCAAAGTTTCTGATCTTTCAGGTCATGGCAGGTCGGAGAGTTGGCAGGTCTAGCGATTGGAGGCACTGTAATGCTCAACATTCTTGTGGCAGGGTTAGCAACCTTCTTTTTATCCTTCGTTCTTCCTTCTCTGTTTAACATTTTTTTCAGTTTATCTTAAAATCGATGCTCTGTAACATTTTTTTTTCCTGTTCTGTACCGAGTTTGGTTGAACAAAGTAAGGAAAGCGAATGTAGATGCAGTAATTCCTATGTTCTTGACATGACAGGCCGACCACTGGTGGATCAATGAATCCAGTGCGAACTATTGGCCCAGCCATTGCTGCAGGAACTTACAAAGGATTATGGATATATCTGGTTGCACCTCCACTTGGGGCCGTAGCTGGTGCATGTACTTTCACAATCGTGAAGCTCAAAGAGGCTGAACCGCCGCAACAAGTCAGGAGCTTCCGGCGTTAACAGGATCCCGACCTTCTCCTTCTTCTCAAAGCTCAGTTTGGATTTCGTCTATCTGCATCAACAATACCGATAGGACGTCCATGCCTGCTCCCTTGTGAAGTAAAAGAGAGGAGTTCTTATAATATGCTCCATTAGAAAAGCTTCGATGTTCAAGCTCTCGTGTCAAAAGTTACCCAAGTGCTTGCTATTTATGATCGACACAAACGATTGAATGGGTTGTCTTTCTTTGCTTGTGACATTCTATGACGGGAAATTCCTATAGCTTTTGTGAAGAACTTATCTCACCGTTTTATTTTGCAGAGAAATAATGTTCTACAATTCTAACTTTTTAAGACAGTTTACGAGAAAACTCCATTATAAAGCCTTTCACTCGAGTTAATGGATTAGAAAGATATTCAAATGCTTGTACACGGTGGACTGGACATGAGGATATCCATTAATCACGGACTAGAAACGTAGAACAGAAGCCATAAAAAGAGGACAAGAGTGATAGATGCTGAGTTTTGGACAAGTTCGGCCAATTTGAACACATTTGGTGATCACTGTTGACGTAAAATTATCATTCCAGCAGATTAGATTACCTCTGGCTCTGGGCCTTGAACATAGCTCCCGACTCTGCCTCAACAACTGAATATATTCAAGAGAGACTACTCGTGCCTGATTAAATGGCAAAAAGACCTTCCAATATCTGAAAATCGCAGGAACCTTGGCTAGGGAACCATGTAAATGCAAGCCACTGAGAGAGCCAGCATGAGACAAAACTTCAATCAAAAGATCATACGTACAAAATTTCAGATATACCTTCAAAATTTCTGTGATGTACACGTACGGTTTTGGTCTCAGCATGCAAAAAACCGTGCCAGCAAATTGACATAAGAAACAGGATTTACAATGGAGCTATTTAAGGGGCACCACAAATTATTACAAACTCATGAAACGAATAAGCAATTGAAAAGACCAAAACTATATACACTCGAGTAAAAAAAAAAGAGCACAATTTGGTCTGGTCAATGAAGGCTCTCAGGCTGCATCTTCCTGGATAGGCTTGGTCCCCAAATACGGATTGTATGATCATCACTTGCGGATGCCAACATTTGTGGCCTCCTAGGATTCCAGCTCACACAGTTCACAGTCATGGAATGCCCGGACAAAACCTCTATTGGCATTGAGTTCCGCCGATTCCAGATGTAGACCTGACAATTGAAAACCAAGATACTTAACGTTCCACTTTACTGGATACTGGTGATTCCTGTTAGCTGTTTTACTTTTAGGACTAGAGAATAACCCTTTAACTTCGAAAACAAGAAGCGTACCTGTGAATTCTCACTACCACTGGCAATAAATGTGCTATTCATCCCACCAAAGCAGGAACGTATCACATACTTGTGTTGCTTGTGACCCATATACTTTAAGGGTGTCTCCCATTTCCCAGCAACATCCCACATATGAATCTCTTGGCTATTAAGGTTTACTATAAAGAACTTCCCATCGACTGAAATTGATAGTGACGTAGAATGCTCCTCTGATATCACCCTCTCGGAATTGGTTACTAAATTGAAAATCCGAACTTCTTTTTCTGAGAATATGCTGATCAGACTTTCCCCATCTGGTGTCACTGCCAGGTCCAAAATCTTGGGCATTCTCATCCCGCTCCATGCTTTTATCTCATTCCCATGACAATCCCACATGTAAATGCCTTTCTCAGGATCAGAACTGCCACAGACAAGTCGCTTTGAGTCGGGAAACCAAGCGCATGAGCTGACAACGAAGCCATGATCCCGAAATGTGTGCTTACAAGAACCTGTTTCTACGTCCCATAGCTTAAGGACTTCTCCATTTCCACATGTGAGCAACTTTGTGTCATCAGGGCTCCATGCTACAAAAGAGACAGGATTTTGGTGGCTTCGAAGTGTATGCTGCAGCTTCAACCTACCGTCTACCAGAACCTAGCACAAGAATTTTATCTGTACAGTTAGAGGCTAAATCACTTTAACTTTATGCCCCTTCTTCATTTACCTTTAAATTAGCCAAATAGAAACTCATAATCGAAGTTCAGAACTTTTCAGCAGACAAAAAGGATTAACTATATATAACAGCTCTTTTCACAAATGTGTTAAAAAAACAAGCATGGAGAAGCTTGAGCAAACTCAAAACTTCATATGATCAAAGTAAACGACATACTCCAGAAACTTCATCGATTTACCTTTGTACATCTTTTATTTTCTTCTTTAAATTAACATGAACCTCAACACACTGAGTTTGGCAGAATTCAGGTTCAACATAGTTGCCCAGATAAGGAAATCAAAGAAGTTTGACTTACACTCTATCTTTATTCTGGGGAAAATAACTACATGACCTTAAATTAAAATTGTGTATTTGTCACGTGGTTTAGAAACACCATGGAAGACTTTAGCTCATTCCAGAAAATTCCTTCACATTTGAAAAGAGTTTTTCCTGTCCATCAAGAACATTTTCCGATATTCAATGTCGACCATACATACAAGGTACAAAATTCATATTTTCTTAAGCAGAGCCTTAGTTTGGAAAGCTAACTACTGTTTACAAGGTGGACTAATTGAAAAGAACTCCAGCTGTCTTAACAGTGGCACAAAACTGCATCGGATGCTTTGGTTTATTCATTGTTGTTTATATTCTTGGAATGCTAACTTGCTAATGAGTCATTCTAGATTATTGACTTCCAAAGGAGCATACTAAGGCAACAACTAGATGCAGCTCAACAATAAGAGACGTACTGAAGATTATTAACTTATAAACAAAAGCTACCTGAATCTGCACTCTACCTACGCATCAAGGAGGGCTTCAACACTCATCCTTCTCACAACATGGATACATACCTTATGCCAGTTTCCATCAGTAGAGAGAGGGAAACCAGTTCTCACATCATAATCATCCAAGCCCTTATTAAGAAATGATAGCAAAGACAAGTATAAGACTCTAATAGGTAAGGACTCTCCTGCTCTGCTCTTATTAAATTTGAACATAGGCATATACTTTTGTTTAACAAAGAAGGCCAAGAAGGTGTCTATAGAATCTACAAGCTAGTCCGCCAGCTGAACTAATACCATTATCTCCTCATTTGTTGCCTACGGAAGTAAAGGATTTTGATATAAATTGCTCTTCCCAGAACATGATGAACCTTACTACAATTATAGAAACTGCAGCAAATTGCAGCAGTTGAAAATGGGTCCATGCATCAACATCCATAACTACTCCAGAATCTGAAACATAAAGTATCACTTCAGCTGAGGCTCTAGGGAACAACATAACAGAAGAAACTAGTTTCTCCAAATGATATAGTATATCACGCCAATGTCATTCTTTTAATCTGTATTCTGTTGACATTTCTATGATTCTGATACATAGATATTTAACAAACCTCACCTTGATAAGAGAATCCTTTCCCCTCCCCTCCAGCATGTTTTGAAAAGCATTCATCATTCACCCAAATTCACAAATGAAAGAAAAAGGAAGGAAAAGAGAGACCCACCGCCCCGCCGCGGCCCTGGGGGGGGTGGTTTAATTTGAGGAAAGAGAACCTCTAGCTACAGGACTTCACCACTTGCCTAATGACCCATCCATTGTCTGCAATATCATCCCAACTGGCTATGACCCACCTCTACCTCTACATATTCATAAGTGAAAAAGTGAGGTATTGCAAATAAACTATTTATTTCTGTTTTAGTTGCTAAATAAAGCTAAATAGCTGTGTAACAGATGAATCACATATCATTAAGTCTGGTAGCATGTTTTACTTAGGTGATCTCAAGGGGCACACCCCTGATCTCCAGACTGAGATTTAAAATTATCTCCTTTCTGTTGTAGTTTCTATCTTCTATAAATATCCCCTAAATGGTGTTTGTTGGCTAGTCTGTAAAGGTTGATCTTATTAAGAAGTTAGCCGCAGTGACTAAAGGTCCATTTCACTTTCTACAATTTCAGATTTTAAAAATAAAATAGCTGAAGCATTAGGCTTCCAAAAAGAGAAAAACATTATATGCTCGTTGATATCAGGAATATCGCAATAAAAATATTTACTTCTTAAAAGACTGGGTATGCATTTCCATATTAATAACATGTGATTAGTAACCACCATTATGGATCATGTATATCTGCATCTGCTAGATGTAAGGTATATTGGGGGAAAAATATATATTCTTTCTTCAGAGATGTTAAGTGATCTAGCTACAAATGTAACACTCAATAATTTTCCAATTGTTTTGCTGATATTTAGACTGCAGTGTATGGCTTCCACCATTTCTCTTTTAATCATTCCGTCTTAAAGTTCCCACTATCTCACACACACCCAAACTTAATATGAGGAGATATTTTTTGGTCCAAAGACATTCCCATACACCTTTATACGAGCAAGATCTAGCGTCGCTTCATCAATTCTCATACACAGTTCATCCAATTTTTTTGTTCTGAACAACTGCAGACTATAGTTCCCACTCAGATCTCCATCAACATATTCTATCCATTGCAAGGTTAGTTTACTGCGAAAGAAACATTCAAAACCTTGAATTAACACTTCTAATCAACAGAACTACAATGTAAGTTCTGAACGGTACCTGCCATATCATGGCTGTGCAATCACTTGATGAAGAGGCTAAGTACTCCCCATTATTGGAAAATTGAACAAACCAGACTTCATTCTTATGATCAGTCAAAATCTGCATTAGTGGCAAATGAATGTCATATATAAATCTCAGATTAGTAAACTGTGAACAATCAAAGGAAGAGACATGTCTTCATGGTTTAACAATGAATGCCAATGCTCCTTAACATTAAAAAAGCAGGTTCTGCAATTAAAACTTTGGTAAATCGCCCCTAATTGACGTGCATGTTGAAGTATTTCATTGACAGTGTGTTACAGACCTCAACTTTGACCAAGTATTTGAATCATTAGACATCGGCCAGGCTTGCAGGAAAAAAATGCCAACATACTCCTGGAATACAGCACACTAGGCTTACTGAACCTGTTTCCATTTTTAGATTGCGTCCTCACTCCAAAATCAACTACTTACCATGTATTCTGAAACTGCGTTAGGTTGTGTTCACCATTTTAAGATTGTTATCTTTTGCTTTCATGGCAGTTGGTTGTGAAGAGCATACTTCAAACCATGTTTTTTTTTTCCTCAGCCAAAAATAACATCTAAACTTGCAATTGGAATCAATAACAAAACTATAAACTGCATTGAAGATCATGATTTAGGACAACATTCAAACCATTTTTTTTTTCCTCAGCCAAAAATAACATCTAAACTTGCAATTGGAATCAATAACAAAACTATAAACTGCATTGAAGATCATGATTTAGGACAACATTCAAGATGTATCTAGACTAAATTCACAAGCCTCTAACTTATTTACCACAACCACCGAAAGAAAGAATCCTGAAGAAGATTTAGATTGTCGTCATCATATTTTAATACAATTGTATTCTTCTTTATGTCAAAATCTATATTACATGATAGGGTTTCGTGATAAACCACACCCTAACCTACCTTTAGACAAATCTCATTCACAAAAGGGTTCGAAGAGTTGATCTTTGACAAGTTTATAAACAACTAGTTGAAATAACTTGCTCTCTGCAACTTTTCATCGTGAAAAAAAATATATTCTATCTCACAAGTCTCAACCAATCATCTGCAAACTCAAGATACGTTGAAATATGCAAACTTTGACCTAACCACAGGCTGGACAAACTAGTCATTCAACATTTTTAATCCATGTAATACGTACAAACTATGGTCTATCTTTTGGAATGGTGTATGCAATCGTCATATCCCTAGATTCAATTTCTGCCAGCAAGATCAAATTAACACAATCTTCGCACCAACCTGAAAAGTCTAAAATATAGTTTTTTTTTTTGGGTGGGGTTTTCTGAAAGAAACTGCTCAATTTCTAACGCATTAACAACTTTATTGGTAGCAAAGCACACCTGAACAGTCTCTGTGGGGATCTGATCCCTACCACAGCAATGGTCGTCAAAAAGGGAAACTGCATCCAACGTATTGTGGTACATACATGAATCAATTTGGGCCGAAACGGCAGTTTCAACAAGATGCTCCAGCCTTCTTTCGGGCAACAAAATTGGCGGGGGAAGCAATTTTTCCAACTCTGTCAACAACTTCTTTCGCAGTTCTCGAAGGACGTTATCATCTATTTTACCCAACTCCACATGCTTCAAGGAAAGGATACTCTGAGCAAGGCTGTGAGTCTTATCTTTGCCCAATCTTAATGCAGAAACCTCTTTTTGTAGTATAGCCAATGCCATGGCATCATCCCCGCGATTAAGATACTCAAATAAACACTGATTGAATACAAGAAACAAAGCCGAAGCTCTTGTCTCATCCATCAGATCCATAATTGCACCAAGAGTACGAGTGCAATCATCCCAATTCCCACAGAGTATCTGTGATTCAAGCATCCCAAAATCAACAGACTTATATGAAATACCAGATTCTGATTCCAGACATGACGCAGACTTCTTGTAGCCTAATGAATATAAGGATTGAATTATGACTCTTACAAACTCGTGCCTCTTTATTAAGCCTTTCGAGCCAAGCACTGCCAACGAGTTCTCCATTAACATGGGATTGTAGCAGGTTTTATGACGTTTAGCAGAAGTTTCTCGCGTTTTATAATCAAAAGCTCTCATTTCTTCCACCAGCCATGAATTTGTTGCATTTGAGAGACCCCAAAATGAGAAGATTTTCCGCTGAAAGTTGACACCTAATTTTCCAGGCAAAGATTAGCACAAAAGCACCCAATTCCCCATGTGCTCCAAACGCCCAGGAGCTCAAGATGGATATTGAAAGAGGTAGAACCAGGAAGAATCTGAATACCCAGAACCTACAAAAAAAAAAGGTGAATTAAAATCTCAGGAACGAAGATATGTCCGATATTTGGTAAAAACCCAAAACTTCAAAATCATCATTGAATGAGGCAATAACACTGGAAAAAGGCTACCCTAATAAATAAATAAATAAAGAATATCCCTATTGAACATATAGAAGCTCAAGACCCCAAGAACCCAAAAGTGCTAAATTGAACAATAACACACACACACCCATGTGCCGAGCACTAATTCGAAAACTTGTCAAGAAATGCCAAGAATCTCAAATCGGTTATTATCCCAAAACATTCGAATAGAAACAGAAAATATAAAACACCATTCAATACAAGTAAAAGTTAATATGACCAAAAAGGCAAGTATCCCTGAAGAACTTCAAGTGTAGGTCTCTCTACAGAGGAGAAGAGCGAGGTGCGAGTAACTGTATTACGAATGGTGGAGAGGGTGATAGACAGAGACTGACCTAAAGAGAAGCGTCGTTGGGATTGCAGTGTGGGAGACGCAATGGTGGTCCTAATGAATTACGGGAAATGGGACCAGGATCTGCTGCAGTTCGGTCACCCGAACGACCGAACTGCAGTGCAGTTCGTGAGGACCGGGCGGGACCCGCACCTGCCCGAACAATGCAATGCCACGGGCAGGTGTGGGTCCCGGGCGGGACCCACACCGCTCTCACACGAACTGCAGTAGCAGATCTCCCCCCGGATATGGAGCTTCCGAGTAGAGGCAGATTCGAAAGTCCAGAGAAAAGACGAGAAAATGCACCGCAAATCCTTCCACACGCCGTCGTTTAACAAAGGCCTACGGGGCCGTCCGGTTTCTTTTCCTTTTTATTTTTATTTTTTCCCCCTCCCTTAATTATGCCTCGGTTTTTATTTCGTCTAGTGTAAGGAACTATGATGCCCCACTCTCGTGCCCCACCCAGAACAATTTTAGAACAGATAAGAAACGCACTGTTGTTGAACACGTGTACAAGAGAGTTATCATTTAGGGTTAAATTAAACTTTGCATCCACGTAGTATAAGTGTCTTAACATTTTGTATCCTGTTTTTTCAATTTTAAGACATCTTATTTTTATAGTTTAAAGATTTTAACACTTTACACTCTCCCAACTATTATCTGTTACAAGCGTAATTTTGACACCCAATGTCTTCGTTACAAGTCAAACTATGACCTCGTGAGTACATGAGCCCTACCCAATTTGCTACTATCCTTGGTGGTATCTTGGAGATATTTGAGAACATAAATTTTAAATCTCTAAAATTTTCACCTCAATAAAATTAACTTCCCAAAATTATATTTTTCCCTACCAAATTATAATTTTTCATTCTAAATAAATATAAAAAAAATTCGTTCAAATTATCTCTCTTTTCATATTTTTTTCTTACCAATTTTAACATCTTAAAATTTTTAGCTATGTTTAGTTTGGTTTTGAAAATATTTTTTTTGTTATATTTTGGGAGGTATATAAATATTTGGGATTGGTGAAAAATTTATTAAAAGATATTAGAATTCATAAAAATTTGTTAAAGTTTGTAAAGATTATTAAAATTGTAAAAATATATTAAAATTAATAAAAAAAATTGTAAACAATTTTTTGAGATTAAAATAAACATAATCTTTACCGCTCTAAAATTTTAACAATCAAAATCACCCGACCCGACTGTGACTAAGGGAGTAAAACTAAGCTCATACAAAAAAATCATGGGTGCTTGGAGTTGGTGAGCAACACCAGATCCAGCAGAGTGCAGACCCGGAAACCGACGAGTTCTACCCACAACAAAGCTCTTACTGGGCCGAACCCAAGCAAGCAAGCATCATCTGAAAATGACGAATTCACCCTTAGCGCGAAAATCCAAAATCTTATCCAAATCCAACAGCATAGCTCGGCTACATGGCAAGCTCTATGGAATCTAGGCCCTTGATCCGCTCTCCCCTATCTCTTCCGTCTTCCCAGTTCCACCACTTCCACTTCATGCCATACCGTCGCTAAAAAGTTCCCAAATATCATACCAGATTGCTTTTACACGAAAATAGTGATTTCAATGCCATTCAACACTCTGAATATTTTAACTTTGAATACACCGTTTTATATCGTAGTGGACATGAACGTAAATTGCTGTTTGTTTTGGGTTATCAACAAGTCAATTTTTTTTTTTTTATATGTTATGTGAAAATTTTAAGAATTTTAAAATTTGACTTTCAAAGATTAGTAAAGAATAGTGAAAAAGTTTAAGAATTTTATTAAAAATTTATTTTATTAAAATTTTATTTGAAGTGAAGATTTTGATTATACTAAACATCACTTATGATGTGAAATTATATATATAAGGAATTTGTGATTCTATTTACTTTAACTAATTTAGGCGATAATAATACTCGCCATGATCATATTAGACGATGGAGTGGTGTAATGACCCAAATGAGCGATAGTCACGATTACACTTTTTGAAGCTCCTTAGAATCACGTACAAATCCTAATTTTATCCAATGAGTAACTAATGCAAGACTTAACTATATACTGTTATTTTTCTTCATACTTATCCTCTTTTCACTCTATAATAAACAATACATGTCAAACAAAGTCTGAGTTGTTACAAATGGTATTAGAGCCTATCCCCGATAAGAAGTGCAGGGCACGAGTTCTACTAAGTCGTGGGTCGTGCTACCTCGTTAGTTGTAAGAACCCTATGAGAACATCTCGCATGCATGGAAAAGCAGTGAATGAGAGCTTAATGAATGTGATATACATTGTGAAAGAAGGAGAAGTTCTTAATATTCTTAAAGTGAGACCTTTTAGTTATTTTGCAAGAGACTTTTTATGGGGTATGTACTTAGAGAAACCAAACTCTACGAGTTTTCGAACCAAAGCGAATAATATCTTGTAAAACAAATATATGGGTTGTTACAAAATGTCTCTCCATGAGTTTTGGTACCATGACTAGTTGTAGCAAATACATTATAATTCCCAACTTTATTTTAGAAAAAGAGATTGTAACTAACTACCCATTGAATGCCTTGTTACAAAACTAAATATTATATCTTCGTCATTTAGGAATTATAGATATTGGTGTTATATATTTATACAATGTAACACCCTACCCGAAAAACATAGGTATAGATTTATTATTAAAATTTATTAAAAAAAATACAACAAACATTAAATATTATATCTTTGACCCTAACTGTACAATTGTATACAAACAACATTAAGATATGGTCGGCTCACATATTATATTTTTTTAGTATTATTTAAACTGTGTCATATAATTTGAATAAAATATTATAAAGAATCTTAAGTTGTCTAATTAATTTATGAGCATTCGATTATACATGAGATAAAGAAAGGTCATTCTTTATAAAATTCGACCCAACACAGAAAGTACATAGGAAAAGAGCAAAAATTGTTTCGAGCCGCCGCTTCAAGAACTTCAAATCCGGACAATGGTTATCAAGGAACGGTTTAAAGTTTCTAATTTGAACATTTTTCCTTAATTTGCCCGAAAACAGAAGAAAAAGGGAGGGAAACGCCCAATTTACGCGCATGGGCATTTACCCGTTTCTGCGTTAGAACGTCAGAAAATCGGTTTCCCTTTTACAAGAACGCCAGAAAAAACGTCCAGTGGTTGTAGAGTTGCTACTTCGTTCTTCCCACGCGAAATGGCCGCGCGTGAACCAAACAGTCATCCTCATCAATTGCCTAAAGCAGCAGACAGTGGTGCAGCACACTCCCAGCAATAAAGTCCCCACCCCCACCTTACTTACCTTCTCCCTCTCCTCCTTCCTCTCCGCGTCAATCTCTCTCTTTTGCTCTCTTCAAATTTCTTCAAGATCTCTCTCTCTCTCTCTAAAGCCCACTCACGCTCTCTCTCTCTCTCTCTCTCTCTCTCTCCCTCCCTCCCTCCCTCCGTCTCTCTCGCTCTGTAGACATACATTTATACACAGAGATGTGTATGTAAAGGTCATTCTCTTGCTAGATCTTCTGCCGCATTTCATGGATCTAGAAGCTGACACACCCGCATTGTCTTCATCTTCTTTATCGTTTTCCGTTTCTCTCTCATAGGGCTTTTCTGCGCAGTGCATGCCTCACTTCCCGCTCTCTGTGAGCTCTTAATAATGCAGTCTCTTGTTTCGACCTCGGGATGTGATGGAGAGGTTCGCCGGCTGCGAGTGTTTCATCCTAAACCTAGAAATCCGTGGAGAGTGTCTGGCGAGTTCACCGAGCTCGAAGGTCTCAGTCACTGACGATGGTTGTGGGTTTGGGTTCGCCGAGAAAAAATGTCGGCTCTGATTTTGCTCCTCCTCCCTCTGCTCAACTTGGTTATTTCTTGCTCAGGTAGTTTTATCCATCTGTATTGCACTTTTATTTTTTGGATTTTACGGTTCTTGGTATCTGCTTTGTTGCTGGGGAAGAACGGAAAGTTGTGAATGCGACGTTGTGTCGTTTAGTGTTTATATTTTATGATAGCGAGTTCAGGCGAGTCAAGTTGTCTTATTGAGGTCTAACTTAGTGGATTTCATGTTTCGTTTTGTCTTTTTCCTTTCGTCCCCCGTGTTTATCCAGTTCCTCAATCGTGAGTAATATGGTTAAAAACTTAACAAGAACTCTCTTTCATGTTCATAGAGCAGGAACTTAATTACGAGAATCAATAATAGTTTTCTTAGCATTGTTGGATGCTGTGTCTCGATTCTGACAGTGAGAAACGTACCTACAGAAGCTCTTAGATAAGTACCTTCATAATATAAAGGGAGCAACGATATGGCCACTTAAAAGTAAGCGAGAATACGTGAGAACTGCATTATATATTATAGTATTTTTCGAGAAATGTTCAATTTCTAAAGCTTCAGTCCTTATCCTTAGGAAGGGTTGTGATGTTGTTAACGCATTAATGAATTCCGTCAATGGCCTAGATTGCATTAAACAATCTTATTAATGACCAATTCGTTTGGCAACATCACAACCCTTGTTAGACCTGTTAGGACTGAAACTTTAGGACTGAAACTCTTCTCAGTACTTTTCTGGGTCGTGATTTTTCTGAGACATTGATGCGGGAACAAATTGAATCTTCTGCACTTATTTCGAGATGTATTTTTGTTGTGATAAATAATGTCCTTTTAAATTTAATTGCCCAGACAAAAATAGATTTGCTTTTACAAAGAACAATTTAAAATTATTTATTTTCGAAATATTGTCATTGTACATACATGCAATACCATGCATTTATGATCCGGTTTACAATTGATCTGTATTGACTTCCTCCTAGAAAGTATCCTATTTATTTCACGTTTCTTGAAGTAAGATAAGAAAGATTATCTATATATTTCAGGGCATTCGTTGCTGCACATCAACTTGTCTCCACTTCTACCAAACAGGCCATTATATATGAGAGAAATATTAGCAGAACATGGTAAGGGTGCAATATTGTGATCAAACGCAGATAAAATGAATGTTTTTTTTTTAAATCCAAGTCTAGTAGCCTTTATTAAAAGTGTTCCTGGCTTACTCCATTATAACCAATGCCAAACGAGTTGTGAATAGCATTATCCGTCTTTGACTAGCATATTGACTTGTATTGAGTCTGTTGATCTATCTCCACAAAACCTTTAATAGTATGTTTTGATGGCATTCATTATATGTTTTTGACATTCCAGGGGTCATCTATTTGTGTGATGGAAATTGGCATGGTTTATGTTGTTTCTGTATCTAGTAGCTAAGTTTCTCAAATTTGTCATTTTTAGAGGAGAATTTTAGCTATCCAGTCTAGCGAATTGCCTGATGACCAGACATTCCTTGTGCATGTGATTAGCCTGATATAACCAAACGCTTAATAGGCATTGTGGCTCATCTGCTCATGCACTGAATGCTTTAGATATCCACTTTCTGGATTCATCTCCTAAAGTGTCCATGAAAGTTGCATTTTCGCTTTACTTCAACCAATTGAAATCCAATGATCTCCACCCCCGTCCCACTCCATCCCCCTCTCCTAGGGTTGGGGTCCTCGTTTGTCTTTGTGGGGGTGTTCAGTCTAATAATTATTGGTCTGCTTAATGTAACTCCTTTATTTAGTAAAAAGTTTAGGTCAAATTGCCTGTCTGAGTCCTGACCAGTTCCACTGATAGCTCCCTTCCAGTTTCTATTGATAACTGTCCTTGTATCATGCGCTTATTTAATACTTGCAGCAAGGTCAGTTTTGAAGAGCATGTCATTTGCTCCGTCCAACCCAGCCAATGGGTGGGTGGTTAAGCGTTCTTTGGGGCCATATGCAGCCCCTGCACCTTCTCCACTTTACCCAGGTATTTGGTATGCATATAATTTAAACAACATGACATTACATTGTTGCTAACATTTTTCCAATGTTTATTCTTCTATTCCAGGTCGTAGTAGTAATCCCTCGCCAAGACACCATCATTATCGTCACCATCTGCGTTGGAAACCTCATGCAGTTGCTCCATCCCCTTCAAAAGATCAAGGTAATAGGCAGATGTCAGATTAAATGTGTACGTGAGAGTCTCTCCCCCCACAACAAGGCGCCCTCTCTCTGCATTGGTGTTATTTCCGGAAAGATTTTAACTAGTATCTTTAAGAATGGATTTACTGTGCCCCTCACCCTCTTCTGCCTTTCCTCATTGGCAGCTTGTGATCAAATTTGCGTGGAGCCACTTACTTCAACCCCTTTTGGTTCACCTTGCGGTTGTGTGTTTCCCATGAAAGTCAGACTTCTTCTGGATGTAGCTCCCTATGCTGTTTTCCCAGTAATGAGTGAGCTAGAGATTGAAGTTGCAACAGGCACCTATTTGGAGCAAAGTCAAGTTAAAATAATGGGTGCTACTGCTGATAGTCAAGATCAGGGGAGAACAGTTGTGGATATCAACCTGGTTCCACTAGGAGAGAAGTTTGATTATACTACAGCAGTACTGACCTATGACAGATTTTGGCATAAGAAAGTGCCTCTAAATACCACTCTTTTTGGCAATTATGCAGTGGTTTACATTATTTATCCAGGTAGTTATCCTCTGCTCCTGATTATCAGCCAAAAAGAGGAGAACATAGACGTAAATGCACTCCTTTAGATATGTTTATTTACCATTTTGTTGTCAAGATTTGGTTAAGACTAAAAATTCATCACCAGGGATTCCTTCTCCACCACCATATGGGAGTTATGTAGGCAGTGGACCAAGCGGAAGTGCTGGAGATCTCCCAATTTCTGCCAATTTTGTCAAGAAGAACCAGCGGATGAATGCTAAAACCATCGCCATAATTGCTTTGTCTGCATTTGTGCTCTTATTGGTTTCAATTGGAGCTGTCTTCATCTTTGTGAAGTGGAGGAAGGTTGGTAGACCATCAATGCTGTTGGTCCTGCATTTGCATCCTCTACAAACAAAAGATCCGGTAAGTTTGTCAACTTCTATGCAAGGGTGTTAATTGAAGACGACAATATCATGCAGTGTTTTAGACTCTTTATGGCAAGTGATCTATCGTGCCAGCACTTCTGTGCTAGTCCACCGTTAAGTATATCTCATAAAGTTCTTCGTAAGGGTCATTTTAGGTTAATTACATCTACTCTTGAACAGTGCCTCCAAGCATGGATGCTTACCTCGCGGCTTTTGGATATTATACAATTCTGTGTTTACATCATAATTCATCTTCATTGATATTCCATGTGTTTCTAGAACTGTCTGTTTGAAAGTTGGTTAATATCATTTTGTTGTATGTTCAGTCTTAGCGGCATGATTGGACTCTGCATGTAATGCAGGCATAGGGTCTATCTTATCCAGTAGCATTGCAAGTTCCACATCAGTATCCCTCATGTCGACCATGGCTACATGTATGCGCTCTGCTAAAACATTTGGACTTGCTGAGCTTGAGAAGGCAACGGATAAGTTCAGTTCAAAGAGGATTTTGGGTGAAGGGGGATTTGGACGTGTTTACCATGGAATTATGGAAGATGGAATTGAAGCTGCAGTTAAATTGCTTACAAGGGATAATAATCAAAATGGAGACCGTGAATTTATTGCAGAAGTTGAGATGCTTAGTCGATTGCATCACCGTAATCTTGTGAAACTGATTGGTATATGCATTGAAGGGCAGACACGCTGCCTGGTATATGAGCTTGTCCACAATGGCAGTGTTGAGTCCCATTTGCATGGTATATTTTCTGCATTACTTTTGACTTTATTTTCGTTTGAAATTCCTCTATTAGGTATAAATGGGCTAACAACCAACACAGCTACCCACATTTTTTGTGCAAATGCACTTGACCTGAAAATATTGATGTGATCCTCTTTTCTTTGCTACTTTTTGACGAGAGTGAATCAGCTAAAAATTGACTTATTTCCACATTACCCGAATCGGTGTTTTAGGTGTTGACAAGAAAAAGGGACCTCTTGACTGGGATGCACGGATGAAGATTGCCTTAGGAGCAGCAAGAGGCTTGGCGTATCTTCACGAAGATTCTAATCCTCGTGTAATTCATCGAGATTTCAAGGCTAGTAATGTTTTGCTAGAAGATGACTTCACCCCCAAAGTTTCAGATTTTGGGTTGGCTAGGGAAGCAACTGAAGGAAGTCATCATATTTCCACTCGGGTCATGGGAACCTTTGGGTAATCATACTAGTTCATAAAGTATTAGTTCTGCAATTTGACAAACTTAAGTAGAATCTTGATGCAACATATGGCTTCCTTAATGGATTTGCAGGTATGTTGCCCCAGAATATGCAATGACTGGGCATCTACTTGTCAAGAGTGATGTCTACAGCTATGGAGTTGTTCTCCTCGAGCTTCTCACCGGAAGAAAACCTGTGGATATGTCCCAAGCTCAGGGACAGGAGAATTTAGTAACTTGGGCTCGGCCATTACTGACCACCAAAGAAGGTTTGGAGCAGTTGGTTGATCCTTCTTTGGCTGGAAGTTATGACTTTGATGACATGGCTAAAGTGGCAGCCATTGCTTCCATGTGCGTTCACTCAGAGGTAACTCACAGACCTTTTATGGGTGAAGTAGTGCAGGCGCTGAAACTAATATACAACGACGCGGACGGGACTTGTGGGGATCTCTGTAGTCAAAAGGAATCTTCAGCTCGAGATTCTGACTTCAAAGGCGATTTTGTCCCTTCTGATAGCAGCTGGTGGAATGCTGGTGGGAACACCCCTCGATTAAATTATGGGAATGCCTCTTCCTTCATCACAATGGAGTACAGTTCTGGTCCGCTTGAAGAGATAGAAAACAGGCCGTTTTCGACTTCGAGCTTGGTTGGCGATGAGATGTCTTTACCAATTAGGCATGGGAACAGATCAGGCCCCTTGAGAACAGTTCGAAGTAAGGCGGCCTTGTATAGATTTACTGGGAGTAGGAGTGAGCATGGGGGACTCCTTCCAAGACGTGCTTGGAATGATGGGCATTGGGTTTGAGATTTCTTTCTGTCGTTTTGAATTGTACAGTTCCAAAGTGTAAGAGCTTTTCAGCAAAAAAGAGGTTGATTATTGTAGTTTAGGTGGTTTTCTTGTCGTGAGAGAGAGACATTGGCTTCTAATTTTGGGAATCGTTCATTCATTAACAACACAAGTTGGAACACTTTAGTGTATCATATACCTTATTATGTACATATTCTTGGTGTTCAATGGAGTCAAATCTAGTTCTGTTTTCTTCCTTGCACCAGATTTTCCCGCAAGAAAAATTTGAACAAGTGCAGCTGATGTTCGGGTGCAAAAATTTCTTAGGGTTTGGTAGATTGAAGGTTTTATTGTGGTTGTTAAAGTTAGGTGAATTTTTTTAAAGATATTTGATTTTAAATTGATTTTTATTAGACTTTGTAAAAAAGTTTAGAAAGATGATTTCATGGAATTGCGGTCGTGTTTGTTAAAATTTTGGATGGTTAAAAATTTTGAAGTGTTGTAATTGATGAAAAAGTAAAAGAGAGATGATTTAAATTAATTTGTTATATTTATTTGGAGTTAAAAGTAATGATTTAATGGAAGAGAGAATTTTGTATGGGGCCAAAATTTTGACTCTGAACATAGTTATGTATTTGACGAATAAGTATGAAATTAGAAGCTTTAATGATTTTTTTAAAAAATATATTTGAAATTTAGGTGAAAAGGAGATATAGTTTGATGAATTTTTTAAAATTTTAGATTTAAAATTAGAGAAATTTCATTTTTAATCACTAGGTTTTGTTCCCTTTTACGAATTAGTCACTAAAAATTTTGTTTTTTCATTTTCAGTCACTGAGTTTATGCCCTTATAAAAATTAGTCCTCTGTCAATTGACCGTTGCTTTGACTGACGGAAAGTTTATCCATGTCCCTTGCCTAATCACCTAAATTTTTTTCACGTCACTTTCTCCCTCTCAAAAACGACCGATAGTATTTTTCAAAACAAGTGGTTGTGCAAAGCTTCCAATCCTCACCATATGGGTCCACCTCTCCTATGACGAGATCTAGTTCGATGGTGGACTTTCCTACACTTTTGAAACTCGCCCTCGACCGAGTTCCTATTCGCTAGCCTCTGCACCTCCTCAGACCCATGGCGCCACTAGTACTCTCTCTCTTTCTCTCGTCCTCACTGTCTCTCCCTCGGCAATGAATGGCATTCACTTCAATATTGTCCAAAAAAAAGAAGATAAAGAGAAAAATAATTGGTGGGCATATCGATTTGGTCTCTGGACGCAATACTGGAAACTACTCATGGGGGAGTGAGGCTGTGACCAGGAAGACCCGTCTTCTTGATGTTGTCTACAATGCATCCAACAATGAGCTGGTTCGTACTCAGAATTTGGTGAAGAGTGCTATTGTTCAGGTCGATACAGCACCATTCAAGCAAGGGATAATCTCCAGCACTATGGAGTTGACGTTGGTCGCAAGAAGAATACTTCAGCTTCCACCAAGAAAGAAGGGGAGAGGGTAATGTTGCACCTACTGAGGAGGTGAAAAAAAGCAACCATGTCCTGAGAAAGTTGACGAAGCGTCAAGAGGATCGCAAGCTTGACCCACATATAGAAGAGCAATTTGGTGGTGGTCGTTTGTTGGCTTGCATCTCATCAAGGCCTGGTCAGTGTGGCCGCACTGATGGATATATCTTGGAGGGCAAAGCGCTTGAGTTCTACATGAAAAAGATCCAGAGAAAGAAAGGGCAAGGGTGCTGCAGCTACCTAAAATTTTGTTACCTTAACAATATCACAATTTCTGTTTAGCTGATCTTGTTTCCTCTTTCGGATCCATTGATCTTAAGCCTAGATGAACCGCTTTACCAGAAGCTTTTTCTCATACTAAGTTTGACTTTTTATCCAAAGATTGCTAATATCTAATATCTTTTCGTGAAAAAAAAAAAAAGAAAAAGAATGTTTGAACTTTGACCCATGAGCCTTTTGATGGATGTAATGCAAATAGAACAAGATTCATGGTGCCGACGTTAGCAGTCTGGAATGCACCAAGTGGTGAGTGAACTTCTCTATCACTTTTGAAATGCACCAAGTTTTCTAGCTCTTGCTGAAAGCAGTCTTAATACAGGAAAGAAAGACGGAGGAGATACGGGTATACAGCCATGAACCATCATCTGTTGATGATCGATCTTTTCACAAGCAACTGTGGTAGATATTTTGGCTTTGGGAAAAAAAAAAAATCTGTGATTTTATCCCAAGCTGGATTTTCTCGGTTTATCAGTTGGAGTTTTGCAAGACCACAAGTGAGAGAAAGCTTTCGACATGTGTACTTTCCTTTTACCGACTTTTGTTTCTAGGATCAATTCTCTGCAAATATGGTCCTCCAGCAAGTTTCACGTAGGACCAAGAACAGTCCGTAGAAAGATAAACTCAACTCCAACAGTTGAAGTTTGACTGAGCTTTCCTTGTTTTGCCAACCAACGTTGTCAAATATTGGCCAGGAGCTTTCTCGAATCTCCACGATAGTCTCCACTTCGAATAGCCATGCCATCTACTTCAATTATCTCCCAAAAGAATGGCACGGAGCACCGCACGCATCTCCACCTATGGCTCAGACCTAGGCGTTTGCCTCGGCCCCAGAATCCCACTCCGGCACCGTTTCTATTAGATTCGCTTTTCTCGGGTCCTTGGCCGTGGGTTTCCTCTCTGCCGTTTGGTCATTTAACGCCTTTCTCCTCCTTTGCATCTGCTGCATCAAGTGAACCACTACGTGGGGTGGTTTATTTTTCAATTTTCACTCTTCATTTTTACCATTTTCTTGAGCCTCTCTTTCTCTCTTGGATGTACATTGTTTATTCTTACTGTGCTTTATTCGGATCTCAGAGACGGCAACAAGATTGGTAATGGAGGTTTAATTCGTATTTTGAGGTGTGGCAGAGTTTAGGAATAGGTGGGAATAAAGCAGCTTCTATCGTTTTTGAGAGGGAGAAAGTGACGTGGAAAAAATTTGGATGACTATGCAAGGCAGCTGACGTGGACAAGGTTCTTAGTCAAAGTAACGGTCAACTGAGAAAGATCAATTATTTACAAGGGTATAAATTCAGTGACTGAAAATTGAAAAAAATTTCTAATGACTAATTCGTAGAAAAGGAGCAAAATTATGATCAAAAATTGAATTTCCCTTAAAAATTATTATTTTTAGCTTCAAAAATTTATTCAAAATAAAAATTTTGAAGTGGGCATATTCGAACAGTTGTTAATCTTTCATTTCTTATGTCGTCACGAGCTAATCTCAACGCATTCTGATTAATGAAATAATTCACAAAAAAATAGACACTTTTGCCACCATACAACCAAAAAAAAACCACAACCAAGCGTGTCTCGCTCTTGATCCTCTCTCACTCTATCTGTCTTCCACGCGCCTGAACTCTGAGCTACCGAAGCAAAGATGCTGTCCCTCTCCACAGTTCCCAACGCCACGACGTTTGCGACTCGCTGAGCTCGTCTTCGACTTCTTGTACTCCACCTTGCTCTTATATCTCTCGCCCGACGTGTCTCTCTCTCTCTGCTTCAGCAGCAACCGCAACCAACTCAACCAGGTCTCCCTACTTCTTCACTCTAGTAATGTGCTCTTGTGCCTACGTCTTTGTGTTCACCCCCACATACCTGTTTTGAATATATTACGTGTGTCTCTCACTGCAGAAATTTCAGTGTCAAAATGTCGTCCGATTCACTTCCTCCTCCACCTGAAAACTGCATCGTTGTGCGTTCCTCTCTCTTTCTTCGTATATACAAATTTAAAATGTTTAAGAGCAACTCGAAGTGAATGTTTCTTCGTGCAGGTGGGATGCGGAGGGGCAACGGTGGATTACTTGGCGGCGGTGGTGGCGTATCCTGAGCCCGATGACAAGATCAGAACCACGAGCTTGAAGGTAAAAGTTTATTGAAGTTATTGGAGTTCGTAAAAAGTCAAAACAAACGTAGCCTAAAAATCTGGAAAGTAGAAGCCAAAGGGTCAATGCCTATAGTGCGTGATTTGACGTTTTAAACTTAAACTACCGGTTCTATTTGCGTTTTCCTTTAAGCATGAGGGTTAGTGTGGTTGCGTGTTATCCAATGGGCCAGTACGGCCTGGTAAAGGAGGCGTGGGTTCTGGTGACTCGTACAGCTTTGTCCTCAACTTCAATTGGCTGGGTTGACTCAGAACACTACGCCCCGAACGAATTCGAGGCGAGGCTATTATTACACTCGACAACCAATATTGGATTACTGTAGTTGAAAAATCTTCATCTATTTCTGACATAGTTGTTTTCTTTTGATGTATATAACGATATTCCAAGATGACGTTTATGTTTTTAAGCAGCAATATAGAGATATTGAGAAATGCATATCTTGCAAACATTTAAGACACTGGTTTGATTCAAATCCGCAACTATAAATGAATTGTGGACCTCATTACTCAATTTAGGTAATCTTCTCTTGCGTTAGGTATGGTGATTAATTTCAGTTATCAGAATCTTGAACACAAAGGACAATTGCGATTCACAGCATTGTTTATTCAAGTTGGTTATACCCACCTATTTTTAGTATCTGTAGCATTCATGATATCAGATTAGGAAATGATAGCTAGTACGAAAGCATTGAAGCCACTAATAATTATGTCTGGATGATGGATTTGCTAGGTCCAAGGAGGCGGAAATGTTGGAAATGCATTAACATGTGTGGCTCGTTTGGGCTTAAAGCCAAGGCTAATTTCCAAGGTTTAAATTTTATCCTGTGCAGATTCCTTGTGTTATGCATTAGTGTCTCTTGGTCAACATCTCCATTTTCCAGGGTTTCAATTTTATCCATCTTGATCTTTTTGTTATATCTATATTCTTAATTATTTTAAATCTTTGTAGTATAAAATCCCTAGGTTGCAGATGACACCCCAGGCAGGGGGATATTGGAAGAGCTAGAAGCTGATGGCGTGGATACTTCATTTTTTGTGGTAAGCTTCAGGAGAAAAAACCTATTCGCCTTCTTGCCAAAAAGAAGTCATCTGATTATAGTAATATTTGTGCAACTGTTGATAATTTTTCCCTTTTAGTGACTTTAGATGTTTGATTTTCTCCAATTTTTGATCCATGGTTTCTCTCTCTTCGTATCTCAATTATGGTTAGGCGATCTGTTTCATTGCAAGTAAAAAATTTCTCGGGAATAGCGTGCTTGTGCTAATTTTATGATCGGTTTGTTTTTGTGAGATCAAGTCTTGAACTAAGGTTTCTAGTGTTGTTCTCATCTCTACATGATCCCAACCCTTTATGTACTGCTAGAACAGAATTGTAGAGAATGAAATTAGTTGTACTAGGTTTAGAAATCAGGTAACAGTGAAAAATAGCAGCAAGAAGATTCTGAGTACTGGATGGCCTTGTTTTTGTAAATAAATTTGGGGGGTTGGGGGGAGGATGTGTAAGTATATTTTGTCCATAGACTTGCAAAACCACCTTTTGTGTGACGATGAGAATTATGAGACAGCAGCAAGACATGAATGAGTTCTTGAGAAGCTAGATGTAACAATCAGGGGCAGGCTCAGATACAAGGTTTCAGACCCATTTTTCTGTATAAAATAGATGAAGAAAGATGACTTAAATGAGACTCAAAATGATACTTCGGTGATGAGCTACTAAAATTAGAGAGGCACAACCACTAAACATGTAGATGCAACCTTCATAAATGAGTCCATAAGAGGCATGGTTCATGGTGAAGGTGCTACAAAATCGAGGAAGATGACAAACAGAAATTAAGGCTGGTTTCTAGAATCATCATGAGAATTTGTGTCTTAACACAGCATTCGGGCTTGAGTTGAAGTTGAATGGATAACCGGATGAGTTTAGACTGCAGTCCATTTCATGTGACTTTGGCAAGGGACTGGTGTGAACAAGAAGATGCTTTGGAGAAGACAATTGTAGACACAAGTGAATCTTGAAGTTTGGTTGTATGATGTGAGCCAATTGAAAACCTTCATAGCCTTCTCCAGCTGTTATGGAGTCAGCATTGACTTAACAACCTTCTCATCTGAAGTTTACTTCCAAACCTCATGTTTGTTTAATCTTTGTGTAGATACAAAAAAGAAGGCAGTGAAAGAATAGGCCTTATTTTAAGATTGTAATCTGTTGGAGTGATATGAGATTCAAGTGCTCCATACTGTATTTTCAATCTTCCTAGCTTAGTCAATGTTGTTCTTGGTCCTCTCTTTCTCTCTCTCTCCCATTCTATTGTGTCCTTAAATATCTCTAAAATTTTGGGAGGTCCAACCCATTTGAAGTATTATAAGATCCTGAATGTACCCTTCCCAGGCGAAATGGAAATTGTTTGGGGTATGGCATGCGGGGTTTCACATATTTGGAACTGAAACTGCCTGTGGTTGTGCTAAGCTTTAATAGACAAGTTATCAAATAGCATTCAAATTCAAACTTCACTGCTGAAACATTCAGGAATAAGCAAAAAACTAAGTGAGAACTCAAATATTAGAGCTACATTAGTTGGCACTAAGATGCTTTTCTGATCATGATAACTCAGCTTCTACCTCTAAGACTTCTTTGAAATGTAGGATCTCGTTTCTTCAGCCTCTTTTTGGATATTACAAGACTTTATCTCAGTTGTGTCATTAAAATTCAAGGTTGTATCGTATAGGTTTACTTCTATATTAAAGTTCTACATTCCACAAAAGTATGTTCTACAAAAGAAGATAATTTGTTTTCATTTTACTCCTTAAGTATTTGCGAGTAGTGTAGATCCTGCATCTATATTTCTATTTTATAGCTTTCTCTATTGAAATTTGCTATGAGAAGTAAAACGCAAACTGCTATAATAATCTTGCATAGTTACATAACCCTTTTTTGACTTGGTGTGTTTTGCCTCTAGGTTTCTGAGGGGGGTAATTCTCCATTTACCTATATCATTGTTGACAATCAAACGTGAGGGTCTTTGCTTTTACTCTCTCTCTCTCTCTCCCCCCTCCCCCCTTATTTTTTCCAATGAGTCACTTTGTTGACAAAATGA
This sequence comes from Morella rubra, assembly GCA_003952965.2. Lineage (NCBI taxonomy): Eukaryota > Viridiplantae > Streptophyta > Magnoliopsida > Fagales > Myricaceae > Morella > Morella rubra. The sequence continues at coordinate 125,748 of CM025854.1, forward strand.
AAGCCAGCTTGTTTCAAGTTGAAAATGACATGCTGTTGTGAATTATAGAATCACTGGTCAAATCATCTTTAGCATTTCCCTGAAGCAAGTTTCTTGTTTACAACATGATCTGTAGGCTTTTATCTGCTATCCTTCCATTCTTTAATTTGGCTGGAGCTCTAATGGATCATCCATTTTGCCAAGATTCTAGATGTTACCTATAGCTATCAAAAGTAGAAGATTTGACAAATGTCCATGCGGATAAAATTGTTTCAACAGACTAGAGCAAGAAAAAGGTTATGTTTGTATGAGTTTTGAGATATGTCCCTTCTAACTCTTTTCTCTGTTTCCTGCCTTTTGTCCGGTCAAGAACTCCCCGATATTAAAAAGACCTTCTAGAATGTCAATGTGTTAGTACGTCTATTTTTTCTGAGTAGATTTCTTTTTTACCTTCTAGTAACCTCAGATAAGATGTTTGCATTACGTATGACGTCTTCTAGTCTTTATATTACAACATGAAACGTGATTCTTGATCTTTGGGCTATTCATAGCTACCTAACCGCAGAGTGAGTCTCATTAATGCCTAGAATGCTGCAACGTTGTATTTACTGGACAAGCACTTTGCATTGGCAGTACCTTTACATAAGAATGCATCATTACTTCATCAACAATGGCTTCATTTGCTGAAATCATATCCTATGATTTAGAACTTGTGCTTGAATAAGATATAACTAGTGAACAAGTTCGCCCTGGATTTTGTATTGCGAGGTGATTAATATTGAGTGACATTTTCAGGAAAACTCGCACTTGTATTCACACCCCTGGATATCCTCCAATGATACCCAACGACCTTTCCCAAGCGAGTTTATTATCTGCATTAGATGGTGCAAGAATTGTCTATTTTGACGGAAGATTGCATGAAACTGCTTCAATTGTTGCACAAGAGGTAAATATCCTCCCGCGAGACCAGATGACCTTTGAATTCCTTCACTCTTAGCATTCAGGCTATTATTGATTCTGCTTTTTGAAGTAGTAGAATTAAGAAAGCTTGTACTCATGATAAGTTACATAGGAACATTCTGATTGAAAAACCAGCTTGAGACATGACATGACTTGTGTTCTAAAGGGTGTAGATTTAATTTTCTGAATTTTTAAGACAGACAAACTTGACGCAAGGGAACCTATCTTATGGGAGACCAGAAAAAAAATCTGTGATTTTGACAAAAAAAGGACCTTTTTGGTGACTTTTAGTAATTTGGTAACTTCCACAATGAAATCTAGAAAAAAACTATGTCTCTAAGACTGTTAATCGAGGCAATGTCTAATGTTGTTGCATTTCCTTCTGTGTTCTTGTACTGAATAAGATTGAGGAAGCCGGGTTTTTAAGCTATTCTATTTATTTAATTGGTTTGCAAATAATGCAAGGCTAGTTTGTTTGTATTGCATTTTAGCTTGGGGATGTGTTATTTCTTATTGATCATTTTTTTTTTTTTTTTAAAGAATGGGTGCAAAGTCAATTATGTGAAGGGTTATAAATCAAGATATGTGTGAAAAGGTGCGATAAATACAAAGCTAGCTAGTGTAGCGGCATCTGTAGCAAATGTAATTTCACATGGCTCTATAAGGAAAATATATCTATAGTTGAACGGCATGCATTTCCGACTATACTCTTTTTGATGTTGCACTTCTTTCTCTTTCTTTCACCCTTCTTATAGTGCTTAGTATCAAGCTATGCTGTTTGCTTCTCTTTACATGATCAATTTATGACAATGACTTGAACATGCGTGTAGTTACACAGACTCCCCCTTTCTTCCTTCTTGTTCTTGCTTTCAATCTTGGAGAAAAAAACAAGAAAACTTAATACTAATTAATGGGAAATACTTGGTATTCGCGTTCTTCCTACAGGCAGGCAGGAGGATACCTATTTTGGTTGATGCAGAAAGAGTAAGGGAAGGGTTGGATGATCTTCTGAAATTAGCTGATTATGCCATATGCTCAAAAAAGTTTCCACAGGCAAGTTGACTCTTCTTCATAAATAAGTGTTTAAGGGACTTAGAAAAGAAAAAAAAAATGTTCAAGGTTATTATGACTGGTGAGTCTTCTTATGGCAATTCCTTTGGTTTCCAAAGATTGATTCGTACTAAGATTGCATCTCTAGAATAGTATCTGATCTCTTAAATTAAGATATCTAGCAAATTCTTCAGTTTGCACAGATATGGGTTTGTACTGACATTTGACTTCTGGGTTATTAACTGTTCCCTTGAAATAGTAGTACCATTGCATCTCTGGATTGTAAACTGTTGCTTCTCGAGGGTATCCACTCAGGTCCAAGGTTACCAATTTTTGTATGGAAAATATTATCCAATAGCAGGTTTGTTGGTCATGCACCTGTCTTCTATTTACAGATGTGCATTTATGTGCATCTTTCCGGAACTTCTCAGCTATGTGTATTTTACAATATAGTGTACCCATCAGACTGCAAGAGTTTTTGGTATAAGTTTCATGTTGATGTGATTGTTATGATTTGATTACATTTGACCACACTCAAAAGATCTGTCTATCCTTCTTTCAGTCTTAGACTTTGTAAGGTCCGGTGGTCTATGAGGTTGAACTGATTCTTTTAAAGGGCACATTATATCTGCAAATTGCTGTTCTAATATCCTCTGTAATTCCTATGGGAAAACATTGACTTCTTGGTTGTGACAGGCGTGGACAGATGGTGCATCTATTCCAAGTGCGATTGTATCCATTCTTTTGCGCTTGCCTAATATCAAATTCGTGATTGTGACCTTGGGTGGAGATGGATGCATAATGCTTGAGAGAAGTGTCAGTGGTAAGGTACAATTCCCCACTTTCTAGGGTTCATGATGCAAAAGATCTTGCTGGTTTACATTCTATATTTTCTGGCAGAGGATTCCCAGGCAGAAGAAATCGACATAGATATCTTAGTAGAATCATTAAAGCGGCAAAAGGATGAAAGCATATCCATGCCAACGTATATATCATCGGTAATGCCCTTTCTATGAAGCTCAAAACTCTCCTTTGCTCTCTTACTATAAAGTGCAGGTCATTTTCAACCTTTATGTGTAGCTGTATTCTATTGTGGGAGAGAGGTACACTTGTACCTCATGAGCTTCACCAATTAATTTGCATCAAATTGAAAAGCATATGCTCTGAGGAACTGAAGAGGGCATAGTTATTTATGTTGTATTTTTATTTAATCACTCCGAAAATATAATTGTAATGAAATATGGTTACCCATTACTCAGATGGAATCCATCTAAGTAACGAAAAAAAATGCAGATATCTAGAGCAATGGTTTCTACCTAGATTTACTTTTACATCTTTCTTTTTCTATTGTGCAGTCAGTGACCAGATTGAGAGCAAACGGGATAGGGATAGTCTTTGGGAGGTTATTTTTGGGAACGGCTGAGAAGATACCTCCATCAGAACTTATTGATACAACTGGTGCTGGGGATGCATTTATTGGAGCTGTTATTTATGGTGTGTGCTACCATTCAACCAATATCCTCTTTCCCATAACCTGTCTCTGAATGCAGATGCTTGTCTTGTTGTGTGTGCTCTATAATTATCTGTCTATTTTGTTTGCTTCTCACTAATGCTTTGCGAGAGATAAAGGTTATATCATTTACAGCCAAACCGAATGATCAAGAAGTCACCTTTGCCATGTTAAATTTACTGTTGCTTTTCAATGTCAAAACAATATATGACAGCTCTAATTTGACAAAACTACACTAGCTCCTTGCTCCTTGCTCCTGAAAGGTGACATCAGTTTGATCTAGTTCACCATCATGCAATGCTGAGAGCGGAACTCGGTTGATAGTTACCTTTATACTTGTAGAATCCATTTTTCTTACTAATGTGGATTCTCTTCAGCGGGACGATTTGCCCATCTCCTGGATTTTTTTTTCACATTTTGAAAATTCGAATTGTTTCTGTTTTTCTGAAAATCAAAGGCCTTTTTCTCAACATATCCTACGAGGTGGTCCAGACCTTTGAGTTGTGACTGTACAAAATTAAAGTTGATGCCTCAGCAAATTATTTGTTCTCAATATCCTTGCACACCCTACATGCATCTTATTTTATTGTCACTTTCATAGCATCTCATCAAATCTGTTTATACCTTGGGCTAAAAGAGTTCAGAGAATCACCTGTCAAAATTTCTTGCCACATATATCCACCACTCGAATGGCTGCTTTCTTTATTTTTATTATATATTTTTGACTGAAGGAAAGATTGATGAGATGCATAATTTATTGGATTTTCTTGTAGCTTTATGCGCCAACATGCCACCAGAAAGAATGTTGCCATTTGCAGCCCAAGTTGTAAGTAGAAAATATCCAGAGGGAAAAATTAGCTGAAATGTACTTCTCTTGTTGGGATGGATGGTACTTGCAAATAAAAATTGTTTGTGACCTATGTGATGCTGATTGCAGGCAGCAGCGAAATGTAGAGGTTTGGGAGCTCGAACTGCTCTTCCACCACGATCGCACCGATCCACGACTGGCGATCTTTCCTACAGTTCCGAAGCGAAGATCATATCATCAGCAAAGTAAATGAGAAGCATGAGATTCAGCATGAAGATGAGCTCTTTCATTGTAGTTGTCAGGTTTTGTACCTCTCATATGACCATTGCATAGTCCCTTGTGTACAGGATGGATGAATTCTGAAGCACTAATAAAGGGCCAGTTTGAATTAGACAGCATCACATATGTGGTTCCATGTCCTTGGTATTTACGATGATCCATTTATGGTTTTGAGGAGTGTGGTCCCGAAAACCAGACACTGCTATCGGTGTCGGGCCTCATGTTTGGGATATATAATTAGGGTGCATTTTGGATGTAGGAGGAACAAAATCGCCAAGCAAATGAACAGGAGTGATACAAGCATTGTTAGTCTTGCTGATTAGAGAACGGGCAGACATAAAGCTTCCTAACACACGACAAAGAGACTATCTATTATACAAAAACAAATTAAAGACTTTCCACCTTGTTCCCATGTCCATATCCCTAAACCCTTAAACCGAAACTTCATCCATTCCTACAGGTCTACAACAAGCTATCAGTCCTTGTGGGTAACCTCCTGAAGAAATTCAAAGCTGGAGATGGCACCTTGCTCCTAAACCTCGGCGGCCTCAGCACATACAGCACCCACAACGCCACCACAACCCGAATTGGCACCGCATAGAATCCGACAGCAGCAAACAAGCAAAAGAACACAAACAAGAATGTCGCCCTCGGGTCTCGCCAACTTAGCAATTGTTGGAAACGTTCGCCTTGTGTTGCCATATCACCAACCACGGTCTGAATCCTTCCTGCCACGCTTCTTAGCCTGTCATACCTTATCCGAATAATTTCAGCGCTTCGACTAGTCGGGAATGAATCGAATTCCTCGTCTAATTCATCAGGATAAACACTCTCGGCATGAGAAAGTCGAGTATCCATGTGGGGTGGATGTCGAGGTCTGGACCTATAGCGCCAAAGTCCCAAAACGACCATGTAAAGTAAAATGGTAGGCATGATGAGCTCCGGAAGCATGACTAGCACCAAAAGAAACACCACAAATAAGGTGGAGTATACGGGCTTGTTCCAGCTGCGCATCGACTCGACCCAACGGGCCATGGCAACAAGGCCAGACACAACATTCATCAGCCTGAAAAAGTTAGCCTTGCTCCTCCTCATGCTCCACATGTGAGAGTCATGGTCAAGCATATACTCTACCACCTCTCGGCCCAAAGGTGGCTCTGCTCGGCTAAGCCTGGATGCCATCACATTCATAGCCTGGTACCTCAAGCTTTCCAGTTGATTCACACCCAATGGCTGCACATAATGCATCTTCGGCAGCAATGGCATTGTGTACATGTGCAGCACATTACCCATATTGGAACAAGAAAACCGGACTGCCAAATGAAGCTCCCCCATTTTCTTGACACCGGAAGAATGCAACATTAGGAGAGGATACGAATGGGTATAAACTCGATCCGATTCGAGTGTCGATAATCTGATTCGGACTTTCCCAATGCGGGTATCACGAGCTGCAGGATTGTTGCTTGTGTTCTTGCTCACCCTGGAATTATCAAACACCCCAACTGTTATCACCGTGCAAGGATCAAAGACCTCCCAAGTGTACTGCTCGTTCCATTTTGGTGCCAAGTTATCAACCACCGTCCGTGTCCGCACCCATTTCTGCCCATACTTCGCAACACAATAGGCATCCGTGGACCCTCCTTTACCTTCCTTGATTTTCATTGGCATAAGCCCAGTTGCGCCCAGGATTCCCATTTCAAGCACACCGACGTGGGGCTTCCAAAGTTGCTTAGCCGTAGGCTTAACATCACTACTATACATGGTAGCCTCATCTAGCACATGGTATCCTCCATCAAGGGAAACACGGAGATGAATCCGAGACCCAAATCTCGTCACAATCTTCGACTCACCTGCATTCCCGAAATGATTGTCAAGGTTAAACCACCTTGAAGTCACAGGCTTCTCGTCATTTCGCTTCTCAATGGCCGTCACTGGAAGTAGAAATCTCCCCACAATGTCGTCCCTCCCCTGCGCAGCCCGGTCCTCGACCGAACCAACAATAGTCCTCGAACGGCTCTGCTACCACAAACACCATTTCCTCGTTCCAATAAGGATTTGACAAGCTCCTATTTGCGCTAGCAGCCGCAATCCTAGTCCTCAAAACCTGGTTCCCCACCTGGGCTTTGGCTGAAAGCTCCGGAAACCTCATCATTCCCGACACTTTGTCCCCTATAACAATGTCTTGCGCTTCAATAACAGAGACTCTCAGATACCACAGTTTGGGAGAGAGATAAACCTTGGAGTTAATCGAACATAAGCCATCGAAGTTCACATTAGCAGCCTTGGAATGCCACGCTTCCGTAAAGGCCTCGTCAGCCTGAGTCCCAAACCATATCGAAACCATTACTTCTCCTGCCTTGGCCTTTTCGCCTTTCTTGTCCTCCAACCTATACCACTGAGGAGCCAACTGACTGTCCGGCGGCGCACGCCTCGGGACCTCATTTAAATCAAACCAAACACGGCCCAAGAAATCATCTTTATTGCTCTCCTTCACTATTATTTCCGCCATTGATGACTGAATGGAGTCTTTTGAGAAAGCAAAGACTTGGTCCCATGCCACGTTACTCAAACTTACCCTCTTTGTGATTCCTCTGTAGTTTCCAAGCTTCACTTCGGCCACCAACTCAGCACCGCCAAAGAGTGAAATCTCTCGAGCTTTCACAACTCTAACGTACAGGTACTGCATTTGCTCGACAAGATCATACGTAGAGCTGGTTTTGTCTTTCTGCATAGACTCGCCGCCAAGTTGCGGCCGAGTCTCCTTCAGCGAGAACTCGCTCGACACATTTGAGTGCATATTCACCCCACCACCACCACCACCAGCCAGCTCTTCCGCCTCCAGAGACTCCGGGAATGGCGAGACCAGGACCTGTAGTGATCACAAAGGGTTTGATATATCACCTGGGTTAGGCTCGAAAGGCTTTGAATGGGCCTGACTTTGCTGAGTCGGCTTGTTCTCTTGGACCAGTTGGTGCTGTGACGCGATGGCTGAGCTTGGTGCCTGTAGTTTTCTTAGCCTTCTTGGAAAAGCCAGGAGTAGAAGAAGCAGAGCCAGCGACAGAGGCTACTATTCCATTAGCCCCCAAATCTTTACATCTTCTTTTAAAGAGAGATAAAGCTTCAAGCTTATTTCACCTCTGATATGTGAAAACAGGCTTCTCTTATCGAGGGTGTAGAGCTGGACGATCTCTTCACCTTCTTTGGCAATGCTGGACCCGGAGACTCTGACTTTCCCAAGAAAGTTTCTACTATTACTGGATCTTCTCTCGTTGAAGACGTTGATTTCCACCGTTCTGTATAGAAGATCAGCGACATCTTTGACGTGGAAGACGAGCTTTTCGTTCCAGATGGGGTTCAGGTCTTTGTATCTGACTTGGGTGCGTAGCCTCTGGTTTTCGAACTCTACTTCCACAAACGGGGATGATGAGCCTTCCCCATCTTTGGGCATGAGGTTGTGGGCTGCTACCACTTCAACCACAAGTTTTTCTTTGCTGTAGTTGCCTGTGTTACTCATGGCAGAATGGTAACAAGCAACAAACAGTCACAGAGGGAAAATGAAAACAAAAAAGAGAAAGTGGATAGGTGGGAGGCTCAATGAAGGAAAGCTTAAAACCAGTGAAGTAGAAGAGCGTGCATTGGTGCTGTTTGACAGAGAAAGTTAAAGAGAGAGATTCTGAGCGAGTTGGTAAAGAGAGAGGACGGACAGTCCAATCTTAAGGTCTTGTCAAGAGCGTGTACTGTACACGCACCAATCAGCACGGCCAAAATCCTTAAACAGAGTGGATACTGTGGGACCCACAACATTCCCAACGTTAACCTACCTGTCAAAGCCATTGTTTAAATTTTTACCTTAAAAGACTACGAAGAAAAAGAGGTCAGGTTTCCCGCATTCCCGCTCCACTACTCCGTCTAATATATATCTGTGGGATCCGAACCGTCGGACTCAAATACATCACTATTTGAATCCGGATTCACGAATTCAATATCGTTTCTGCTTCTGTCAGTAAGCGCGTGTAAACGGTTTGCACAAGATATGAGACAACGATGGGGGAAGTACGGGGCGAGCGTGCCAGAATCCACAGAGAATCCGGAAGAGACAGAACCGGATATAACCTCGAAGTCCGAGGCTTTGTTTTGTGGGTGAATTTTTCCCTCTTTTTTGAGAATGTTTTGTCGTCGCAATTTCGAGGCGCGTGTTTACACTACACGGTACCCGAAACACCGTAACTGTGCAACCAGCATGGCTGCCACGAGAGACCCACCTTCCTCTCCCCGTACCGTAACTTTGATATTTGCACCAGATTTTTTTCACTTTTTGACTCCTCTTCCATTTCTTCTCACATGCGTAGATATTTATAAATTGTAATCAAGTCAACGGCTCAGAACTAATCTATCAATATTGGTGCAACGTGTCGCTCTGAGAATTTCCTAGGACCCTGATCCGGCATAAGTGAGTTGTACGTTAGGGGAATTTTAGAGCGACAGGGAAAAAAAATATGTACCCGTGCAGGAGAAGTGGGAATGTGGGGGAGTGGGAAAGGAAAAGGCCGAAAGAAAAGGCAGTGGGGGTGTTTAGGAATTATTGTCCACTAATTGACTTTGGCTTTGCTCGCGTATCTTTTACATGGATTGACATTGTTTCGGCGGGCTTCTGAAGCTGTTGGCGTGTTGGACATTGTTTCGGCGGCTTTGTTTTTTTGTTTTGTAATTTGTTTGTCTGGAATCTCTGGATTATGTTGTGTCCGTACTTTCTGTTTGAAATTTACTAGACTAGACAATGTGAAGTAAGTGAATTCTCCCAGCACCACTGGAATCATGCAGGAAGAGATTTATTTAGTACGAAAATAAATAAATGTTGGTCTCGTGAAGTAAATGTCTCTATAACATTTACTTTTCAGGCTCAATGATTGGGTTTCAGAGATATATACCCCAATATTTTATAAGAAGAGCCTGCAGACCTACCACTCTATGTGATATTTATAAGCATTTGATTCTCTTATTCGTGGATTTTGGGTGGTGTCATTGGAAAAAGTGGAGATGGTTTAAAGTAATGGGTGAAAAATTAAAAAGAGAAAAAATTTAAATAAATATTATAATAAAAAAATTATATAATAGAAAAAAGATATTATTTTATAATTTTTTTAATTATATTCAAAATTTTAAGTTGTCAAAATTTTTGTAATAAAAAAAAGAAATAGTAATAAATACTAAAATTAATCTAATTAATCTTCTCGTAGAGTCATTGAATTGAAATTTCTGCTAATTTTAAAGAATAAATAACGACGGTTTACAAATAGAAATAACTCAAAATCACATAAATAAAATGTGTCAAAATTAAATAAAAAAGATGTAAAGTATTAAGTCCTCTAAATCAAATAATGTAAAATATAATTAACCTTAAAAATTATTGTCTCACTTGACTACGGGACAAAGTAAACACCCATCAAAGATAAACAAAAACAGGCAAACAAGACCTAAAGTTGTATTTAGAAACAAAAAAAAAAAAATCCTAGAGTTGTGATCTGCGAATACTTCTACTACCCAACCGTCCGAAGTTTTTTTTTTTTTTAAATGTCTGACATTGTTAATAGTTTTATGGCATCGTCTTCGATGACACAAAGAACTCAGTGGATACGTCGCTTCTGTTTCTGTAGTGAGCGAGTTGACTCATATCCAGACACTGTCCACTGCCCAGTAACCAGATACAACAGGAAAAGAACTCTACAAAAACACTACTACGCAGTACGTAGGGATGGGCTGTCGCTTTGTTTTGTGTTGTTTATCCGAGTGACTGTGTAGAGTAGGTTAGTAAAAAGCAAAAGGCTAGGTGGCCCGAAGGGTTTATGTCTCAAAAGAATGGATGTGTACGGGACAATGTTTCAGTAAGCGTTACTGATAAAAGTAGTCTGTCTCGCACCTCCACGGACCACCCACGGCAACCATTCTCTGAAATCTCTCTGTCTGTCTTCTCTCTCTCTATCTCTCAGGCCTGTCAAACTCCCGGACAAGACTTTGCCCCAAAACTCGCTTCGTGTCACTGTGTACTCCCTGTGGAGCAAAAAAGCACCCACGCCCATCTCCGAAAAGGGGGAGCTAGAGTGACCAAGTTGAAGCCTTAGAGATACTGGTTGTTTCCCCACTCGGTGGCATGGAAAACACAGAGGATAATCAATTCTTGTTGGGGATTTTGTTTCCGGATGATGGTATTATTCCTTCGAGCTTTCTCTAAGTTTTGGCCTTCAGATTGTGATTTTGTGTCTATAGAAAAGAATGTCAGGGATATATCAGTGTCACTTTGGTATTTTATCAAACAGGTGCCAAGAACTAATGAGACAATGCTATTAAACAATGTGAAAGTGTCAGATACAACGAATTTGGTTAAAACCGACAAGAAAGAATCGTAGACCGAAGAAAATGGGAAAAAAAAACCGACGAGAGCTCGAGAGAGAGACGCTTGCTGATATATCCCTGACATTCATAAAGTCTAGAGAGGCAAAGAGATTGAGCGGAAAAAAGAATTTCAAAGAGGGAGCACTGTTGCTGCGAACGGGAAAGAGATTAAAGTGAAAAAAAAAGGCCAGTGGAAAAGAGTCTCCAATGGAGGAACACTTTGGTAGTAAGAGAGAGAGACGGAACAGTCATGGTTAGGGACTGTGGTGGTCTTCAGGAAGAGGACGAAGAAGGGTCCACCTAAAAAATACGCTGCGAGGACATGGCTCTTTTTTTTTTACCTTTGGATCGCTGTCTCTACACATGTCCACATCCTATTTTAAAACAGGAGCAAACATGAGGGAACTGACTGGAGGGGAGCCGATCCCCTAAAAGGGTGCTGTTTATACTTGTTGCTGAATATTACTGTCGTTTTGAATTTTTATTTTTTTTTTAGAAAACGTTAGAAAATTTTAGACGTGCTATGAAAATTTAGCAAAATTAGAGTCTTTTTATAGTGGTTTGTGAAAAATAATCAATATTGTTAGGTGTTACTAATTTTTTGAGGTTTTAAGTTTAGAATCTCTCAAGTATTATCAATCTTTTGAGATTGCTCTCTAATTATTTATGTGTGGGGTGGTTGGATTGTACACAATGATGGAAATAAGTCGGGGTGAACAAGGGCCACCGCTACAATTGGTTCTACCAAACTGAAGTATTTTTTTTTAATGTGTTTGTCTAAGCTCGCCACATTTCGCCAACCCAAATGCCTCAGCCCGCCCCATTGGGTCGCTCGCCCTTGGCCCAGCGTGTTTCACCCTAGTTTAATTCTATAATCTCCCTCAATTCTCTCGCATCACACAACCTCCCTCTTGCCTTTCTCTCTCAGCTCCTTCTCCACCCGCGTCTGGCGACCCCTTAGCTCCTCCTCCACTGGCGACTGGCCTCTCCTCTCAGCTCACTCCCTCTCAACCTCTCTTTTCTATCTCTCGAGATCTTTCTTATCTTAGCCTTGACTCCATTGTGCACTGCCCACCGTGACTTTGATGAGATTTATACAATTTTTGAATTTCATTTGATTTGGCCCGTTGTTGAGATATTTGTGATCGTATTTGCTGATTTATTGTGGGTTTTTTCATGATATACTGGAATTCACTGGGGCTTTGTTGATTACTATATCTGCGTATTATGTTAGATTTATTCATTTCTATGGTTATTTTGGAATTTGGAGCTTTAGATGTGGTTGTTAAAAGTGTTCTGAGTAGGCGGGTGTGTTGGTTTGTTAAGTGTTATATGGATTGCTAATTTCACGCGTATATTTTGAACCTGTTCTGCTTTTTATTTTGTCCTTGGGTTGTGAGTATGGTTGATTAGGAGTAAACGATGGGGCTTTTGATTATTAAGTGTCTTAATTGGATTTTTCTTCTTTTGGGTTTTTCAAGTTATGCTCCCTTACATGTTCTATTAATTGAAATGATGCATACGCGAAATGATACAAGTGGAATTAACTTTCAGATAAATTATAAAGGTGATGTTAGATTGCAAAAATTTTGGGGCGATATAAATTTTGGTGAAAAAGTGAAAAGAGATATTTGAATAAATTTTTTATATTTATTTGGAATGAAAAATGATGATTTGATGTGGAGAGATAATTTTTTAGAATTATTTTTATTGGAGTGAAATTTTTAGAGGCTGAAATTTTTGCCCTCAAATATCTCCCAGTTGATTTCTTTAGAATTGCTTCCCTATTCTGTGAATCTGGATATACTGTCATAATCTCTCATCTAGGCAGCCTTAGTGATTTACTCATTAATCTTAATAAATCAAATTTGTAATTCATTATTTTCATAATAATTAAAACTATATAAAACTTGTTTTTTTTTCCCCTTTTTTTCCTAAGCATATAAAACTTGTTTCCAATTTATCACTGCTACATTGTGATATGATGAATGGATAAACTGTTTTCAATTATTCACTTTGAATCCATTATGTAGTTTTTTTTATTTATCATTTTGCCTTAAAAGTTTGCTTCCCTTCAAATTGTGTCGTGGTTTCACAATTGATTGCACAAATTGAGGGATCAATCAAGGCAAAGTTCTAGGTATTATTTTCATTCTAAAAAAATATTAGATTTTATCAAATTTACAACTTTGCATTTAATACTATATAAAAATAAGTATTTAGTAAAGATTTATGAAAATGCAAAATATTCAGTTCGAAATTAATGGCTAAAATTTAAAAAATTTCACAAGGTGAAATCCGCTAGTCAGGACCTTTTACTTAACGATTTGATCTACCAAATAAAGAGACTTGTTCAAAACTGGACTAGAAGAAACATTGAACCTCGGAGAGTGGGCTGGAAAAAGATTGGGCCTTGGAATGTGGGCTTATTATTGGTTAATTCTGATATTAGATTGGGCCATAAGATTTGGGCTTTTTTCTTTAAGCTAATGATGAGCGGCCTGGATAAAAAGAAGAGACTGATGACGACGAGCAAGCGTATTTATATCCTTAAAGGTCCATTTTTAGAGCGGTAGGCTTCTTGCGGCCCATGTTGTCAAAGGTGGCTAGCACGATCCGGAGAAAGAAACTCAACTCGGACAAAAATCAAACCGGTGCGAGCCGTTTCGATCGGCGATCCGCGAAATCCCCTATCAGGGTTTAAGCCTTCAGGGGAGTTGACAACCGATATTCACCTCTCGAACAACACTAGTTAGGATATTAGCCATAGAGCACCGAGTGCCACCGGAGACCCTTTGAAGCTCTAATCATGGGTAAGCGTCTTTTCGGACCGACTTTTACACGATTGAGTTTGGATGCGGAGAAAGTGGATGAAAATTAGATTCTGAACATAGGGTTTACTCTGTTGCGGTTTTTACAAGCTGCACTTAGAGTATGTTACTATGATATCTTAAGCTGACCTTCACGAAGCAATGGAGGATGTTGAGATTTGAAGTTCTTATATAAGCACGATAAATTTGCATATTTTCTGAATGAGCAAACGGGGTGTCATAGTTAGTTACGCTATTTTCTTTGGCGGTAGTTCTTTTCTTCTTCTTTTTTTTCATGCTTGAAGTTTTGGGTTTTGGGTTCTCATATTTTTCTGTGTGATGAGTTTAGGAGCACACAGGTACATGTCAGAGTTATGGAGAAACAAGAATGTGGCAAGGTTTTTGTCAGAAACGAGGTTGTGGGATTACAGACAAAGTCGTTCCATTTTGCACGCTATCCATCCATTGCAGACCAATGAGCCTCTCGGCTTGGGCCATGGGACCAATCAGGTTAGAAAGTTACTTTTTGAAGTGTTTCTGCAAATGGATTGGTTTTGGCATATTGTTTGCAATATGCTGTTTGTTTTAAATGACATGTGCATTGAACATATCTAAAAGATGAGCAATATCATGGGCAGTTTCTTCGAACTCGATAACCATCCTAGTCTGCTTCCTTTTATCACTGTTTATTATACATGATTTTATTGATTAGAGGAAGCCATCCATTATGCGTATGATTGGTAGATTAAATTTTCTTGTGAAATTCTATCTTTCATACCATGGTTTGATTAGGTTAGGACAAAGTTCTTGCCTAAAGTACATAATTGGCTAAAATGTGACATCCTGTTTGTTTTAAGTCTGTTAGTCAAGCCTTATGTTTCTTATTCGGTACTTAGTTCCCATGTCATGATGCAGTTGCTCGTTCTATTGAAGTCAGGTTGTGCTAGACGGTCTACTTTTCACACAAGCAGCACTACTCAGGTGAGTAATTGGTTCCTTATTAGTTCCTTAGTTTTATCTTTTTCTTAGAACAAGCTTGCAGACTGAATCCATTGCTTCCAAATTTATTCTGCAGGTCGCACTTGGAGCTGATGGTTAGTGACTATCACATAGTTCCTATAATCTGTATTAATGTTGAAGCAGAGTATATTTAATTTCCATAGCATTAGAAAAGGAAAATTTGTTAGGTTTTTTAAAGTTCTTCTATTCATGCCTCCTTGCTGTTGGTGTTATTTGTGTATGTTTGAACTTGAGTTCTGTGCTGTCCTAACTGCAATTTGTTCTCCATATTCACTCGTCTACTAAAAAGTACTACTTTAAGACTGATTAAGTTATTGGTTTAAGGCAGTAATAGTTGTTAACATCTGTGAGATTCTTCATTTTTGATAGCACAACATTTTCTTTCATGAATTTGGAGCCTTTTTTCCGATATTGTGCTATGAATTATTGCAAAAGAGGGGAAATCTTCCCCATTAAAGGGAAATCTCAAAAAATTCAACACAAACTCTGAAGCTTTTCCACAAACTCCAACATCTTTTCACAAAAATTTCAATACATTTTTCAAAAAAAAATCTGTCTAATTTTCTCCGCCATTCTTTTTCACCAAACTTCATTGTTTTTTGTTAAAAAATTACATCAAATCATATCTCTTACACTAGTTTACAAACTCCAATAAAAATCAATCTACAATTAAAAATCTTTAAAAAATTTCACGACCTTTTTAGAATTCCAACGAAACACCAATCTACCTAACTATTCACATCACTATCAATTTTTTTACGAATTTGAAAGATTTTTTGCAACCGAACATCACCCTAAATTGACATTCTGGGATTTGTTTAATATGGATAAGGTGCTCCATGTATAATGAGGAATGCTGGGATGAACGAGAAGAGTGTGGTTTGATCAAGATAATTGGTCCAAGCTTGATCTTTCTTCTTCCTTCTTTTGGGGTTGCAAGAAGTTAAGGACACTAGGTTTTTCTGGAGCTGCGCAAATCCATAACACAAAGAATTGATACCTTCTTCACACAGACTTGATTTCCCTTGTTTCCTCATTTGGAGCAACCCCACTACCGCACCGCTTTTTTAGGTTGCTGGTGGAGACATAAATTATATGCAGCATAGATTGTTTTAATTTTGAGGCAGAGCTTCTGCTCTGGGGTTACCTTCAAATACCTTTCTTGGCCAGAAAATTTCTAATCAAATATTTCAACTGGAGACTGTTTTGTGCTTGATGTCTAATGCTATGTGAAAGGGTTATTAATTCATAGAAGTTCAAAGCATCATCACCTTTGGATTTTCTTCCAAGAACCCTTTTCAGCTGAGGAAGGATTTCTGTTCTCCTGGCATAAAAAAGTTGGTTATTTCTGATGTAGCTCCATCCACTACCACATCACCTTCTGTGATGCAGAACTAGCAGTTCTTCAAGTTTATGTTGCCAATCTTTGTCCTTTGCAATATCAGTGATCCAAAGTTCATGCTTGCCTTAACACGAGGCTTACTAAGGAAGAAATAGGGAAAACTGGTAAGTGGGGGATATTCTTTCATGTATTAAAAGACTACAAGTAACAAAGACCTGCTTTGAATTACTCACCAAATATAAAATTAACAAAATATTCAAATTCTCTTCTAAGCAACTCATGGATAAACACTAAGAAATTAATGGCCAGTTGCACGAGGCATGCTATTGAGTTTATAGGGTCACAGTTTTATATTGGCACTTGATGACAGACAAGCTAACTGACTGGTGAGAAAAATTGGGAGCGGAGAATGAGACTGGTTTTGCATACTTATGATCTTACTAGCATGTGCATGTATGGTTATGTATGTTTTTTTTTTTTTTATGCTAATGTTTTGCAGGAATCCCTGCTCTCCAAGGAAAGTATGGAGCAAACTCCATGAATCCTTACTTCAGTAGATCCATTTCGTCAAAAGCTTCAGAGCAACCAAGACGACGTGGATCAGAGAAGCCGCCAGGACAAACTGGATCAGAGGTTTGAGTTTGAAATGAAGACTTTGTACTTAACAATGTGTGTTCATTTTGCTGATGGACAAGGCGTACTCTTGCAATTAGCTTTTTTGTGTGCACTTTAGTCACCACGATCTATTTGCTTTATCAAATTTGTAAGTGTATTTATGAAGAAAGAAAGTGAAAATAGGGGTTTTCTACCTTTCATGATTTACTAATCATTTACCCCTTAATGGGAACCAAAGTTGGAATTGGACTTTGAAAAGTAGACGTTATATAGTGACAATATAGTTATTATATGATAACCATAGAATCACTTCGTTCTATTGCTTCAGATCAGGTACCAGGTACCACATTCTTGCCAAGAATGAGCTGGATATCAAGTGTTCGATATGATTTGAGTCTTGAACAATATCTTTCCTTGAGGAATCTAGAAAGTTTGGTTTGAAAAATATGAAGTTTGGTATAAGATAATTAGAATTGGACTGACTAAGTGAAGACCTGTAATACTCTATATTTAGGTACCTGTATTTTAACTATGTTCTTTTGATATATTTGTCTACTTCAAGTTTCATTATCTTGATTGAGCCTCTGGTTCCATTGACAGACTAAAAAAGACATATCAACTGTTGAGGATCCCTTTGATGCTCCTACATATAATATCCCACAGAAGCCAGTGACATTTGTCGAGGGGGCTTCCTATACTGCTATCATTCTTGTAGGGCTTGGAATTGCAGCCGCGGCTGGATATGCTGTTTTCAAAGAGCTGATCTTTCAACCCAAAGAGTAAGGAGTTGCATTATCTGGATGAAATTCGGTTATTTTGTTAACTAGAGATGTTTTATATCAACTCTTCATTCTTCTTCATTTTTCTAGGTACAAGGTCTTTAACAAGGCTTTGAAGAGGATTCAGGATGACAGTCAGGTTAGTGAAGTTCGTATTTCTTTTAGTCTCAACAAAGGAATGAGAAAATGTATTCAGTGAACTTTTGTGTTGGGTGGACTTGAAAAGGAAGTGATTGTTGGCACTATTCTCTTCGACCATACTGCCATTAGTTTCATAGTTTACTGCTTGATACCACAATTGTATTACCTTTAACAAGTCTAACCCCAGATTTACCCTTGAAAAGAGAACTATCTCTTGCTAAAAAGGGTGATAACTTCAGCGTTGCCTTTTACTGAATACAAAGCTCGGCTAGGAAGAAAAGATTCCTTAGTGGTGGAAAACATTACAAGATATATTTGGTGACTTGAACAGCTTACAGTCTGATATTTCATGTGGCACTGCTCCAGCCATCACACAGAAAAACAGGGGAAGGGCAAGAGATGCTTCAAATGCTTTAGTTCCTACAAAATATTGCTGTGAAATCGCTAACCTACTAGCAGGAAAATGATTGCCAACACTTTCTTCCATAAGAGGAGATGTATGTTGGGCATCAGTAGTGGAAGAGGTTTTTCTTTGGGGGAGAGCTAATGTATGCTAACTACTCGAAATGGACTGCCAGTTAGGGGGAATTAAAAAAAGTGAAAATACTTTCTCTATCATAAAGCACATATTCGCCTTGTACATGAGACACTTGCATAGGACATAATTAGCATTTATATGATATATGCGTAGCTTGCATGGTAATAGGCTACATTCTTTTAGTAGCACCATCATGCCATTTGCAGGCAAATCAGCCTAGTATTTAAGTTCTAGTATGAATGTTATTTATTATGGATTTTGTGGTTCACATGACTTAAATTTGCTTTGTCTCAGGTCAGAGTAAGGATTGGATCCCCTATTACAGGCTATGGTCAGGAAAGTAGAAATCGTGCTGCTCGCCAACGTACGAATAACGATATGGACCGATGAAGATGGCGTAGAGCATGTAGAGGTAATTCCATGCTGGCATCATAACTTGACAATCTCCTCTATACTAATAGAGAAGTCTTGGAGGAAGCCCCTGGTTCATCAATCTGAAAATCCCCTAAAGTTCTTTGCCCTTCTGCGAAGCTTTTAAAGATTTAGTTTGCCACGTCGTTTTGCCTTGGAGGTTCCTTCAAAAAGCTTCAGTCTGCCACGTCATTCTCCCTATTCTGCCCTGTGGGTCTTACTCAAAAATGTCCTCCTTGAGCTCATCATCTGCTACAGATGCTCGAAATCTGGACACGGATTGGCTTGGGTTAGTTTTCATACCAAACTGATAAACGAAGTGGGCTTTTGGATTACTTTTAAAACCCAGTGAGGCTTTTGATTTGAGCCTAAAACCTAGTGGGTTTTGTAATTTTTCCATTTTAATAATTCTAGTGTATTATTCTCTGTTGAAGAAAGGGTAATGATCTGAGATATTGTTATTTATTTTGAAAAATTGGACCTCTGTATCTCGCGTAGAAACTCCGTCAATACTTATGGCTGACCAACTTAATGTAGGTTAATTTTTATATCCGTGGACCTCATGGAGCTGGGAAAGTTTACTCTGAGATGTTCAAGGACCAAGTGGACAAGCAGTGGAAATATACATATTTGATTGTTGAGATCAAATCACCAGCCGCTTCGCAATTGATTCTAGAGTCTTATATGCCGTCTTATAACCCAGACACCAAGTAGTCAGACTGTGACAAGGTTTCTTGCTGTATGAAATAATATGGAGAAGATACCAACCCAGTCTTGTCAATAGTTATCCTTCTCATTCTTAATTTTCTTCAACTCCTTGGAAAGGGTTCAGTTTGAATTTTCAAGTCCAATTTTTGATTTAGTACGAAGAGGCATGAGATATATTTCAAATTTTTCGCAAGTTCTATTTGCATTTGTACAGGGTAAGCTAACTGTTTCAGGCTTATCCACATATGACAGTAATCCAGGAGGACCAAGTTTGTAATGAAGGAAAAGCATGAATCAAAATGAAATCCATTCTTTTGGAATACATATTGCTTCTGTTTGGTAGTTGTGAAAGTGAGTTGTTACTTGATTTCGGTTACTCGATTTTCTTTGTTACCAACTTTTGCAGTGATTTTTCCCATTGATCACTAGGCATTCATCATATGCTATAATATAAGGTAGTGATAAATCTTCATTAGTTATACTATACAGGGGATGGGGTTTCAAATTTTTTTGCATCTTACTTGCAGTGACTTGTTAGAACTGCACCTATTTACTGTTTTGTCAGCCCTGGATCGTTCTTCTCAAATGCTTCCTTTTTATGGCATTCTTTTGCATACAATATATTTAAGGATTGCTGGAAATTTGGTCCTTACGGAGGGAGAAAGCTAAGTTTCAGGGATCGGGAAGTGTTGGACGATTTTTGAAATAAGATTACTGCTTTTTCTAGGCAAATTTGCTTTATAGAAAGTTAGTTTCTATTTTCCTGAATTCGGTTTAACCATATTTACAGAAGTCCCTAAACATCTGAAAATGAGGAAAATATTTTTTATAAATGAGATTACAGCAAAACAAACAGTCTTATATTTAGTGATTTCAGCAGACCAGACTATTAAAGAGTAACATGACGTTTGGGAAATTAAAATTTTATCATCATTACAAAAATTTATTTTTTTTACTTTTTTATAAATTTTTTTCACTTTTTACTTACTTTTATTATCTTTCTTTACCTTTTTATCTATTCCTAAAATTTTGTTTATTGAAAGTAAAAGCCTGTTTTGTGGAATTTATTGTTTTCATATTCCTTATAAAAGTCATTAGGATTAAGAAAATCTATTGCATATAATGTTTTATCATCAAATTGACGAAAAAAAAGGGGGGAAAGGGTACTTTGGATGATATTTGTTTGTTAGATATCTCATGCAGAACCATAGTAGTGCATGCACGTAGAAGGACAGAGCCAGATACAACAAAACAAGATCTTAGAAATTCCGCTTAAATATTATAATTGTGCTAATTCTGTCATTCTCTCCCTTTCGGTCAACATGTTCCAACTTAACCAAATATGAACCCAATTATACTTTTATCAATTTACAATTCAATCCCCACACGAACCACCAAGTCCAACCAAACCCCCAAATTACGAAATCTTTATATAAATGACTCCGTCTATTAAGGCGGTGACTAATCTAATTCTGCCTTTTCACGTAATCGACCCATTCTCTCTCTTTTTTTAATCCAACGGTTACCGTTGCACCGAATATAGCTCCAGTGATCCAGACCGTTTCTTGGTTTTCTCCGTGACATCGCAATTCATAAATACCTCTTCGGCGGCAAGCCCTGGGATAGTTGGATAGACGCGTCGAAACCCAGGTGGCAAAGGCGAGCTAGAACGTGCTCACGTGCTCGTAAACTTACCGAAAGTGTCATTACTCTAGGCTCACGCTCGTGTAGTCCACGGACCCCGCTGATTGGCTGTTAACGGTGGGTCCACACTCTGAGGGAGCGTGTGGAGTCTTTTTCTGACCATTTTCGCCTTAAAAAAAAAAATCTGACATTTTTCATTCCTGAGTCAACAGTGAGTTAAATTTTCGCTTGTCACGTGTCTTACTACTATTGGGCTTCCTTACAAGTTTCATGTAAGCGACAGCTGTCAAATAATTCTCTGTGTTCGACGAAACAGAGGGAACATAAAATAAAATCGCTTGCTCCGGCATATTCTCCGTCCGCGCTGCATGACGCCCATTTTTCTCCGTTTCACATTTATGAGGAAAATCAAATAAATGAAAAAAAACCGAAATAAAAATAATTATTGCCCATGTTGCTACCGAAAATTACAAGGATACCATCGACTACCTCGTGGTTTTGTACTCGTACACTCCACTGGGTACAAACATGGAGACTGAGTCCTTCGGTTGTTTTAGGTGTCCAGATGTCTGAGCTGAAGAATTATGTGCTCCTATCCCATGTGAGCTTTGACGCCATTACTGAGGTCGTGGATTGGTGACAATAAGTATGGTAGACTCATTTTGATGTTCATGATCGAATTATACAATGTAATTTAGAAAGAAATAGACAATTTGTAGATTTTACACTATTTAATACTGCACGTGTAAAGTTTCAGATAATATAAACCCTACAATAAGATTTACCTATTATATCTATCTCTTTAAATTACATTGCAATAAATTATAAGATCCTCAACTAGATAAGCTTTAAAAAAAAAAATCGGGTGTCCAGATTTATTTACAATATCTCAATTAATTTCGAGATCTAAACAGTCTTCAGTTTCACACAAATTAACCTTAACGCAAGTAATAAGATTTGCTTTAAATGCATTATATATAGTTGGCAAAAAATTAACAGAAAAAAATAGTGTCCATACTTAGAGAGGATATTTTTGACGTGGGTTTTTATCTTATCTCATCAATTTATCCTGAACTATCGATAGTCTTTAATTAGTATTTTGTTATTGCATGATGATACAAATTTTACACTAAAATTGCGGGTATATGTATAATATTAGGGGCGGAACCAGAGGGGTGCAAAGGGTGGCGGCCGACACCCATTGCTCCTCCAGGAAAAAAAATTTACATGTAGTTTTTTTTTTAAAAAAAATAGAAGATGGCCTGGACCGATACCCATAGGTCCGAGCCAACTTGGGGAGACCCCTATTGAGCTTCGAGATATTGGAGGTCTTACAATGAAGATGGTCATTTCGCCTTTAAAGTTCGACATCCTTAAATATTAATCCTGGTTCCGCCACTATAATATAGATATATACAGCAAGACTAATCGACTTCAAATGAATAATTAATTGAATATTAATCCAAACAATTTCAACTGATTACATGATAATAGCCAAAAAAAGAAAAAAAAAACTGACCACATGCTAAAAAAAGTTAAAACCATATAATTGGTGGAATTCATGATTCACAAAACTCTCACTTTTCCCTTTTCTCTCTTTCTAGCTTTTATTATTGAAAGCAAGAAACTTGGATACAAATATTTCCCATATTTTTTGGTTCAATATTAATATATCTTCTTGCTCTTTGAAGAAGGGTTGAAATGAATTTATTTTTATAATTTTTTTAAAGTTTTTTTTTTTTTTTTTTTTTTTTTGATTTATGACTTTTTTTTTTAATCAAAAAATTTATTGAGAGTGAACCATCATCGATTCAGGTGAAGCACCTATCACTTAAACTCGAGATTTGACATAACATGAGGACCATTAGGCCAGAATAAAACTTGCCTAGTTTAAATCTTTGTCGGGTATCATCATGAGTACTAACCAAAGCGCATCACTATTAAAACACCACCCTTGTGATAACTATTATAACTTTAATGACACAAATAAATTCCCGGCAGTTGGAAGGGACCCAAGGTCCAAATATCAAAACTTCAAAAATTAAAATAAAACAAAGAGAGAAGACACTGGTGATTGATGAACTGTAAAGAGAGAACTGGACATAACTAAACAAAAACTATTACCAACCAGAGTTTACCGCCTTCGAGGTTTGAGTTGGTAAAGATTCAGACAACCTTTTTGCGACTCACAGTTGACCACGTCTGAGTTGTCATTAAGTTCCGTAATTAAAGCCAAATATCAAGGGTAGTTCCGTAACCTCGTCAATCAACAAAATGTTTTTAATTTCTTAATTGTCTCCTTAATTCAGAATTTATTTATTATGGGGACTAAAAGCCCAAAGAAGGTGGGAGGGAACGAAGAGAACAACAAAGAAAGCAAAAACACAGAAAAAAAGAGGAAGAGATTTTTTCTGCCGGAGCAGAGGAGGGGCTTAAATCCCTTCATCAGAAAATTTGGGCTTGTTGAAGGGTTTAAGCTTCTCATTATTCTCATTTTTCATCTCATGAATCAGATATCATTCTTTTGAGATTCCTTTTGATTGTTGAAAAGAACGAATCAATACAAGTTGTACTGAAAGAAGGAAAGCAGTCGACGCGGAATTGAATGACCGTTGTTCAAGGAAGTGGGAGTAGATCCACAAGCAACCCAAGTTTCTGATCTGATCCTTCTCTGCGAAAATGGTAGCTTTCATTTTTCCCATTTTCGCAAATTGTCTTTCTTTTTTCACTCCACCATTATTGTTGAAGTTTTGGGTTCCCATAGCTCTTATGAATTGTCGTGTTTTTCAATAAGATTTTTTTTTTTTTTTTTTGTAATTGAACGGGTTATTATCAGTTTCTGTATTGATGACTCCTCTGTGCTTAAGTTGAAGCAGAAGTGGGTATGTCAGTATTTTCCTATGAACTTGTATATGTCATATTATCTGCTTATTCGATTGTCCTTTGATGACATTCAGATTTGTTTTCCTCTGTAGTTCTCGAGACACATGTTTTGATTTCTTTAGTGTTTAGCTACCTGCCCTTCTCGGTTTTCTATGGAGCAGCTTATTAAACCATTAGGTGTTTACTGTGTTGGTGGAGATCTTTTAAGGAAGATAGCAGAATGAAAACGATTAGGTATTGAAGCTGCGCGATTCAGTTCGATAATGCACGTGAGATTGATTATATCTGCGTCTTTGTGCTGATAGGGCTTCAAAGACGGGCTAGTAATAGTTTGTCAATCTATTTGTGACCATAACTAAATCAGTCAGTAGATAGCAATCAGGTTGTGTTTGGTTGCATGGAAGCGCTTCCCCAAGTTTGTTGCTTTCCGTCCCGTGGATATGAATTTAATTTTTAAATCCCAGAGTTATATACATTCTTTGCAGCCGGATAAGTTTCATTCTAATGTTGATGAAACTACTCAATTCCACTAATGAAAAGCCTTAACCTCAGTCACACACTCTGACAACCTCAATGGTTGGGTTCGGAATATGAAATATTAGGATTATGTGTGTGCTTATCTGTACAAAACCAGCCAATCCATTTCGTGGGATCTCACAGAACATAATTTTTAGTGATTCTTTTTGGTAAAGTAGTTCTCGATCGCTGAAGATGTTAATGTATTTCTTTGTGCTTTTGCGTATGATGGGGTCATGTAGATAGTTTCTGGGTTGGTCTGGAATAAGATTCGCTTGTAATTAGAAGGTTCTTGCATCAGTAATTGTTGATCTTAATCCACATTCAACATTTGTAAATGATACAATGATTCTAATACCATTTTCAACTCAATTGATAGATTTTAGGGACTTGCAGTCTTACATTGTGGTCACAGAAAAAGCTTCATAGTGAGCACACTTGATATGATACTGTGTTTTGATAATTGTTGCATGGAAACTGGATTTAGAGGCTTCTATTTCATTTCATTGTATGTACTGATAGATGCTTCATAATAAAAGCAGTATCCAACAATTTGGAATTAGATTTGAATTCATAAGAGTCTTCATATCCTTATAAAAGAAGAATCACAGTCAAAGCAAAATGGTAATATTTGATAGAATTAGAACTCACATTGTCACCTTATGTATCTGCTTTAATATGGAGTTAATAGTGTCTTCGCTGTTGTGGAGTTTGTGTTCACATACACATTAATGCCCCGAATACAGTTTAAGTAAATCAAAGGCATTGCTGATGATGGAGGTGGTATCCTTTCCTCCTCTTTCTTTATACGTTGGATATCTTTTGCTTTTTTGTCTGAGTGTCTTTGTATGTAATCTTTTGTTTATTTCTCTGTTGTATCATTGAAATAGCGAAAATCCTTAAGCCTCACATCTTCCACATTGCATTACAGATGGTTTCCTGTGGGTGTTTGCATGTATGATGATCCATAAACCTGGTCCAACGATGGATTATGGTTATGCAATTAACTTGATATGTTAGGCTTTGACACTCTTTGCTTTTCAGGCTGGTGCTGTCAGTCATGGGGTTGGAGCTCTTGTTTGGGTGGAGGATCCGGATGAAGCTTGGCTAGAGGGTGAAATTGTTGAGGTTATTGGTGAAGAAATTAAGGTCCTTTGCACTTCCGGGAAGACGGTGAGTGCTTTGAATTAGTTTTAAGGCGGGTATTATTACTGCACAGATTATGGCTGTTAAATTTGTCGTATGCTGAATGACAAGGTTCCACTTTTTGTTATTGTAATGTCTGCATTTTCATTTTTGTGGATATTTGAAAAAATTTTCATATCTTCTGATGGAAATTAATATCAATTATGCTTTTTGATTATTTTTGCTGGTTTCAGAAGTTAAAAGATGGAGATATATGCTTGTTCATCCATTTATGTGGTTACTTTTGTACAAACGTGTATTTGTGCTGATTTTGCTTTCTCCCACCATCGTTTATGTGGTAAACTGCAGGTGGTTGTTAAATCTGCCAATGTCTACCCCAAAGATTCTGAAGCCCCAACATGCGGAGTGGATGATATGACAAAGCTTGCTTATTTGCATGAACCAGGCGTCTTAGATAATTTAAGATCAAGATATGATATCAATGAGATATACGTGAGTTGGTTAAATGAACTGCATTAGTGGTCTTATGCTTTTGTGGTTCTATTACATTTTGATGGGTATTGGGGGCCATATATATACATATCGACATGCTATTTTTTGAGGTTAATACATTACTGGTGACTTCAGACTTACACGGGGAGTATATTGATTGCCGTGAACCCTTTTAGAAGACTACCTCATCTCTATGATAGTCATATGATGGCACAATATAAAGGGGCAGGATTTGGTGAGTTGAGTCCACATCCTTTTGCTGTAGCGGATGCCGCATACAGGTATGTGTCGTCTCTTTCCTGTTATAATTTCTTTTTGTCATCACTTCGGTTGTCTCATAGTGTGGCATGCCATTTATGTGGATGCAGACTTATGATTAATGAGGGAATAAGTCAGTCAATATTGGTTAGTGGTGAAAGTGGTGCTGGTAAAACAGAAAGCACAAAGTTACTCATGGCTTATCTTGCTTACATGGGAGGGAGAGCAGCTGCTTCTGAGGGGAGGTCTGTTGAGCAGCAAGTCCTGGAGGTAATTTTTTTTTTGCAAACTGGTCCAAGTAATGAGATCTGATGTAGAATTTTTCTAATGAAATTTCTTTTACTTATGAAGAAAAAAATATGATTGGGAAATTATAACTGTTGGCCAGTAATTTCCTTTTCTTTCTTTCTTAAAGTCAAAATTAGCTGTATGTGACATGATTTTGTTTTGTTTTTTTCTCTTATTTGCAGTCCAATCCTGTTCTGGAGGCATTCGGTAATGCAAAGACCGTGAGAAACAATAATTCGAGGTTGGGTGTCTACCTAGTTTACGAATATTCTATTGTAGATACAATTTTTATGTGAGAGTATCTATTTGCTTTGATTTCGTCCTTATGTGCATATTGTCAATGTTGCAGTCGTTTTGGTAAGTTTGTGGAGCTTCAATTTGACAAGCAGGGGAGAATTTCAGGAGCTGCAATCAGAACTTACTTGCTTGAAAGATCACGTGTTTGCCAGGTGTCAGATCCTGAAAGAAATTATCACTGTTTCTACATGCTTTGTGCTGCACCACCAGAGGTAATGTTTCTTTATTTGCTTCACCAAATCAGCTTCATGGAAACAATCACGAGTGATACATGTATATTATTTGTTTCTTTTGTACTTCCTTCTCTTTGCATGAAAATATTTGTGTCTTGTAGTCTCTGTGAACTATCAAAAGAAGGATCTGTGGGGGGCGCCAAAATACTTTCATACTCTTGAGTATTTTGGCTGCTTCGTATTTTTATAGTCCAAAAGTGACAAGCTTGAAACATTTGTCAAATTAAACTGTCTTCGCTCCCATTTGGCAAAGCATTCTTTGCCCATCTCTGATTCTTGGAATCTGAAAAGGGCATAAGATTCTTGAGTATGTTGTTTCTACTCTCTGTTGTTCTTACCATCTAAGGTGCGGCACTCCTCTGCTATGCCTTGCTGCATGAGGCTTGTATTGCACTGTCAGTCCCAATTCAGGGTTTAGGCTAAGAACGTAAATTGATATTAGATAGTTTTCGTTATGGTTTTGCTGGGCTATTGATATAAGAACAGGAAGTACGATGTCTTCAGAACAATCACTGGTTTGTTAAAGAAATGTCTGGGATTTTGAATAGAAATCTCATTTTCATTTCTTTGCTTCCAAGGAGATGAAAAATATTCCGGGCAGAAGGGAGAAACCCTTCAGATTTTCTGTGTTCCATGTCTAAAGCACCAACTCCACTTTTGTGGCTTCCAGACATCTCTTGCTCAGTTTGTCCTTTTGTGGATCTTCCAGATTTTCTTAGTTTTTTAGTGTGTATGCTTTAGCTGTTGTCATTAGTCTCTTGTACTGTTCCATGTCTAAAGCACCAACTCCACTTTTGTTTCCAGACTTCCTCAGTTTGTCCTTTTGTGGATCTTCCAGATTTTCTTAGTTTTTTTGTGATGTATGCTTTAGCTGTTGTCAGTAGTCTCTTGTACTGTCAACTTTCTTTTTCCTTAGATTGAAAAAGACATGAAAAAAAGATGAGAAATTCTTGGTTCAATGAATTTATTGCAAAGCTTCATGTAAATAAGCTTCATTGACAAACTGATTACCAAATTTTCAGGATGCATTCGAGTTGAGTTGGGAATGTTGAATTTTGAAAGGGCAAGAAATTGACTCGTCCATGCCCAAAGATGAGAAATCTTGGTTCCATCTAAGAACTGCTGCAGAGCTTTTCATGTAACTAAGCTATTTCATTGACAAACATTCACATACTGGAAATGCATTGGTTGAAGAGTTGCACTTGTATTCTATTATAAGGGAAGAAGATGAAGCGCATAATAATTCATATATTTTATTCAGGTGTGATGCAAAGGCACTAGAAGATTCTCTTTGCAAACGTGTAATTGTAACCCGTGATGAAACCATCACGAAAAGTCTGGATCCTGAGTCTGCAGCTGTCAGTAGAGATGCTTTGGCTAAAACTGTTTATGCGAGGTTGTTTGATTGGTAAGCTTTGTGTGCAAAGAGTTTATTGAAGATTACTCGCTGTGGATCTTTCCTAACATTCCGGTCACTTTGGACTGTAATTTAAACCAGTGGCTGTTTCTTGATTCTACAGGCTTGTGGATAAGATTAATAGTTCAATTGGTCAAGACCCTGAGTCGAAGTTCTTAATTGGGGTGCTGGATATCTATGGATTTGAGAGTTTCAAGACAAACAGGTGCTTAGCTGGTATGCCTTATCTTTTCGTGATTGACATAGATAAGTTTCTCTACGGGAGATCAATGAAAGGTTGTTTTTGGTGTCTCACGGTGTAAAGAGGTGAGTCTGAAGCTCTCTTTGAGTGTAGTTGATGGCTTGAGGCTCTAAAAATAAAGGTTAGGCTGGAAAGCCTCGTGAGGGTGATGTAGCACTAGTCAACGCTAAGTCTGCACCTTTTCTGTGTGCTAAGAGTGACTCATGAAGCAGATGCTTAATCTAATTTCCTTTCTAATTTCATGTGAAATTTACCTAGTTTATTTTGGAACTTATTTTGTCAATTTTAAACCATGGCATTCTCTACTTTCCCCGTAAAGGGGTGTCTTGCCATTTGGCTTTAAAGTACATTGAAGGTTTTTTAATTTAAGAAGCATAATGTATGGTTACTTGGGGGATTTGAGCAGCTACATTAAAGTACATCATGCTAGTTTATGTATTTAGTTCTTTCACTTGTTTTTAATAAAAATCTTTGGGACAGAACTGGAATGTTTGTGTTCTAGGATAATATTCCTTCATGCGATGCTTAAGAGTGTCTTTCAGTTGGCCTGATATTCCATTTTTGTAATTCTTGACACCAACTGTGTGAATTGTTGTCTTTACTTCGTCAAAATGTTCGTTGCAACTTTTAAAGAGCTGTTTCTTCTTTGCCTGAATTCTCCAATAATCTTATGATGTCATAAGCTTTTTCGGTCAGTTTATTTTAACTTAGCCCTATTTACCTATAGTAGTGAAAATAACGAGGTTCCTTCTGGCACTTATTGTCTGTCCTGATGTTCTGTGAATCTGGGGTTTCCTGGATTGAAGAAAAGTTTGAACTTCCTTACGTTGAAGTGTTACTCTTATTAGTGTGCCATTGGGTTTGTTAATTTTCTCCTAAGGATCATTCTGAAGTGATGTAAAATTAAGGGTTGCAAGAGCACAACGGCCCTATACGTTTTGCATTGATCTCTTCAGTCGAATGCTTAGAATGAACTTTGCCTCCTTGAACTAGATTGTAGCAACATTATGTGTGCGTCATTGAATTTCATATTGTGTATTTGTTAGGTTGAACTGGGCTTATTAAGTATTATGAAGAGGACCTGAACTGATTACTACCATTGAAATTATTTACCTGGATTCCCTGTAAAAACCCAATTCTGTACAAATTTTTTATCCGATTTTCATGCAACTATGGTTAGCATGTCCTCCGGTCATAGCCACTGTATTGTAGCTAACCTGATAATGCCACGTAACTTGCTAGCATTTCGGCGATCCTGAGCTAATAATGCCATGTTACTTGGTAGCATTATCATGATCCTGAGAAGGACATCGATAATTTGACTGGGGGAGATTTTGGTGCCTTGGATTAGATTGTGAAGATGCTGCATGAATCTGTGGTGAATCTAATAATTGATCACCGGACGTCCTAATTGTGATCCCTTTTTTTGGTTATTGTATGAATATGGTAGTGCATTTCCTTTGTGTGATACCCCGAGTCCGTATAAAAGATTAATTCATCAAGTTTAGATTTTTAGGTGTTGCTTGAGATGGCTGTTGTATTATTTCACTTGCTTAGTTTTTCCACTGTTTGTATTTTGTAGTTTTGAGCAATTTTGTATCAATCTCACTAATGAGAAACTCCAGCAACATTTTAACCAGGTTTGTCTTTGAAGGATACCTGTATTTTCTCTTGTTTTCTTGTTGTTTCTTCATTCAATCCGAATGTGTTTTTCCGTAATATTTCCATGCAGTGTTTTAATAATGACACAAGATGATGTTGTACGTGGAGCACGGAAGCAAGTATTGAATTTTGAAATTGATTGAGTTACATTGAATTCGTTGATAACCAAGATATTCTAGATCTCATTGAAAAGGTATGTGCATTTAAAATGCATAATTTTTTGCTTATCTTCTTTACATAGTTGTCCATTCTTACCTCTGTTAATGCAGGTGTTTATCTTGAGCAATCTACCTCTCCTCCCCCTTCACTCTTCTATCTACACTTGTCGGTCTTTAGTTTAATTTTATCCATTCATGAATTGTCTTTTTATTATATTTTTATATGTTTATTAATGGATTTTCAAACCTGGTGGCATTATTGCTCTCCTGGATGAAGCTTGGTAAGTAAGTATATATGTTTTATATTGCTTTACTCATTCTATATCATATCAAGGAAATTCAATACACTGTTTGGTTCTGGAGATGGCTGAGCGAGTTCTGTAGTCTCAAGATCTGTAGCATGAACTTCAGCTGATCAACACATGAAAACCGTTTGAAGAAAATTTGCGTGTTGCCTTCAAACAAATTGGTTGGTATGTCCGATTATATCTTTTTCCATCCCCATAAAACGCTTCGCCAAGCCAATATAGTGACTTCACAATTTGCCATTATGCTGGTCATGTTATTCCTGTATATCATATTCTTTTTGTCATCAGTGCATAGATCACAGATTTAGACCAAGAAGCAGTTATTTTTTTCTATAATGATCTATGCACTGAGATCTCATATGATTTCCAGAATCAGAACAGACTATAATTCTTCCTGGACAAGAACAAATCAGGAACATCAGGCCTTAGGTGCTTCGACATGCTCCTTTGTGGCAAGTTTATTTCCACCTTTAGCCGAGGACTCATCCAAATCATCTAAGTTCTCTTCAATAGGCTCACGTTTTAAGGTCTGATAGTTTCCCCATCCTTTTTGTGGCAAAACAAATCAGCTTCTTTCTTCTGTCCTGTGGGTTGTGAAGTCCTCTTTCTTGCTTTATGCAGCAACAATTGCAATCATTGCTTGAAACTCTCAGTGCCACTGAGCCGCATTACATTCGCTGTGTAAAACCCAACAATGTTCTAAAGCCAGCAATTTTTGAGAGTAAAAATGTTCTACAACAACTGAGGTGTGGGGTAAGAAATCTGATGTCTAGTTCATTTGTTTGAGTATATTTTTGGTGTCATAATGAGTATTTTCTGGATTTATTTGAGTTTATACATAGTATGTGTTTTATTAGGGAGTCATGGAGGCAATTAGGATAAGTTGTGCTGGATATCCTACTAGAAAGCCATTTGCTGAATTTCTAGACAGATTTAGCCTCCTTGCACCTGAAGTTTTGGATGGAAGGTACTTTGATCTTTTTTCTGTTTTCTCTAGTAAATTTTCTACCTTATGTCAAAGAGCCTGACTTGAATCTTACAATAATAAAATGATAGTTCGGATGAGGTCACTGCTTGCAAGAGGCTTTTGGAGAAGGTGGGACTTAAAGGCTATCAGGTAAAATTTTATGGGTGATTGGACTTTCTTCACAGAATGCAAGTCAATCATAGTCATGTTATATTGTAGAATGCTGATTTGTCACATATGGAATACATTTGTTTTCTGGAAAGCTATTGTGATCTCATGATCGTGTTTGTTGTTGCAGATTGGTAAAAGTAAAGTGTTTCTTAGGGCTGGACAGATGGCAGAACTTGATTCCCTTAGGATCGAGGTCCTAGGAAGATCAGCTTGCATTATTCAAAGGAAAACCCGTTCTTATTTGGCTCGTAAAAGTTTTGTCTTGGTCCGTCAGTCTGCAATACAAATTCAAACTGCATGCAGAGGTATTTAAACATTGTTCATGAAATGTTTTTGGGCATCCTGACCTTTTGAGATTTATATTTAGTTATAGTGTAGTCCTACCTGCTGAGATATGGAGACTTATATTTTCTTCTTTGTTCCTTGTGTCTATGCTTGTTGCAGGACAACTTGCTCGTCAAGTTTATGAGTGTATGCGGAGAGAAGCTTCTTCTCTGATGATCCAGAGAGACTTGCGGATGTATCTTGCTAGGAAAGCTTACAAAGAATTGCACTCGTCTGCTGTTTCTATACAGACAGGAATGCGTGGGATGGCTGTGCGTATTGAGCTACGTTTCAGAAGGCAGACTAGAGCAGCAATTATTATTCAGGTAAATGAACTCTCTAACCAAATGCATTTTGCTGGTTTTAAAAGGTTCTTAGTGCTTTTCCTATTATTTAATTGTTGTCTTCTTCTTTTTTTAAAATGTAGAATATTATCCAGAGCTATCAACATCATACTTGTGACTTTAAACACCTCTCAAGGAGCTTTTGATTCCATTATCATGCCTTTCTCTCTTATCCTTAGCCTTAATCCTCATCTAATAAGTGCCTGAAAAGTTAGCTAGTCTACTTACTCATTTCATTATATATTATATCCTCCTTTGTTATGAGAGTGGAATACTTTTTGTCACAGATTTTGTACTGCCAGTCAGCCCTGCAAATTAGTCAACAACAATGTACTTAATGCACGGAGACTAATCATTCTCTTACTGCAGAAACATATGAAATCGTAGTGAACAGCTTTTACGCTAAGTCTACAATACCCGAGTGACATAAGACACCATGGACAGTGAACGGCAAGAGATATTAAGTTAACTGCATTTCTCGAAACAAGGATAAAAACTATTCAGTGATAGCCCTATTAAGATTGGTGTACCACCCTACTATTATTATATTTGTGCCCTTTTGTTTTTTTATTTCAATCTATATCCTAATTTATATGTATCACTAGACAAATTAGAGAATATTATATAATAAAGAAGACCTACCTTTCTACTATGCTCAGATTGTGGCTGTTTAAATAAAAATCCAAAAAAATTGTTGATAAATAGATACACATTCTTTGTCCCCTATTAGGGCAATGGAAAAAGGCTTTAGAAATTTCTATGAACCAGTTGGGAAGACTTCAGACTATACAACTCTTAATGCATATTGTTTATTGGCTTCACAGCCTTATAATAGAGTCTGTCTGTTTGGTCTCAAGATTCATAATAAAACTTATAGTTTGGATGGCATCAATTTCCTAGAGCCAAGCTTTTCCTCCAACTCCTTAATTACCATATCTTAGTCGAGAATTCACACTGAGACAATCGAATTATCTAGATGCGCTCCCACTGAACCCATAGTGAACTACTACGACTATCAAGCGCTATCAGTGCCTTGTCACCTTGCAGTATTATTCTACTTAATCTGCTACCTCAGTTGCCATTCTTATATGACTGCTATCTCTCTTACTCCTATTTCATAAACGACAGGCTTCCAAATAGTAAAGAGTAACACAAATGAAGAAGTACATCCCTTGTCTGGTTAAGGAAACCGCTGCTCACACTATTACAGTTGAAAAAAGACTACTAAATTTGCATCCACATTCTCATCTTATACCTCGAACAACTACTATTAATCTACCTGCCATATTGAAGAATCTATCATATAAGAGAGCGAATTCACTTCGTGGTGCAATTGTGTTACCTTTGCTCTATACCTGCATCCAATAGTGCCTTATGTCTCTCACACCTCCATATCCATCTGGCTACTATTTTACGTTTATGGATACGTTCAGGCACCTTTTCTTTATTTTTCACAATTTTGCTTGCTCTTGGAGATTCTTTGATATTCAAAAATATAAGTGTCTCTCTTCTCCTAATTGTAACCACCTCATTCTTGGCACATCTCAGCACAATCACATTACTTTCCATACATAGTATCGTCATAATCTACATGTCTTCCCCTCGGTATTCATATCCACTCTGTTGACAGAGTGTTATTATCAAAACAATAAATAGCCCATTCGACAACACATTCATCTTCCCCTACTTAACTACTTTGGTCATCATCTCCATTTACAAAAAGTGCTAACATTAACTCAATCAGCTTAGCTTTTCTGGACTATTCTTTCATAAATTATATGTGTATACATACTCAACTTATCAATATTCTCTCATGTCACTTCTCAATTCTTGTCGGTTCAGTTTTATGTGAGATAGTCGCTGGTTTTGAAAAAATGCTACCAACCCAAAATTTATTATATATCTTTCATTGATGTCAGGCTTGCGCAGGTGTCTTATTAATGCTTTTGCAGCATTTTGACTTAGCAACTTGAGCTGGAACTTAAAATACTATTAGTTCTATATCTCTCATCTGCTTAAACCACATCACAGCAAGCAACACTAAATTTATTAATATTTTTCCCCTGAGGCAATACATTAAACGTGAGTGTGACTCGGTGTGAAAAAAACTGCGTTTTTTTTTCCCACCTTAAGATCACTAAGTATATTTTTAATGTTTATTTCTTTTTTTCTGGTGGATAAATTATTTGACCTTCCCTTAACAATAATCGACTCGTTAATTTTACTCCTAAGAAAAATATAGCTTAGCGGCGTCATCGAGTTTTGAGTATTCGGCTTGGTTACTTTTCTATTTAATTAATACTTCTCTCTTTATTGTATAAAATTTTAAGAATTCTATTAAGAAGTATGGTTTGTGAATGCTATGTGATTTGTGCTACTCATGGATGTATGGACAGTTTTGTGTGATTGTGACGAGGTGGAGTGTCTACCGTAGTGTATTAAGTTCGTGGTGTGGTTTTACTATGGTTTGTAAACAAAAGAATGTAAATACTTAGTTTAGTAAGTTGCAATCAGGTACTAAACATGCGATAGGATAAATGTTTTGGTATTGTAGAATGATTAACAAACTTATCTTGGATTACTTAAATTATATTTAAGCAAATATTCTAATCCTACACACGACATTTCCTGTGATATCATTTTATGAGAGCCGAATCTAGAGCACTTTGCCCAAGATTATAATATTGAGAGGCCAAAGCAGTCTTACAACCCAGCATAGGCCAGAAAAGTACTACAAGAAGAACATTATGCACATGAAATTGGACCCTATCTTCTTTATCATATTTTCTGCTTAGCATACAGATTCTCTACGACAGGATTGATATTCGCTTGGAAAACACAAAGCAAATAGACAGTGGTTCACTCATATATAACAACAAGAAATCGAACGCCATGCCACATGAGCCTGGTTTTTGTTATGTCTCTACCTACTTTGTGCTCAAATCTCGCGGAAGCATAAGATGGACTGAGCATACGGAACTTTGCTATGCTTATTTTTCTCTACTGACACTAGGGAGTTCTCTTAACTTAAATATATTACATGCTCAGGCTTATTAGAGTTATTTTTTATTCAAAAATTCTTGCCTCTGTGGTTAGGTAACTTTTTCTTGGCTTTATAATGCTCATCGCGGCTGCATATGTTGAAAGTATCTTTCGAATGCTTTATTATATCTCTTCTATATTATTATATAAGAAAAATCGAGGATGAGAGAATGAACAAGGTCTGAAGAAAGAAGTTACTTTATGGACATGGAGGTATATCTTCAAGCTGGTTTAGCAAGACTTTGTTTTCAATGTTAACAAGAAGAGGGAGTGATAATTTCGAGCCGGAAACACTGCGATTTCGATGTGGCAGGCAGTTACTCTGCTTCTGGAATCTTTTTTTACTTGTGAGACTATGATTCTGCTTAAGTGCCTGAGATATTGAGTAGTTCATGTGCTCTCTCCGAGAGTCATCGCATTTTAGACTCATGACTTATTTTCTCTCAATGCAGAGCCTTATAATCGTGTTTGTATCCTCTGAAGCTCTAAGTAGTCGCTTTATATGTCCTTGTATACATTGTTCTTCAAACTGCCTTGCTGATTCTTAATTCTTTTATAAGGGAATAGTAATAGTTCCGTGGTTTTACAAGTCCGAGTTTTAATATTCTACGCGACATTATAGTATCAGAAAAGAGTGTGTGTTTTTTCGTAGTTTCTTCTTCTCTTACGTAAATCATGTATATAATACTATATTGCCTATCGTAAGACCAAAAGAATATATTTCTTTTAGGTGAGTGAATAATATAGCCACAAATTGATCACAATTCAATCAACTAGTTTTTTGCTTTAGCACATGTTTCTCTGACTCAATAGACCGTAATTTACATATGTGAGTGGGACAGTAATAATCTGAGTCAGGTGATTATGATTTGAAATCAGATAATGTTTGCTGAATGGTGAAGTGCAGATATGAACAAATAGAGATCGAACTTTCCTAAATGATCACATGACCTTTGTGCTAATTATGTGCTAAGTATAGATAGATGGGCTGTTTACGTGTTCCCATGCATTTTAGTGAATCTGCGGTCTATCGTCCTTATGATGCAGCGTCTATTTAAGGAGTTCGCCTGCTTGTGTGGCAACTTCCTAAGCGCCACTCCAGTGCATAAACCTTCCATGGGGCTTCCCCTATCTTAGGGATATATTCCTCTAAGGCATTTCCTACTCCGAGTGCGTGTTAGTGCGCTTTGCCACTAACTTGCTTAATGTAATGGACACAAGTCGTTACCTGTATATACGTATACTTCTCTTGTGAGTGAGTAAAGACTCATTTCGCTCACGTCCATCACCAATGGAGGTTACAATCTCGTCAAAAATGCGAGGTTGCAATTTATGATCAGTCAGTAACTTGGTGATCCCAAAGTGTCCGTGTTTTGGATCAATAGTTGGCACCTGGA
The DNA here is from genome assembly GCA_003952965.2 of Morella rubra. Taxonomy (NCBI): domain Eukaryota; kingdom Viridiplantae; phylum Streptophyta; class Magnoliopsida; order Fagales; family Myricaceae; genus Morella; species Morella rubra. Next base: position 162,876 of record CM025854.1, read on the forward strand.
CGATCGTCCTCATTGTCTGCGATTCCGACCGTATTTGCGTGACATGAGGATACATGTGGGCGATGTATTCAACAATCGTCAGAGTTGCATCCAGTTTGAAAGTAGAGATCTACCTCTAGCAACCCAACGAACGCTAATCATTTATAGATAACTGTCTCAGTTGAGGTTGACATGTCTCATGGTATCACTATTGTGCGTTGAGGAAGCACGTACGGCCTAGTACACCTACTGTTTTCTTTTGATCAAACGCCAAAAAGTACAAGCTCTATCGTTTCAGAATATTTCGTGTGGACGTTTCGATTAAAGATTCATAGATAAAAAATTAAAACTTCATGATATCAAAATTAGTCCTAGTTAACACGATCAGTTATACTTACGAGTGAACCTTAAAGAACCATTAAAAGGATATTATAACACTTATCTCAAGTGAGCATTGATAAAGCGTTATACCGCTCGCTGGCGCGATTTATGTACACTCATACCTTCATACTCTAGGGAACATGTGTTTCTTAGGTTGGGAAGAATTCGAATTCAATTCACACAAAAGAGCGGAACTGTTGTAGCCATGGAGAATTTGCAAGATGACGGTAAAAGCTTCCCACCCAGGTCTGAGAGCAAGAAGAGAGAGGAGGAAATTTCAACGTCTCTCAATGTAGTGGACCACTGGAAACTGTGTAAAACTGAACGTAAGAGAGAAACAGAAGGCTTTGCATGATGATGAATTCTTGTCATCTTATTTCAGTCTCCAAATCATACGCGAAACAGTGTAGGAAACTCTTTTATTTGAACCGAGTGTTATGTCACAGAAGATCTCTTAGAAGCAGCATGTCGCGGTCTCTGATGTAGTTGATTTTCGATAGGAACTTGCCGGTTGCAGTCTTTATGTGGCTGTACCCCCGATAAACTGCTTGAGAGGATCCAATTTATTAAAATGGTGTCTGGGCTGATACTTTTAGTTATTTTCTGGATTCCCTATTTCCCCATAGAACCTGAATGAGATATCTGAGAATAATAGTCATTGCCTATGTGAACTTGCTGACGTTTTGTAAGAAGCTAAGAACCACAAGTTTACCAATTAGAAAATGAAAAATGACGGTATGCCCACTCTGCTTTTACAGACTGCGTATACATTGCAGCCTTTTTCACGTTTAAGAGAGCTACAATGCAGATGCAATTGCTTTTTGGCGCGAGGAGAACGTCTATCTGGCCTGGCTCAAAAAGCCTTTAATAAGGCCAGTGGACGTGAAAAGGTACACCATCCTTATAATTACGACAAAGGATTCGCCAGTTGTTTGACTATAGCTCGCTCAATGCTCAGAGAAAGGATCTTACCTTAGTTCTGAAAATGAAATAAGACTTTGATATATCTGAGTCGAGATCGCGAAAGTCGTTATGACTCTGTCATATTGTATTGAGAAACAATAGAGATATCAGAGCTCTGTCTTATTATTTACTTGACAAGAGTGCAATCCTCCACCATATGCACCCTTGGCTCTTGATTTCTCCTCTCTGAAACAAAAATGTGCTTGTGCATTGGTATTTGCTTCCTTTATCTTCGGTCTTTCTTCTTTAGTCTATTACTCGGACAGGCCTTATGGATACATGGATTCACACTAGCGAGAGAGAACTATAGGATTGAACGAAACAGAGGAAAAAAAAAAAAAAATATGAGAGCAAACAAGATTCATAGCAAGTGTATGAAGTATGGCGGGAGTTGAAGTGCAAGCTTTAGAGCAGAATCATGCCAACAAAAACAAAGTACTATCAGCTGAAGACCTGCCCGTCATGCAGACGTGATTGATGTGTGGTGATCTAGCTTCTTGTACATTAATGGAATGGGATTTTAAGCGATTTTCGCTGTAGTCCATGTTCTCTATTTCCTAAGGTCCTCCGATGCCTTATATTACATTGTGTTTCTCGCGTGATCCTCATATGTACTCGTGTGTGTTTCTAAACCTCTTGAGTTAAAATTTCCTTACATAATCTCGGACCTCCCCCCCTATCACCTTTCTTTTAGTCTTCTAAATTTCAAAGTCTTTCCTTCATTGCAATATATTGGCTTAACAACCTGTTAGTCATTTGCCAGTGACTTGTATACTGTCAACAAGGGAGCCTCAAAAAACTGTTGTTGATTAACTCTTGATCAATGATTTGAGATCCCTTTTTGCAAACCACCATATAATCTTCAAGGCCCGTCCATATACGATTTAGTTTGGAAGGTAGGAGTTTCTAACTTTCGTTTCCTGTAACACCTGTGAAAAAAAGAAGTCAGAAACAATTCCACCAAATTATTACGATCCTCGACTAGACTCGTGAGTCATTTGCCCTTGGAAATTTTGTTCCATTTCTCACTGACACAAAAATTTCTACTTGTATGTGAACATTTGCTATTATGTTTTTGTCGGAAGAAACGGTTTCCTTCTCTCTAGCTCCTCCTCCTCTCTTTGTTATGTTGATGTTTGTGTGTATACTTGTAGACTATATCCATTAGCTCAGTATAATCTTTTTTGGTCTCTTGCAGAGATTAGAAAATGGTAATCATCCAAGTGAAGAGAACAAAGTCAATGTAATTTACTCTTTCTTCCCTCTCTCTGTCTCTCCTGTGATCTACCTTTACGGCTCTACCTTATCATAATCTATTTGCTCTTTTCTTGTCACTAAAAAGAATTTATTTTTGTAGGAACCCCAGAGTGCAACTCCTGTTAAGAAGTTCGGTACAGAGTCTGATAGCAAGTTCAGGAGATCCCTTGCGGAACGTCAGCATGTCTGTGCATAACGAAATAATGATCTTCCTCTGACTATGTTATATTTGTTTCAGGATGTAGGTTGAACTGTTTTAACGTTTGGGATTTGCTTTTGCTACAGGAAAGTGTTGATGCTCTTATCAGCTGTGTTACGATGAACATTGGGTTCAATCATGGAAAGCCTGTTGCAGCATTTACCATCTACAAATGTCTTCTCCATTGGAAATCTTTTGAAGCCGAGAGGACTAGTGTATTTGATCGTCTTATCCAGATGATTGGTTCTGCCATCGAGGTAACACGGTACACCTAGAAAGAATATCGGGTCACAAGGTAAAAAAAAAATATAATATATATATTTGGAAAATTATTTTCTGTCCGAATTATACATGTCATTTAGACAAATCATGGACACATTTATTGATGCTTGTTGTCCGAAATTTTACCTAATCGAATACGAGTGTGGTTATATTTGGATTGTACTAAATTACTAATGAGTATTATAATGTACGCCTATTCGAGGAATATTAGAAACCAAAAAGAGTTGACTACCTAAATTCCTCGTTAGGTTTTGGGCTCTTTCTAAAAAAAGGTCTTTACAATCGTTCAAAAAATTACTTAAAAGGCTCGATCACATGTCTAGTCCAATAAAATTACAACACGTGTCATTTAAAATGCAAAAATATATACTTAAGACTTGCCACGTCACCTAGGAAAATCCACGTCAAACTCCAAATAAGTAAAATCAAAAGAAATAAATTAAGGGTTAACAATTAAAAAATTTTGAAAAAATTAATTATTTAAAAAATAAAATAAATTCGAAAAGTTGAAAAGTGAAAATAAGAAGAAATTTCTTAAAAAATACATTAATTAAAATTTTCAATATAAAAATTTCAACTAAAGAAATTAAAAACTGAAAATTAAAAGGAATCAATTAGAATTAAAAAACTTTACAAACTAAAAAGTATAAAGATTAATTACAGGATTAAAAATTAAATAAAACAATTAAAACTTTAAAAAAAAAAATTAAATTAATTAAGACCCGCAACACCCTTGGGCAGTGGCTGCAACATTATATACTCCAAGCTGCAGTACTGTTCACTTTTGCAACATAATAGCACTCTATATATATATTAGCCGTCTGATTAAATTGTACGTGCTCCTTAATTAAGTGTACGTACGGCGATCAATATTAGCTTAATGTTTGAGATATATTGACATGGACTATGTTAGCTAGGCAGACTTGATCCGGTATGATCACAGGCTTATTTTGTTCCTCCCCTCATCCTTAATTTATTGTTTTCCTTCTAATTGCTCCAGATATATATAGATGAATGGCTTCTTCAAGATTAATTTAGTAAAACTCAGTGCAAGTTAATTCTGAGCAAGACCGAAAGGACGACTAAATAGATATATATAGCAACCTCTTACCCCTTTTGTCCCCATGTTTGTCATCTTCATGAAATTCACCTTTACAATTGAAGCATGATTTCTTGTAAGAGATAAACACACTACTTTGCGTGCACCCTAGCCCCTTCAAATATATATGGAAATTTTGATATGTACTTTACATCTCATACTATATAGTACTTTTATCACATTATACTTACCGACTATTGATTTCAAATATTTTTCATGCGTCATTTTAATTTATTTTTTTTATCAATTTAAACAAGAAATGATTTTTTGACTTATGAAATGAAAATTTTTTATCTCCATATGACCTCCTTCTCATTACCCGCATTAACGATGGACAAATTTGTTCGGAAACAGAGCTCTTTTTAAAGCAGCATTCTCCCTTGACTTAAGCTTTAATTGAATTATATATGGAATTCTCTCCTAAAATATTTTTTTTTGGCAATAATATTTTTGTGAGTGCAAAATCTTCACTTCAAAGGACAAAAGAACAATTTCCTTTAAAATTTAAGAAAATTTTAAGGAAAGTTGTAAAAGTGTTTGAAATCAATAAATAGCATATGTCATATGAAAAAAATAATAGTTTGACGTGTAAAATGTGAAGACCTCCATAATTGTAAGGGTGCAAGCCTATTTATCAACTTCTTTAACAGCCTGTTTGTTTTCAAAATTTTATGTTGATGTTAAAAAAGAGGTGTATGGAATTGGTGAATGAGTGATAAAAATAAAAAATTTGTGTTTTGATAAAAATAAAATTATTATTTAAAATTGTTGTTGAAAAATGCAATGTAAATATGGAGATAGCTCTCCGTGTTATAGCATAATTGATTGTTACTTTTACTATATCCATCCATTCAAAAATGAATCTTTTTTTTTTTTTTGGTTATGGTGGAAGCTATTTTCAATCAAAGTTGATTAGTTATAATCTCTACCTAGCTATGTTAGGAAAAAAAAAATTAAAAAGGAGCTGAAGAAACCCTTTGCCTTAATTATCATTCCCTTTTAAATTAATTCATGATCAAAATTAAGCTTCAAATATATATATAGTAGACCTACAAATTATATGCAGTACCAAAGCAAAGTGGGCACAGTAATTTAATGAAAGCACTATAAAGTGTAGGGACTCATGCTCATGTTTAATTAATCATGAATAAAAGAAGGTCTGCATTCATCGAAAAGGTTCTTATTTTCAATGGATGGGTAACAGTTCTGATCCCATCCAAACTGCAAACGACAAAACACTAATGACAAATTACATTAATAGCGATTCACCACAAAGCTCATCATGCATGCAAGCATGAAGGGGGTGCAAATTACACTATCCTAATTCTTATGCCTTATTATTCTAGCTGGGTAGCATGCATATAACAGCAGCTTTGATTCCAAATGACGTACGACTGATCATTTTAAGGAGTTCGTCTTGGCACAAGCACGAGGGATCAGTGTGCCAGAAACAGCGGGCCTCACATTTGCACATTCAGACGTAGCGGGGCCATCCTTCCCCCATTGTACTTCAAGTCAATGTTGCTTAACTTCACATTCTGGCAGGGAAGGCTTTTGCTGCACGAAAGCTTGACAGCGACCTTGGTTGTGGATGTGCCTCGAATGCTCTTGAAGCTGACATCGCTAATCTTAACGCGTGAAGGAACCTAATTAAATTCAAAAAAGAAAAAGAAACCATACACGAAATCATCAATCAAATGAAGACACAAATTAATGATCTGAGGCCACACCAGTAGAACTCTAGTGGCCAAATTCTGCAGTTGTCAACAATATTTTCGTGAGGTATATTATTTACCTTTGCTAGGCATTTACCATAGGGGCAATACTGTTGGTCTATGAGAACAGGAGTGCCAACATTGTTCATCACAAGATCCTCAAAAAACATGTCGGAGGCCACACCATTGGGAGAACCTGGCCATGTTTTGATCCTAACACCGAACATTGTATTGGTGAAGGTGCAAGTTCTCACTGTAACTCCTTTTACGGGCTGTTCGTTGTTGTACTTGCCCAGGCTTCCAACACTAATGCCGTGGCCTGGTCCACAGGTCACCTTTTGAATTGTTATCTGTTCGTTTCCATCGCCGAGGGAGACACAGTCGTCCCGGTTCTGATGGCTGCGCCAGTAATGTTGATCCCAATTGACCGGCCAACATGAATCCCATCAGTATTTAAGCTTTGTGCAGGCGCAGTGATGGTAAGCTGTTGAAATTTCACGTTTCTGCAGTTCTGTACGTTCAGGTGAAACAACTTGCTGTTCAGCGACGATATATCTTGAATGTATGAATTGGTGAGCTGTCTGAATTCCAAATTCTGCGCGTACGTAAATATCAAAGTCAATACCCTGCCGCACTTTATAATTACAGGAAAAGATTAACCAAAAGCCCGCTCAAGTAAAGAGTGAAAAACTTAATTTTAACTGCAGCTTCAACGGAGAAATTATTAAGATTAGAGCGCAAGCGCAAGGCACAAGATCAGTAATACTGGAGACAATGGCATTGGCACATACTATTGGCAGCGTACATTTCCAATTTTTGGCACACTCATTCTTCGACCACATCGCAGGTGTTCCTTGGCCATCAAACTTCCACCTCCTGAGACCGTCAACCTGTCAACGTTTTGGAAAGAGATCCAAGTACTCTGCGACTTGAACACGTTGAGGTCTACTGGAGCCAGTACGTTTCCTTGAACCTGAAACCTGACGGGTGCCTTACAGGGTCCCTGAAACATTGTTGGACCGACCATGTACTTCCCCTTTGGTATCAAAAGACTGCTAGGATTCGGGGATCCGCATACCTCCTTCCAAGCACTAGTAAAAGCCTAAAGATCAAGCGCAAAACTTCGGAAGTAAGTAGCAGCTAGCTAGCAGCACCAAATGAATCCATTCTGAACATAGATATATATTTAATTAATTAATTGTAATGCATGAGTAGATGTGTTTACCCGGCTATCATCTGACTTGCCATCAGCCTTTGCTCCAAAATTTTTGACGTTGAACTCTGTACCTTTGGCTTCTTTTAGAACGGCAAGAATGAATACGAGGGATAATGTTGCTCTTACGAGAAATTTTGAATCCATGGTGGCTAGCTTTTTTGTTTCACTACTCCTCCTCTGTACTTCGTAACTTCTTTTAGCTTTGAAATTAATGTCAAGCCTGAGACAATAGTTACCTTGCGAGGGGCTAATTTATAGTGTACTAGAGGATGCTCAACGCCACAAGATCAACTTCAACCTAATATTAGTTTGTCTCTAATTTCTTTGACGTCAGAACCATATATGTTTCTGGTCAAATTATGATCCTCGCGATTCTATGGGTCACAGTGCATAGCATAACTTGCCTACTTACCAGGCTCTTTTGGCTCTGACCAGTCACTTGTACGATTGCACTTAATTGCCTCCCAATTAAGATGTTTGGATAGGAAAAAATTTCGACTTTTTAAAATATTTAAAAAAAAAAATCAAAATTTTTTCCACCAGACATAAATCTCAAATTTTCACAAACAATTAATTTCATTAACTTTTGACCTGATGTACAACTCTCCATAGTCCAGTACGAGCGGACATGACATAATCAAATAGCTTTTGACCTCATGTACAATTACTTTCCATAGTCCAGTAGGAGTGGACAACATAATCTTTTAGTCTGAATTTATAAATACTTGTATAAAAAAAAAATTACATACTATATTTACAAATTATCCTCTATTACAATATAACTACTAAATTATCTAGAAGCCACATAATGTAGGAGTTGAAATATACTTCTTTAAAATAAAATTACAGGCTCCACTCTCAGACAACCCCTCAGTTACAATTATTAACCCTCAAGTTATCAATCTTAGCACTTGTCATCTTTTATGCATAATTCTCCCCTACTTTCACATACAGGCAAACAACTACGTCTACCCTATCTACCAAAAAAAAAAAAAAATCTTTTTCTGTTCCAGGACCAACCTTCAAAGACATCAAGTATTTTAATTAACAAGAGGGTCCTCTTCATTTGAATTAATCCACGATTCTCAAATGTTCTCTATAGCTGAAAGCAATTTCTACAAATGGGAAATAATTGATGTTACAGTTTGGAAGATCGAATAGTTAATTACAACCTCATTTCTTCTGGTGCTTAATGAGTTCTGCAACTTCGACGACTGTTTTGGTGCTTCAATGTAGGTATTAGTAGCAGTCACCGACATGCGCTTGCTCCGGTAACATGGCAGGCCGGAATGAGAAATCTGTTGACACGTCAGGACAACTGAGACAAAGTAATGGCGACACATAATTGTTCCACGTGTGTAGTTTATCTGTCGGTACAGAAATCTTTAAGCTAATTAAGTAGGATATTGACATCTCTTCGCCTGCTACAAGCACTTCAAAACGACGTTCTGTTCTCAGTGGCAGACTTGATTCTGCTGATGAAATCATCAAGCATCATTGTCCCTAGCTCTCCACCAAACCTAGATCTAACAGTGACAGTTTGCATTTCAACTTCCTTTGGGCCCACAACAGCCATCAACGGGATTTTCTGCTTCTCTGCATTTCTAATGAGTTTTGGCAAACGCTCGCCATGGCAAACTTCTGCTCGAATGCTGTTTGCTTTCAATTTGTTCCTCACCTCATTGCAGTATTCGAGCTGTGTAAAGACATGGAACTATATATTTAGCATTGACTTCAAAGATTGTCTGTTTAGCCAGACTAAATAAGTTGGCCCTTTCATAAAATGTATAAAAACTAATGCACAATTTTCCTTATCTCCAATGGAGCAACCTGAAAAATTAATCGTCACTGGATTAAGGGGACAATTATTTCTTAGAATTTCATTAAACACCCCCAATTCAAGCATTATGACGATACTGCTATATTTGAACAGCCCCATTTGCAGTGAGGAACTTATGCATCAGATTCCATACAAAATACCAATAGGGTAATTTAAGTTGCATTGAAAACCAGAAATGATGGATAGATCTATCCCAGAGATTCTGAAAATCAGAAGCACTAGTGAGTAAATTCTATGCATACCTGGATGTCTGTGACTGGCAAAACTCGAGCTTGGATAGGAGAAAGCCATAGTGGAAAATCCCCCACATAATGTTCTATGAGAACTCCGAAGAATCGCTCCAAGGATCCAAGCACTGCTCTGTGGATCATAATGGGCCGCTTCTTTTCTGAGTTTGAGTCAACATATGTCATGTCAAATCGTTGTGGTAAATTGAAATCAACCTGCAAAATTCACAAAACAGAAGAGGAGACATAAATTAACCAATAGATGTTATCTATAAAATTCCAAAAGATAATTGAGCCTTAATGACTCATCTTATGAAACCACTGGAAGTTTGGGATGTGCAAAGGGAGAGAGGTGGTACAGACAGCCTAGAAGTTCCAATCTATGGGCATATTCAACAATTTTGAGTTTAGAAATTGCCTGTATGGTTGAGCACTGCCACTTCCTTCCTAGAGCATCCTCAATTTTAAGATCAATCTTCGGGCCATAGAAGGGCACCACCACCTTCATCAAGCTCATAGCTCCACCCTTTATCATCCAAAGCATCTCTAAGGGCAGATGTCGCTTTCTCCCATATATCATCACCTCCAACGGCTTTCTCTGGCCTTGTAGAGAGATTGACTTCATACTTGTGAAAACCAAATTGCAGTAGCATTTCTTCGGTAAGATCTAGGACACCTCTAATTTCATCTTTGATTTGGTCCTCTAAGCAAAAGATGTGTGCATCGTCCTGCAAAAAGATCTCCCAAGGTTGAACCAAAAACCATGAATATTGTTCATTTTGTCACAACAGAGAGAGAGCAAAATTCTATCCATCTATATCGTCCTATGCTATTGTCACTGTATACAATATCACACCCTGACAGTGACGGATAACATACCTGGGTGAAACCTCTAACCCGGAAAAGGCCATGTAAGCTCCCAGATAATTCATAACGATATACTGTTCCCAACTCTGCAACCCTAATAGGGAAATCTCGATAAGAATTAAGCTTCCTTTTGTACACAAGAATATGGTAAGGGCAATTCATTGGTCGAAGTTGATAAAGCTCTTCTTCAATATTCATCTGATCATACATATTCTCCCTGTAGAAGTCCAAATGACCACTGATCTTCCAAAGATCTGCCCTGGCCACATGTGGAGTATACAACAGATCATAACCACGTTCAATGTGTATTTTCTTCCACGAATCTTCTATTATGTTCCTTACAATAGCACCCTTTGGATGCCAGAACACTAAACCACCACCAGCTTCTTCCTGTGTAATTGTAGCCAATAAGCTAAGGTGGAGTACAAGATTCCTAATGTGCATCAATAGCAATATTCTAACCAAATCAGATTAGATAGAAAAGCTAACGAATTGCAGTGTAGGACAGTCCCAGTACATTTGCCACGAGTACCTGTATAGAGAACAGATCAAGATCTTGGCCAAGGCGTCTGTGATCCCGGCGTTTAGCCTCCTCTTTGAAGTGAAGGTATGCTTTCAATTGTTCTTCATCCTCCCATGCCGTCCCGTAGATCCTCTGCAGCATTGGTTTCTTTTCATCCCCTCTCCAGTAAGCGCCAGCAACAGATTCCAGTTCAACAGCTTTCCTGTCAATATTCCCAGTGGTTTCAACATGAGGCCCGGCACAAAGATCCCACCATTCATTACCTGAAAATAATGTAGAATAACAAAATGCAGTAAGACTTTAGGCAACTTCAACTCCAGCTGCAGGATAGTTCAAGTATAATCAAACTGCACACGAGGACACCCATTTTCTCCCTTTGTTTTGGCAAATTAAAAAAAGTTACACCTTAACAACCTAAGTAAGCCAAGGAATCCTGAAAAGAAACTAACCAGGTAATAAAGCCGAAAAAATTGCCACTTGTTGGTTAAACCTCTAGGAAAAAGGGAACGACAGTACTATATAAATACTCTTAACACTCCTCATCATGTGTAAGGCTAAATCCTAAGCCCAACATATGGAACTTTAATCTTGAACAGGACAGAAAGGGAACACTATTTCGAGCTCATGACCACCTCTACTCCAATACCTGGGTAATTAATACATGTTTCAGAAGCCTAAGCTAATAAGAAAAAGGTAGGTATCCTAGTAATAGCAAAGAGAGAAAGGAAGTTGAAGAACCACGAATAGAACAAAGACATCGTCTCATTTGTAACGCCAACAGAAGCAAAGAGGACGGTTGAATTGTAAGACTGAAGACATGTATGCATACTAGCACAGTGAAGGATTCACTCTTCAGTTCCTTCCTAAGCTAGAATATAAAACACTTTTTTTTCTGTCATTCTTTCACAGTGAGTGACAAAAGACAACAACCAACAAAATCATTTTCTTAAGCACACACCTGCTCCCTCTGATTTTCTTTCCCCACCTTTCTCTACCCATATTCATCTCCACAATGATCTCACCCTTGGACACTGTCAATTGCAATGAGAAAGTCGAAGATTACACAAGTAAAAATAAATACAAAAATTCCCAAGAAGATAGTTCCCTGCCAATAGAATGGACTTTATTAGACCCTTCAAAAACTCTCAACCAACAAATGAGTAGAGACAAAAGAGCCATTGCCCCCTCCCCCTCTCTTCTTAAACAATCTATATCCTCCACGCTAAATCAGCATTTGAAGATTATCCAAGTACTCAGTCAAGTTTCTCAATTCCTCAATATATGAGTCTATGACGTTAAAAGAGACAAGATTTCTAAATAAAAGAACAACAGCAGATTGTGTGAACATATCAAATTTCCAAAATGCTATATTGATTAATTTACTAGCTCAAGAGACTTGCTCATTTTTCGTCCAACCATTGTTGGTCACTCTACATGATGCTACTCTGCTCTAGCATTTCACACCTTGATGATATTTGCTGACCCACAAAGTCTAGAAGGTACTTCCCGAAACCCTTGGTGTCAATGACGAAAGGAGCAACATATGAAGGTGGAGAGAAGTACAGGAGAGGAAGAGAGATACTTCCGTATAAGAAAGGTTCAGAAAAACCTAAAGCTGCAGAAAAGGATGATATTACATAAAGAGAGCACTGCACTCCTACAACTCTCCGAAAGGACAATCTAGCAACATACTTCAAGAAAAGAAAAAATATCTGGTAAACAAGGTTTAAAAGCTGCAAGAAGTCATACCAATATGATAGATGGTAATGGGATCCTCCTTAATACTTTCCAAAATCTCCATTTTGTAAGGTTCATTGATAGCCATTATTCTCCTCTGAGCTTCATCTCTAGAAACTTCTTCCCTTATAAGCGGCAAATTTCTAGCAATGATCCGATCCTACAGATGATGTAAGTAATAAATTCGGAACCCTGAAACTATAGGCTGATAAATAGTTTCAAAAGCTTGTAATTTGCCATTCTAAAAACTCACAAGAGAGGAAAACACATTAAAAGAAAATGAAAGGTAAACAAGAAAACGGTACAGATGGAATGAGTATGCTAATGTGCTTACCATCTCCTTCTTGATTCTCTTCAAGTCTTTATCAGTCAATGGCTCGATATCAAAGTCATAATAAAACCCATTGTCTATCCATGGTCCAATAGTCACTTTCGCATCCGGATAGAGCTTTTGAACAGCCATTGCCATTACATGGGCGCACTACATTGATGCATATATACTACTCAGTCCCAAAAGGAAAAGCATTCATTTAAAAGGAAAGAAAAAAAAAAAAAAGGCTCTAGTCCTACTTGATGATTCTACACAAATATATTACTTAAGTTGAAGACCAAAGTAAGGATGTGGACCAAAAGTGAACTAATAGCTCATCGTGATTAATTCTAAGACAAGTGAACTGAAATTGGATAGAATTTAACATTTTTACGCGTTTTGAGTATACAAATAAGAAAGTTCATTTGGTTTAGGTAACATTTTGTCACATAAAACTGGTACAAGAAGCCATTGAAAAACAAAAGCAGAAAAGTAAGAATTCCCGGCTGAAACATTAGACGCAATCACCCAAAAAACAAGAAAGAAACTGGAACAAGCGCATGCGTTGTAACGGTATTATACGTAACCGTGTGGCGAATTCTGAGTAGCTTTCCGGAGGAATCGTTGGTTGGAAGGACGAGTTTCTCGGTTTTCTCATTCAGATTCGTTGTCTTCGTTTCTATGCTGTCGTTTTGGAGTATAGCAGTCTCAGACGAATCCGCGGCTACAGCCGAAGCCTTAGCGTGCATATTCTTCTTCTTCATGTTCTTGTAGAGACAAAAGATGGGAATGGAAACGAGGGGTTTTGCGAAGTGGGAGACGGAGGGTTTTAGAAGAGGAGTGGACAGGAAGGAATTGGACGCGGCCATGGCCACTCTCTGGAGAATGAACATTGGCTACGTGGCTCTCTCGGTATCTCTTCGAGGGCTCTGGCTTTGGAGCGGAAGTGCTCACTCTGACAGAGGATGGGCGAAGTTGTTTATGTGGTGGAGGTTCCGTGGTCAACTAAGTCAGCGTGACAAAAATCAACCAGGCCCTAAATGGAGCAATTTTTTTTTTTTCAAACGAAACTGAGATCTGTATTTCATCGCGGCAGATCAAAATATAGCTGGATTACTCTAACGGATGAACCAGATACTTTAAAGAGACGGCGTCTCGACGAGTATAGCTAATTAAAGGAGTTACAAAATGCATTAACACCGGTCCGAACCAACCAAACAAAAGAAAAAACAACATAAACACACATAAAACATGACCTATTTTAATAAATAATTCTTCAATTTTCAAATTAATCATAAAGATTCTTACTTTGTAATTTTTATCAAACAAGTCATTTCATTAAATTTCTATCTATATAGCTAACTATTCACATTTCAATTACAATCATTAATTGACATTTGTTATCTTAATTTTTTATTTTTAAAAAAAATAAAACAAATAAATTATTTTAATTATTTTAAAAAATTAAGAAAAAATAACTTTAAAAAAATTATAAGTCATATGATTTTAATTTAGGTGACATATGTCAACTTATGATTAAACAACGTGTGAATAGTTTAACTTTGAGAATGTAATTTTAAAGAATAATTTTTTGACAAAAATTATAAACTTAGGACCTTCCATGATCAATTTAAAAATTGACAAGCGATTTGTTAAAAGAGGTCAAAACTTAAGGACAAAATAGATATTTAACCTTTTTTTAATAAAACCAATGTAATTTTGATTTTTATCATAATCTTTCCTTTTTCTAATTTTGTTCTTTTCCGAAAAAAAAAAAAACTATAACCATCTGGGAGCTACTATGCCGGGCTAACTCCCCTTTGGTGGATGCATCTAAGTCCATTTGTGCTATTAAGTTAGGGACTTGCCTAGCAACACCGTGACTCGAACACACGTTCAAAAGCTTTATACAGGTCTTGTGGCCAAAATTTTGCAACTCCGGAGGCCGCTAAACTAGGCCTGCGACAATATTGTTCTTTTGCAACTTGTTTGTGGCCCAAATTTTGCAACTCATGCTTTGAAGTAGCACATGCTGACATGCAGTTTAACAATTTTGACAGTAAAATTGATACTCCTACACAACCCTGTTTGCTTTTGGTTTGGCAAGATTTGGGTTTGCGAAGACCTATCCAAAACACACGCACCTTCTTTTTTCATCCAAAACACACCTTACCTCCTGGCCTAAACCCAAATAGAAGTAGCTTAGGTTGTTTAACAGAACATCAAATTGGCAAAGAACGAAGCCTGCTTCATTTCTAAAATGGTCTTCAGTTTCACCTCAATGTATTATTATGTTCTAAAGATCTCCTTGTTGTTCGACTTAAACTCAACTGAAATCCAGCAGCAAAGGGACAAGCAAATCCCTGTTTTTTATGCTTTTACCTATTCAGAACAGGGCAGACTGGGCAGTTGGCCTTTCCACATTTCCAGGCTCTATTGGTTTTTCTTTCTTTTTTTCATTTTTCATTCCGATTCTAGAAGCGCACAAAAAAAAAAAAAACCAATGTATCAAAGCAGACAATCTGGAAAGAAAAATATAGAACATGAAGTTCATGTATATACTGCAATAAATTACACAATCAGTGTCCAAACAACAGCCTACTTTAGTAAATGAAAGTAATAAGCCCTATCAAATAGCTCAAAAAACAAAAGAAAAGTTTTCCAAAATATAGGGGACATGAGGACATCCAATTTCCTCACTCGTGATGTAAAACTCCACAAAAAGAAAAGGCTAGTGAGGCGTCTAAGGAAGCACAAGGCCCTGTCATTAGCATCTGCAAACTACGCCCCCTGGTCTGTTCTGGAAGCATAGGCATTAGTCCCATTCACTCCATTCCCATAGGAAGAATGCTTCCCACCGCCAGTTTTTTTCCTTTTGATAACAATGAACCAAGTGAAAGCTTCCAACAGAGCTGCATTGATGCCCAAGAAAATCAGAATTCCAATATATATCTTCTTCCACTTCTTCTCAGGATCCAAGATGTCAAACCCTTTAAAGATGTTTACAATGCTTAGGATGATCACAGTGTATCCCACAGAATGGTGGTAGATGTTCCAATAGAGCCTGTACTTGTGATCCTTCTTTGGCCTCAAAAGCAGAGCAAACAACTGCAACCATGAAGAACACAACCGTAAGAAAACTACCAGGGACAGATAATAAAATAACATGGAAAGACAACATTGACTCTCCTACTGTATTGGGAAAATGATGTCGTATTGTCCATTGATTCTTACTAGTTTATATGCTCGCTCGTAGAGGAGTTTAGACAAATTTCTTCATACTAAAACCTCACAGTATGACACTTACTAGTTTGAATGATCAAAGGTCAATAGTCACAACCCATAAGCGAGTGAATTAGTGAATATGAACGACATAAGGGAGGTACCTGAAGCGTCCCAAGGGCGAAAAGCACAATTCCGATGTTCCTATGCGCACTGTACGTAACGCTAGGGGAGTCGCTGCCCAGTTTTATGCCAGTTGCCCATCCAGCAACTCCAACAATATAGGCAGAAGTTTGGCAAGCAATATGTAGGTAAAACCACGCAGGGTCTGCTGACTTGAACACCTTTAGGTACCTGGCAATCATGGCTCCCAAAGGCATCAGAGTTCCCCAACTAACTGCGTTTAGTACTCCATGGACCTGAAAGTATTCAATCCAAGTACAGAAACAATTAGGCTCGGTTTCTTGGTAAACTTTTTCTATAAGCAAAAATATATCACAAAAACAAAACTGGTCCATTTTATTGAGCATGTGAAAATGAGTAGATCTATGTCAGTATTTGATAATTATTTGATTAAGAAAAGAATCCTACATATTTCAGCTAGGAGAAGAAAGAGGGCCAAAGAGGTTACAAATTGAAAAATAAAAAATATTTGCTTCTGCCTAAATCCAATCATAAAGATTCTCTAACCATTCAAAATTACCAAGGAATTTTCTCTTTTAAGCAATAAAATTGGTGTCAATCTTACGAAGACCCGCTAAGACAACCAAGGAAAACAACATTCAATTAAGCAAAAAGGACAAAGAAAAATAGAGCAAATATTATGTGCTAATTGCCACTTACATTCCTTTTCCGAAGCCTTGAATTAGCTGTTCCTCCTGAATTTGTTGTGGCTTGGGCATCAAGAAAATTGACGGTGCTTACTGATTTCATATTATCTGCACTTGAACTGGTGTCATGACTAGCAGGAACACCCCCACTCAGAGGACCTTCTTGCCAAACTTGGTTAACCGTTGTTGACATGCCATCAAGGCTCAACGTTGCAAATATGGTCATCTCACTATTCTCAAACGTTGCGCTGAGACCCGACACCGCAAAGCTCAAAGTGCCCTCTCCCAACGTGGTTCCATATGAAGTTACTGGGGATGTGTATACATGCATGGCTCCGCTGGAGTTTTGATACGCCACAAGGGCTTGTGACCCTATCATCGTTAGTCCTGAAGGGTTGATGGCCCAAGCAATCCAACTCGAAGTTGTGGCTCCAGTGCGTCTAAACGCAATTTCAACTTGGTTGGTTGAATTGTCATAGTTCCAGTGAAGGAATGAGCTTAAAACTGAAAGGTCCTGGCATGAGCTGTAAACCTTGTTGCTAGAGAAAGTATCGCTCTTGCAGGTTTGAGCAAACGATGAGGCGCACACAGAGAACAGGACACAACAAAACAACAAAGCTATAAAAGATTTTCCCATGGTAACGAATACCAATTGGAAGACTTTTTGAGGTTAAAAGGAAAACAAGTTCTCAGTTTCTGGGCTATGCTAGCTCCAGATGGTACTGAAATTGTTTTCCAAAGGTATTTTCCTCTGTTCTGGATCTCAAAGCTGTGTGTGTATCTAAAAGAAGTTGTGGAGGTAAGAGAGGAAGGAAAAGGGTATTAAATATAGCTGGAAGAGTTGTAGTTGTTTGACTAGTTGGATTTAGAACGTTTCCTCTTGTCTGTTTGTATGGCCGATAGTCCAATATGAAGAAATTTTGATAAAATCAAAGGAAAATAGACTGAAAAGATCGCCTTGTGATGTGGATCATAGAAGAAGTCATCAGTCACGGAGATTTATAATAAACTTTTTGGAAAATTGCCGCGGTCTTCAAGTCCAACAACTTCCTTTGTCCACACCTACAGTTTCCAAGAAACTCGTCCTTTATTCTCAGCGTGTGGAATATCCAGGCGAGCTCCACTAAGAAAACACCCAAATAGAAGCATCTACTCCGGATGTTGAATCAGCAATGAGCCAATGCACAAGAAAAGTCTCCGGCACTGTTGTAAAGTCGTTCGCCGAAGTTGAAGGTGGCACCTACCACGGAAAAAGAAAACAATTTCCGTCCAGTCCAATAATGATTAAAAAGAAAAGGGTGCTTGATTAGAAAAACCAAGTTGGAATTTATCGTCAAATTGATGTACGGTATTCTTTTTAAAGATCAAATAATCAATCATACAGAGCTATCTAAACTCTGTTTTTCTTAAACTTAGATAAATCAATCTCGATTACGCAAGAGATAGCAGCCAACCTTGGCCAAGCCAAGGATATTATACGTACCAGTTGATGTGATTCCTGATCATACGACAGAAACGTGTTAACAGAGTCTCGTTTCTCAAACTTTGTTGCCTGTCAATTTCATTTCCCACCATGGAAATGGAAATGGGCAGTGTTTTTCCATTGACCAGACCTTGCATACGACGTAATACGCCCACTTTGGAGTTTGGACAGATCCACACGCCATCTCGGTCAAAATATCTTTAAGCGGGTCATCGGGTTCCGACGTTGCCGTCGATCCAACGGTAGGTTCCTCACTCAACACGTTGAATGGATTGTTTGGATTTAGCAGATACGGCGAAGGTTGAATTTGTTTTTTTTTTTAAAGACAAATGTGAATGGGGGGCCCGCCATTCCAGGGAGGGAAGGGGATTCTCTCTCTAGACTCTAATTTTTTTTTTTTACTGGTTCTTTTTGGCAAAGGTTGAAAGTTAACTTGGTCGGAGAAAGTTAAAAGGCAAATTTGGTAAACTAAAATGTTTTGTTGTTTTTCTGCGATCAAAATATTTTGTTGTTTAATTTTAAATACTCTTTGGGAGGCTCTTAGTCTTCATCTTTTTTTTCTTTTTTGGAGGGTCTTAGTCATATGCTGGAAATTTTTTTAAAAGAATTAATTATAATCAAAACAACCTATAATCATTTTCAAAACATACGTACGTATGCATATATTAAGTCGGTCCAATAAGAAACTAATAACCTAAAAATTAAGGAAATTTAACATTAATCTAAAATCTGCAGCAAATTTTCTATTTCTTTCTTGGGTAAGAAAAGAACTTTTTCGGTGAGTGCAATTTTTTTATATCAAAGAGTACGAGTCCTTTTTTTTTTTAATATAATATCTACTCGTTTACTATATATTTATAAATACAACGTGCAAGTGGGGAAAGGAACCCACGTGGGTACATGCTACGTTTTTTTTCTTTTTTTCTAAGCAAGATACATGCTACGAAACCAATTTATTCCCCTGTTTGGATGACACAAAATTATTTTAAATTTGTTTTTTTATAATCGCTTTGTCACGAATTCTAATACTTTTTTTCACCGATCATAATTATAAGACAATCTACCTAACTTTTAAAAAAAAAAAAAATCATTGCGGATCCAAACATATAAAAAGCTGACCAGTGAGAATTTTTTTAAAACTGAAACCAAGAATCCAAATTACAAAAATGAACCAAAAGAAATAAAGAACTTTTTTCCCGTACTGAACCAAAAATAATAATTAAAGTTCAATTTCTTTTTTATTGAAAAGGTCATCTCGTACTTCATTTGTACTTCATTTTCAGCATAAGCGTACTGAACACCTTATTTTATTTTCAATATTCAAATTGTTCATATTTCCCCACATCAACATCCATAAATTTTAAATAAAAAGAATAAGTGGGAAATATAGTAAACCATGAGCCAATAAGAATTATTAGATTTAAATCTAAGAACATTAAATTAAAAATAAATTTTTATTTATTTTTATTTAAAAGGTCATCCCCATGCTTCATTTCAGGCATTGCTGTCGGCAGAAAACTCAAGGGACAAATTTGATTTTGATATAGTAAGCAATGAGGAACCAACCCTTTTCATAGGGACAAATTTGCAGGAATTAGGCAGTACCCGATGAGATGTTTGTGTAGTTGGTAGTGGCAAATGCATTGCAGCCTATAGAATAAACTAATCCCAACTGCCCCCTAATACGTATCTATTGTCCCTAACTTTTATTTAAGAAATGCCTGACAGCTATGGTTAATAAGTAGTACATGTGCCTGGGGAAAAAAAAATCTATTTGGATAGTTCCTAGACCCGTATTAGGTGATTCGTGAAAATTTTAAAATATTAGGATCGGAAGAAAAGTAAAAATAATTTATAAAAATTGATGAAAAAAAAAAAATGAAAAAATTTGAATGATATTATAATGAAAAAGAATTATTTAATAAGAAGAAAGAGATTATTTTGTAATTTTTTTTTAATTATGTCTAAAATTTTAGAGTGTCAATATTTCGGCAAACAAATTCCACCGAACCACTCTGAAAAAGATGAATATAAGCTCAGAAGATTTTTCTCTTCTTCCTTTTTTTTTCTCAATTTTTCTCCTTTTGCCACTTACAAAATCCAGCAAATGAAATCAAAGATATCCTTTCAGACTTTGTGTCAATATCTTCATATGAAATTAAATATATAGTCAAAAAAAACTATTTGTACTTGATTGCACAAATCTCAGTTCAATTTTTCTATAGCCAAAACTCCCCCATATTTATGCTGACGAGCAGATGACTGCAAACGGATCAAACAAGTGCTAAGCTACAAAATAGACAAAAGCAAAACTTGGCGGGTGCTATGAGAAGCTAATTCAATTAAGCCAAACCAGCCTGGTATGCAGGATAATCTACAACGAATGCTTGAAGAACTCCTCTTCTGCTTAAACCCTAAAGAAAAAAGTGCTGATTTCAGTGGAAAAAGTGTGGGGTCGTAGCCATCCCATCTGATTATTGACCAACCCACTTTGTAACACATGCTAATCCATTAGACAGCACTAACCCAAAACACCTTCGACGGGACACCATCGTGGCTGAGTGGAAATTTACCAAATTCCAATCCATTAAGATCTTAAAAAAATATGGTACAATTTAAAGAGAGATAAACATAATAAGTTGATTCTACATTATTTAATATTGTCCATGTAGAATTCCGAACAATATAGGCTCTACAATAAAGTCTATTTGTTGTGTCTATCTCTCTATAAATTGCATAGTATAATTCAAATAAAAAATTACAAAGGACCTTGGTCCCACTAAAAAGACAGAACAATCCAGCAAAACTCAACTACTACTTACCATATTTGCAGATCATTGTAGGATTTACCATGTCATAACAAGGATTTATAATGTCAACATAGACAACCTAAGTATTTTGGATGGGAAGATGAAATTAACTGGCGTAACAAAAAAGAATGCCTGAACAGTTCCAGAACTACTATTATCATCACTCTTCAGAGTTGACAGATTAAAATTGTTGATCCAATCACCCAGTCAAATTCCCAAATTGTCTCACATTCTAGGCCTATAGCAATCTTTCTAGAACCAAACCTCACAACAATCTGGGAACCTAACATAAATCCATCCAGTCGGACTACTTGAAAGATTCAACTATCTTCACCCAACTTTTCCATGACTGCAGGTCGCTTTCTTCCTTCCATGCCTACAAGTCAGTTTTTCTTTTTTATCTCGTGTTACCATTTTTCTAGCAAGTCTTATCATCTTTTGACTTTCGAAACAGATGTTTCACCAAAACTCACAAGTCTTAATCATGCCACCAAACCCCAATGTCCTCTTAAGCTAAGAGAGTTGTAGGTAACCTAAACAATTGCTGATAATTCCTTGTCGGTTCATCAAACCATGCACATTTTGTGGACTAGGCTTTGTTGTTGAATTGGTATGATGTTGGGAAAGAACTGTTACGTGATTGGAGAAAAGTAGGATCAAGAAAAGATCATCATGCAGAAATGAAGAAAAATTCTCATGGACGACTACACTGCAATTTATATTTAAGCCCATGCTTAAGTTACAGCAATTCACAGGAAACTGACTTAATTGAAACCAATCAACCACTCTTGCCTTGCCCACTACAACCATCACCTATATAAAGGCACTGTCCCTCCCTTTGTTCTCCATACTGGTTACTTACATTCTTCCGAGTACTTCTGTATCCCCTTAAAGATTCTACTCCTATCTTAGGCTGATTAGTGAAAGCTATTCTCTCATCAACACTGCCAAAAATTAAGTTTTAAAGCTCCCATAAAAATTCTCCGTGCATTCAAAAATTGTTGCTACCATCTCGCACTAAAAGTGGTTTTCATCCAACAATTGCCTACACTTTACAAGGCTCTTTTCCCAAGGAAATCTTTTTAGTCCTAAAGGCCGACGAAGCCCTTAGATTGTGATTCATAAATGGCGGTAACCTCAACATCCATGCTGATAGTTTCCATCGTCATCTGTCTAGTCTACAGTTCCTCCGCTCAGACCTGCTCAAACTACACCTTTTCAACTAACCAAGTATTCAACTCCTGCGTCGCACTTCCAGTACTACAGGCCCATCTGCACTGGAACTACATTCCATCCACTAGAAGCATTGAGATTGCTTACAGGGCAACTCAAACTTCGACAGGATGGATTGCATGGGCAATCAATCCGACTGGAACAGGCATGGTTGGATCACAGGCTATTGTTGCTTTTCAGAAGTCTGACGGGAGTATGAGAGCTTATACAACAGCAATAACCAGTTACAGACCGTCAATGCAACCAGGTGCTCTCAGCTTTCAGGTTTCAAACATCTCCGCAACATATGCTGATAATGAAATGGCTATTTTTGCTGTTGTGGGCCCGCTGAACAATGGAACTACGTTAATCATGTCTGGCAAGCTGGCAGTTCAGTCGCCAACGATATCCCCCAGATGCATCCATTATCGGGAGCCAACATACAATCAATGGGTAAAATGGATTTTCTTTCTCAGTAGAAAAAAATTAGTACACTTTCGAATGCCCCTCAAGCTTGCGTCCCTCAACTTTTTCAATTACCTCAACAAAGATATCGACTTTGGTCCTTCCTTCAGTCATCCCGTATGGTTGTCGTTGTAGACTTCGCAGATGTAAGACTATTTACCTAAATTGCAAGTTTTCATATGGTTGTCGTTGTAGACTTTGCAGATGTAAGATTCTACAGTAAATTGCAATCATCCCGTAGCCATTCTACATCATCTCACCATCAACTAATTGCAGATATCCTTATACAGATACTACACATTCTTCAAATAATTTATAAGCCGTTTATACAAGATACTATCTGTCCCAATAGGAAAAAGAATGTAAAGGCCAAAGAACAGGAAATTATAAACTAGAGGAAATTATCCATCAAAGGTTTGTTACTTAATTCATAATCTCTACATCCAATTAATCCACCATTTAACAAGATGATAGTCTGAACATATTTACAGTCCAAAACATCCTCAAACACTGACAGAAGAGCTTATTTTAATAACGATAAATCAAATGTGAAACCATGTTAGGGCTATGTATGTGCAACAACATTACCCAGCAAATGCAGCAGCTCCTCCTGCTTGGTCTTTGTTACTTGTAACTCCAAAGTCACCTGCCAATTAAGGAACAAATATATTAAAATGGCAGGCATCCTTCGTGACAAAGCTATGGAATATGGTGTTCCTATAGATGATATTCTTACCTCTTTAAAGATTTCACTATGATAAGTCTCTTTGAATCCCTACACCAACACAAGCATATTTAGGAAACCATACAGAGGGACAAAGTATAGCGCAAGTGTTATCTGCTGTGTCCACAAACAAGAAAAAAGGCAGGTGGGAATAGGGAGGGACAATATGGTAATGGAGGTCATCTATAGGCAACTGTGTACCACTTTACCTGCTCGCAAGAGTATGGAAAATCAAATCTAATGAATGTCTAGATATTTGCATGAACATGCAGTGGTGAAACTCAATGCATCAGAGAGAGAGGGTGAGAGAGAGAGACCAATTTCTGGAACAAGGTAAGAGAAGCTCCATTTGACTCTCCGATTTTAGCGCGGAAAATGCGGATCCCCAAGTTCTCAACTGCAAATGCCATCATTATCAAGACAGATTCCTTTCCAAGTCCTTTCCCCCGACTACGCTTGCAAGAGGAAAATGATACGAAATAAGATTGAGAGTAACTCCATCGCTAGTATAGATAGTTACAAAGCTTTTCTCCCTTTTCTAAAAGGCAAACGCATTTAAAGTTCACACAAATTCAAAAAGAAAACAAAGAAACATTTGAGCAAGATGCGCAGACAATGGATAAATTCACGACAGTAGATGTAGATGCACAGTTATATCACTTACTAAATTATCCAGTCTGGGTTAATGAAGAAGGGTTAAACCAAAGCAGAAATAGATATACTCCGAATGATATTTTGGACCCTGCCTATTTGGCACAAAGGGTCCTGCCACCATAGCAGATTCCGGTTCGCCATTGAGTTATATCTTCTATGAACATAAGACCACAACCAATGACGCCATTGAGTTATATCTTCTATGAACATAAGACCACAACCAAAAAGACTTAGATGACAACTTGGTCGAAAACCTTGGGTACTTGACTCAATAATAAAAGAAAATAGCAATAATGGTCATTAAATCTGATACGAATAGTGAAAATCATCTACAGAAGTTGATGGCAACATAAAGGAGCATCTCTTTTCTGTTAATTATCTTCCTGTTGCACCATGTCCAATCTTTACACTAGACCAGAAGTTTATATGTCTGCAAAGGACATAGAAACAGGTTAAAAGTAGGGTGGTGGGTGGGGGCAGGAGATGGCCATCTTGAGGCACAACATGCAACTGGCAAGAACTGGGAGAGACCCCGATTGGGAGTTGGAGGATTGTTACATGTTTGGGATGCCTTCATATAAGCTTGGAGGCACCTCCACCTAGCAAGCCAATCTTCCAGGGTGTGAATCTCCAAGCCTTATATAGGTTCGTTACAAATAGTATCAGAGCCGGTTTTAGGCTCCTATTCTACCCCACCGCCATGCCTACAGAGTGACCGGCCATGGATCCGGTGGTATGGGCACAGCCCCAGCCCAGTGAATAGAAGCTAATGGTGCTCGACCAATGTAGGCGTTGGTCTTAAAAGGGTAAGGATATGTAACAGTCCCACATCAGCCATAACATATCAGATTTTTTTTTTTTGCTTCAAGCTATTCTAGGGAGCAAAAAGACTAGTACACTGCTTGATTTTGGCAAGGGCCTGGCTTCTGGCCAAAAAATAAGTGGGCATCTTTGGGTATTTGCTGCACTCCCCGACTATACATATAAATATCACGGCCTCCCCCCTCCCCTTGGAGAAAAAAATCAAATTTAAAGCAAAAGAACAAGGAAAACAAAAGAGAACCAAATTCCAGAAAAGAGGTGTAAATCTGTTGAAATTGCATAGATTGATATGTACATAAATGAAGACAAAAGAAACAAGCAGGCAACTCCGAGAAATACAAGCATTTAAGTTTTCAACCACTGGGTTATTGAACCTGATCATCAGATGTCTGTTGTCAGTCTACCTTTTGGGTTCCGCTATCATTATTTCAATCTCTGCCGTATGCAAATCGTCCACGTCGTTCATGTAGAGGTTCACATCACCAACCATTGCTGGAAAAGCATGAACTTTTACTCCAAATATATGAATAGAGTGCATCATGCAAATGAAATTGGAGTGTTTAAGTAATCCAGTGTATATGTGGGCACCTCATGGACTATGCTTATTCAAGAACTTTTCATCTTGCAGACTGGAAAATCTTTATCTTTTTGTTCTCCCCAACTTTCTTAGAGAAGACAGAGGGTAACGTACAAGAAACTTATAAATCTAACTCACCCTCAACATGGGGGTCTCCATGAATGAACTTTCCAAAGACCATCTCCTTGTCCAATATAATGAAAGTCTGCTCTGCAAAACCCACCTCCAATTCCTTAGCACTGATCATAAAGCCAAACCAACATAATTAAAGTTGATGCAGCAATAAACCCAAAATACTCACATAAATGCATGTACAGTCAAACTGAGAAAACCTTATTTTTATGAACATAAATACGTCAATTAAAATCCTTAATCCAACATTCATTGAAAATGAAACGACAAATTAAGATAGTGCGCTAAGAGATCAAATTACGGAAGAAGAGATGCGAGAGAGAAAGACAGAGAGAGAACTGTAGGGGTCTTGGGTCCAGGAAAGCTGCATCTGGAACTCCTGATCGAGGGTGAGAGGCTCAGAGCCGGTGGCTTGAAGAAGAGCAGGGTCTTGCATCCAGTCATGATACTTCGGCACGTGTGCCTCCATGTACGGCACCATTATCACCTTCTTCCCCTCCAAACTCACTCTCTTTTTATCCATCTTTTGCCCTCTCCCTTTCCCTCTGTTTCCCCTGCTCTGCTCAGAGCTGCACGCCTCGTCGCAAGAGCTGCAAGTCCTTTCAGAAAACGACTGTGCTGGTTTTTTTTTTTTTTTTTTTTTTTGCCAATTTTGACACATTGCAATTTTTTAACACTTTGCACCCTTTATTCAAATTTTCAAACTAAAATGATAATAATTGCCATATTGTTGTCAATTCATTAATTTCTCAAGGGTATTATTATCAAATGGAGGGTGCAAAGTGTTTAATATTAGTAGTTGGAGGGTGTAATGTGTCAAAGTGGGTAGTTTAGGGTGCTGAGGGTGTAATATCTTAAAGATGGTAGTTTAGAGTGTAATGTTTCACTACTCCGATAGTTTATGAGTGAAAAGTATATTTTTCCCTTTCTTTTTTTGTTCTTACCCAAAAAGTTACTATGCTTGCTCTCAGAGAACGACGTCCCGTTTTCTCCTATTTAAGTTCACTAGACGATAACTGTTTTCTTGCTGTGTATTCTTCTTCTTCTTTATTTATTTATTTATTTTTTTTTTTAATCTTCTGTTAGGAGAAAAGTCAAGAGCCGCTTAGCTACCGATACACTTTCAAATAGAAGCTAAAATACTAATCTTAACACATTGAACGCTTTAACTTTTCACAATTAATAAAATTACATATTAAAATAAAATTTAATTGTCAAAATCATGTAACGTGACTCATTATAACACACATGACACGAGTTTAATAATTTGATCTTTTTTTAATAACATAAATTGATGAAATTTGGTAATTATTAGACTCAATGTGTCAAAAATAGTACTTGAGAGTTGAGACTCTTATTTGAGATTGTTTTGATAATTTAAGAACTCAATGTGATTTTTTTTCTCTCCTTCTCTTGTTTGTGGAAGCTGATGATTGTGCTTGGCTTAGAAGTCAAGCTACGGTGGTGAGTGAAATAGTAATCCTGTTAGGAACTCTTAACAAGTAGCACATACATGTGCATATATTACTAACAATATCTTCAATCATATCATGTACCATGAAGCATTAAAGGCAGCCCTAAACATCCACCAAACAAACACTTTTGAACTGCCTTAGCTTCAAAGATAAGCACAGGCCTTTTAATGTCGTAAAATGCTCAAGAGCCATCATGACCCATCACCCCACATTCCCCTCCAAAAACATCATTACCAACACACAAATGTTATAACAAAAGCTAGCCCTCCCTATTCAAGCCCCTTATACGACTCCTCATCTCTTCTACCTATACCACCGCCATGCTTCTCCTCCTCTTCCCTTTTCTCCTCCTCTCTTCCCATCTGCAGTTCGGGTTTGCTGCCCATTGTACCACCATCACCGCCACCAAAACTTTCCAAAAATGCATGACGCTCCCTACCCAACAGGCCTCCATAGCTTGGACCTTCCATCCCCACAATGCCACTTTGGACCTTGTTTTCTTTGGGACCTTCATTTCACCCTCCGGCTGGGTTGGATGGGGCATCAATCCTAGTTCCCCGGAAATGACTGGAACCCGGGCCTTGGTCGCTTTCCCAGACCCGAATTCTGGTCAGATTGTCTTGCTACCATACATCCTGGACCCAACTGTGAAGCTCCAAAAGACTCCTCTCCTCTCTCGCCCTCTTGATATCCGCCTCCTTTCTTCCTCTGCCACCTTGTACGGTGGCAAGATGGCCACAGTTCACAATGGTGCCACTATCCAAATCTACGCCACATTGAAGCTTGTACCAAACAAAACAAAGATTCATCACGTGTGGAACCGTGGACTCTATGTCCAAGGCTACTCACCCACCATCCATCCAACTACGTCCAACGACCTTTCCTCCATTGCCACCATAGATGTCCAGTCGGGCTCCGCCACTGCTCAACACGACAACATCAAGACACTGAAAACCGTGCATGGTTTCATAAACGCCATCTCATGGGGGCTTATATTGCCTATTGGAGCTGTCACGGCACGCTACCTAAGGCACATACAAGCACTAGGGCCTGCGTGGTTTTATGCTCATGCAGGCATGCAACTGTTCGCGTTTTTCCTAGGAACCGTGGGTTTTGCCATTGGAATCCGGCTTGGAGAGCTGTCGCCGGGCGTGGAATACGGGCTTCACAGGAAGCTAGGGTTTGCGGTATTTTGCCTAGGAGGACTGCAGACACTCGCGCTGTTGTTTAGGCCTAAAACTACGAACAAGTTCAGGAAGTATTGGAAGTCTTACCACCATTTTGTGGGGTATTCTTGTGTGGTGCTTGGAGTTGTGAATGTTTTTCAAGGATTTGAAGTGATGGGAGCGGGTGGGTCTTTTGCTAAGTTGGCCTATTGCTTGGGGTTCTCTACCTTGATTGGGGTTTGCATATCTTTGGAGGTAAATTCTTGGGTGATCTTTTGTAGGAAATCAAAGGAAGAGAAGCTGAGGAGAGAAGGACTAATTGGGGGAACTGATAAAGGGAGTGGAACCCATATGTAGTTTAGAGATCAAAGACTTAAAATTTGTGTGTGGTTTAAGAGTTCTTTATGCTTCTGCATCGAGCATAATTTTGTGAAAGGTCTGCAGGATCTTTTTCGTTTTCTAGGTGTAAGGCTTTTTGCATGTTCTTGTTGTTCTTTTTCGTTTCTAATCATGTTACTTGTTGTCACAGTCTCGCGGATCATATATATAGATATTTATACCCAAATTTTCATTTGTTCTTCGCATGCCATAGAGACATTGTATTTTCTCAGAAATTGTTCAAATACAAACTTCGATTGCTTGTGAAATTGAGGAGTAATGCTGATTTATATATAATATTTTCACCATTTTCGGAGCTAGGATTTCTCTTCAGGGAGTAGGATTGAAATGAAAAATGAAAATACAAGCAAATATTGGATACATCAATCCTCAGAGTGAATAAAAAGAAGATAACAAGGATTTACTAAAATTAGATTTGTCAAGAATGGGATTCGAACCCATGCCCTTTCGGACCAGTACCTGAAACTGGCGCCTTAGACCAACTCGGCCATCTTGACATTGTTGGCAGATCTGATTTAATTAAATATTTATTATTGTCAAAATTTATGAGATTATCATAATCAACTCTTAATAATTATTGGGCAATAATAATTTTGTACTTTCGTGGTGCGGTTCTCATTCATTAGATATAATTATGACTCAATTCAACACCTACAATAAGGTGGGAGCTTTTATAATCACACTTAGGAGGAGTCAACTACAATGGCCGCTCTCTAATAGCTAGCCTTCCGCTTACAAAACAAAAGAGCTACAATTATATCTAATAGGTAACAGGTTTTTAGTTGTATTCCTACTTTGTCTCACTAAATAAACACAGTATAAACTCCCTAGTAGGACAAAACCCTCCAAGGATACAAGAATTTGGTTATTCTATCCTCAGTGTTTTTTTTTTGGGTCCGGGTAACAAAGTAATAATTTGCGTAGTCTATTCTTTGTTTAGGCCAAACTTACCTACTATAATTATTTGCTTTTGTATTCTTTTGCTTCTGGAGTATGGAGTTTGTCTTTTCTTGAGTCAGGTTAGGATGTTGATTCTTTCGGCTTTTGTTGGTGGTTAAGATATAACTAATGACACGGTCACCATTTGTGGTTTGGGTGTTTAGTCCTAAAATATCTTCAGTGCCTGGGGGCGCATTTAATTTAGGTCATGACCTTTCCTACCTAAGTTTGGGGATTCTTAAATATGTTGTTTGGACCGTATGTAGCATTACATAAATCATAAATGTTGATACATGCAATCAGTCAATTGCTTCTTGTGGGTAATCTGGTAACTAGACAACATCTACTGTGAAGATGTGTTCGATTCTACTTAGCAATTGGACGGTTCTAATACGGCAATCAATATGCCCTCTTTTCACATCCTAGACTATGACAACCATCTACTATGTGGAGCTTATATAGGTGGGCTAAGACGAAGATTTTCTACAATTTCTTATCCGAATTACATGGTATAATTCGAACAGAGATAGACATAAGAAGTGAACCCTAGACCATTTAATACTCCTCATAGTTTCGGACAACATAAACCTTATAATAGAATCCACTTTATGTCTATTTCTTTCCGAATTACATTATGCAAAAAATTACAGAAGATATCCATATAATAAGCTATGCAAAGGAAAAAAATCGTCCGCCGGCCCGCCCGCTCCACTGGTTCTTATTTTGAGCTCTGTTTTTGCTTGTGGGGGTAGAGATATCAAGAACTCTGTAAATGTAGGGATCTGATTCGTCATTATGCATAATCATCGATTAGAGAGACTAGCAGTCATGAGGTAACAAGATAAAAGAAAGGTAATTTCCCGCACCCCTCTCTCCTTTTTCCTTCACTTTTTGAACTTTTTGGTCCATTATAGGTATTCCAGTCTCCTCCGGCAATAAAATATCAAAGAATCACAAAAAGCAGAGTGGGGGCAAATGAGAGCAGCAGGCAAACTGGTCTACCTTTAATGCGTCTCTATCATAATATTAGTGTTTCTTAATTCAAACCCGTTAGTGGGGTGACCTCCTTGTATCGTGCAACTTCAACGCACTGTGCCTGGTCAGTCTCAGACATCCCTTGGTGGAGACAATGTTGTGTGTTTATTCTCTGTTATTTTCAGCTGAAAAGTATGGCCATCTGAATTGATGTAAACCTGACCGCCTGTGACTCATTTTTTTGATACCTCTTGGACAATGTTCCTCCTAATCTTAAAGCTAGACAGACAAGATAATGCCTACCACATGTATATATATATAGATAAAGTTGTTTCAGATTCTTGAGCTGTAGGGAGTAATTTGTGGGTTTCACTTACTAACGGGTGGGAGTGACTTGTCTGTCCTCCTGCCCCCTCAAATGCAGGTGAATATGCCATTCAATTTAGTTTCACATGCTTATATTTGGAACAAGTCTGAGCTTTTGAACTACTTGGTTCGAGCCTTAAACTCAGATCACCCAGTCATAAAAGGTATCACCAAACTGATAAAATGGATTATGGACCAGACCCTTGACAGAACATAATGTAATGATGGTAAGAACTTGGTGGGTTTCCTTCCATCTAAGTATGATTGGTATCATGATAAACTTGTCCAAAGAAACCTGAACAACAAAATTTCAGTGTTTACCAGGTCTCTTTCAACAAATATAAGGTTTTAGCAATTATATTCCACTCAAATAGACAAAAGAGTTAAAACTTGGGGGGCAGAAAACTATTCTCACGGAAAAAGAATCAGCATCTGTAGTAATTTATTCATGGGATCCAAGATAGGTCTCCCTTAAATGTTTCACACTAGTAACTCAACAAAAATCTAAGTACAAGCTGCTGAAAATCAAACCAAAATGATGGGAAAACAGCGCATCCCCAACCAGAACCAACAACTTTGCCAGAGATGTTTACATATCGTAATCTACGAAAACAAAAAGTATCACAAGTCTGTCTCTTTATGTATTCCGCCTCACCAGAGATGCATGATACACTTCTGACTACATCCCGCAATCTGATTTTACATCTCACTCAATTACCAAAACCAAAAAACCTAAATTGAACTCAAAACCCAAGCCTTAACACAAAATTCCTGTAACTTCTATTCCTAAGTTTGATTCTTCAACTCAGGCACTCTGGTTAGCCTAGATAACCAAACTTCCTTAAAATTTTAAATGAAATATACTAACGGTGGGGTGTGAAAAATTCACAATTCACCTGCTTCACCAGATTATCTTGACCTACAATGTTGTGAAATCCGAATGATCCTCCTATGCAGAAATTCCTGAAGCAAGTGCAAGTGAGAAAAGCTCGTAAGTTTCAAAATTAATCAAGACAAGCAACACATTTCAAATGAGAAGCGGAAATTTCATCAGTGAGAAGGGGAAGAACTTGGGTATCAAAGAAAATTATTGTCACAGAGAGCCTGTAAGTATCACCTGTATCCTTTTTCACTACTTTTTTTTCGTACAATAATAAAGAATGTCAAAAGGAAAAAAGAGAGAACTCAAGTAAACAGAGCCCCCCAGAAAACGTCCCTCTAGTAAGAATAATCAGACTTTTCATGAATAGGCTCACTCGCAACAACATAGGAGTGGCAACCACACTCCAGTCCAACCTCTTCCTTCTGTTCATTATTTTTTCATGTTTGGAAAGGTAAGTCATGGAAAAAACTACATGAAGATATCATAGAGCAGTTCCAAGAGCAACCAGTTTTTTTTTTTTTTTGATAAGTAGAGCAACCAGTTTTAAAAGGACAAAATTTTACAGCAGGAGAAAAGTCACAACACCATATTAGAGATCCACTTAGTTCAATGCATGAAAGGAGTTGTTATATTTGCGTGTGTGAGGGAGAGTCAGATTCAAATACTGCCTACATTATTGTAGCTGTAAGAAGACTACAAGCTATTTTCATATGCAACACTTAGGGAGTTTTGTAGAAGGAAAAAGGACCTAAGAATGACTGAAAAAAAGGATAACTAGTAACTAGTAAAGCCTCCAAGAAGAACACAAACTCAAGCTTATGTGATGGGAGATCCAACTCTGGAATGGAGTGGCAATTTCTGTCCTTTAAAGACACAAAAGAGCCAAGCCAATGCACAAAACTTCTTAAGAATCCTTGGCATCACCCAGGAAACAATTAAACAAAAGAAAACAGATGCCCCACAAGATCACTAGCCACACTACAATGCAAAGATTGCCCCCCATTCGCTTGACCTTTACACAAACTTCCCAGTATGGAAGCATCATCTCTCCAATGCATACTTTATCACCAGGTTCTGCTGTCCAGTCCAATCAAAGAAAGGCAAACCTTGTATGGAGAAAAGACACCATATATCCCTTCAACCAGACCCAGCCAACCAACTGGCTAACCCCGCAACGCCACTTCCAGCAACTACCAAACCCTACTAGAAAGACTTACACCTCTAATTTTATGGTTTGAAACCAAATCATCTCCATCCCTCTCAAGATTCTCAAGCCATAAGCAAGTTCATACATGGTGCTCTATAGCCTCCAATCCCCATAAGGGTCGGTGCAGTTGGTAATAGGTCTTAGCTTCTAATCCTACCCAAAAATAGATAATAGATCAGACAATCCTCATAAACCTATGATTACAATACAATGCAATTCTAGACGCAATTCTAGACCAAACAAATAGGTCTACCACTAGAGCCTCTTCAAAGGAAGAGGGCACATCTTCTGTAACAAACAATTGATCGGAGATATGAAGATCAGGCAGTCCACAAACTAGAGGACATAAAACAAAATTAAGAAGCATCTGGACTGTCACAATGTTATCTACATCCCTATCAGAAAGTATCTGTGTGACAAGCATTTTGTCGTTATTGAAGGGAATAAAAGAAAAGGAACAAGGAAACAGAAAATCTGTAGCAACCCACTTAGGGGGAATATAAGGCTTTTGGCAGGTGTTGGGGGGAGGGGAGGGAGGAGGTGGAGAATATATGTGCATCACAAGTGTATGGATACATATGCCTGAGTGGCGGAACAACCATAAATGGTATTCTCCAGCCACTCAATGACTACTTATACCAGCATAAATACGTAAATAATTCTACCTATCCACATTCATTACTAGTGTGCTGACCATTCTAAGAGAACTTTACCTCTAAGTTTGAAGATGTACCTAGAAATGTCTATGGACTTCTATATGCTCTATAACATTTTGCCTACAAACTTAGTGGGAACTATGGATTCTCAACAATTCTCTTTCTGTTATCCCATCAAATACTGACTGCGAAAAGGAAAACCTGGCAACGCTAGCAAGCTGAACATTAACCTTTAAAAAATAACAAGAGAAAGCTTCCCTCTCAGTTTTATGCATCTGTAACTTTATAATTGAGGTTCAAGGAAGAATAGCTCCCAGCCTCACCAGTCAAGCTGTTAGGAGAAATGGAGTGCATAAAATACAAGAGATGCGATGAATCAAGCTACACAAAATATCATGCTCTGTTGAATCCACTGAACATTTTACTTGTTCCCAACCACTCAAATTGGCTTAATTTCGCACCAAAACCATGAGCTTAATAGATTTGGGCATACGCTTTATTTACAGAAATAAAGTAGTCAAGTAGGTGTCAGCAAGCCAACACATTGTAATGTAAACCTTCTCTAGGCTTATCAAAAAAAGTATATGAAGCCACAACTTAGGGTCCAAAAATGTAGTTGTCAGCTTACTACATTTTGGGACTACAACAGAGGCATTAATTGCTCCATAATATACAAGGTGATGCATTTGATTACTGCACAAAGACCACCAAATCGGCAAGTGTGAGGTAAGGATCTAGACCTCACACCAAAAAATAAAAGCAAGAAAAAGAACCAAAATGAGCCCCATTGTACAGCAGCTCTCCAGAAGAAATTTGTTTCTGCCATATGTCAGAGGTATATTTGGTTTTCCCCATGATTGTTCAGTAAAATAAATTTTTTGTGTTCTTGGTAATATATAATCAGCATTCAGGAAAAAAAAAAAAGATAATGAGCACTAATTGAGTGACTCTTACCTCTATTTGACTCTCTCTTATTACCGCTATAACCACCAACATAACCAGGAGGAGTTTTAGCAGAAACATCAGAAGTGGCACTACCAAGCCCATAACCAAAGGGACCAGAACCATCTCGCTCAGCATTTGATGATCGCCAAGTGGGGTCCTCATAAACTGAACCAGTACCATATAAGTCAGCAAAAGCCCCATCAAAACCACCATTTGATGCAGTGTAAGATGATGTTTGGGCCACATTGGTACCACTGTTTCGACCATACCCTCCAATTCCCAACCCATAACTATTATCAGTGCCTTCATAACCAAGATTCATACTGTTATTAGAAACACTGTTTCCACCGTGAACAGATATTCCTGCAGATCCCCAAGTAGCTCCAGTATTGTCAAATGTACCTCCTCCAATGCTCCCACCTCCTGATCCCTGGTAAGCACTGGATCCTGCTGAGTTTGAACCATAGTTGAGCCCCCCACTCCCCCACAGATTTCGCGTAACTGAGCTGAAAAAGGAGGAGCTTCCTCCATTACGAGCATCATACCCAATTGGACTACTAAACCTATTAGAATTACTGACATAGTAAGGGTTCAATCCCCGTCCATAGGTGAGATTACTGTTAAAATTTGCACTCCCCCCAAAACCTGGGCTCAAACCTGGCTCAAAATTCATACCCATTCCATAGCCAGAACCAAATGGTGGAAAACCACTTCGACCACCAGCAACTGGACTTAATCTACCATCCATCCTAAGTCCATAGCCTCCAATGGTACTTGGGGTATATCCTTGATTGTAGCCACTAAGGAAGCTATTGACCCTACTCAGACCATAGTTGTATCCACCAATTGGACTGCGACTGGGACCAGGTGATAACTCTTTGGGAACTGCTCGCTTGACCTCAACCATTTTACCATTCAGCTCATGAAAACTCTTTATCAAAACCTTGTCCACTGCTTCCTCTGAATCATAAGTAATGAATCCAAATCCTCTAGGCCTCTGGGTGTTGTGATCATACATCACCACAACATCTGTGATTGTCCCAAACTGATCAAAATATTTCTTGAAGTCACTCTCTGTGACTGTGGATGCCAAACCTCCTACGAATATCTTTCTTGTGCGGCCAGGACCAGGAGAGCCATGGATGCTACCACTGCTTCTAGGCAAACTGTTTTGGTCATCCCTAGGAACAGCCTTTTTTGCCTCAACCTGAGAATAGCGGACTCAATAATGAAGACACTATCAAATAGCAGAACTATAAAACTTATGATCTAAACCGGAGAATAAAGACAAGCACGGACAAAACTGATATCATTATAGCAAGGATAACAGTAAGAGAGAAGACATGATTACTCTTGGTTCAATTTGAAATATAGTTGAATACAGAACCACATAAAACGAATTCCTGCAATTACAATTTTGGACCCATAATTTCAATATGAAATAGTTTTCCTTTCTATTTTGTGCAATTCAAATAGAAAGCACAAAAGCTATGTTGCATCATGTAAATATTAGGTTGTAAATTGAGGCTAACACTGACCATCCTTCCATCAATGTTGTGCTTCTCCTTGATTACCCTATCTGCAACAGCTGGGTCAGCAAAAACAACAAAGCCAAAACCTCGAGCACGACCTGTTGTCCGATCCTTCATAATAACAGCTTCTACCACCTCCCCATATGAACTAAAATACTCCTTTAGACGCTCTTCATTTGTGTCCCAGGATATTCCTCCAACAAATAACTTACCACTATCAGATTGCATTTTCCTACATGCCAAAGATACTTCCATCAGTTCAAGTTCATAGATTCCCAACAGAAAATGGAGCTATTAGTAATTCAAACAGAAGAATGAATGTTTTTTTACTGAACACTGAATTCAACTGTAAAAATATTCTGGGATGGATCCACTCCCAAAAACACTCTAATACGGAAGGAGATAATAGCAACAACGTAGTCCTCAAAATTACCTATAAGAATCTACACTAGTGGATTGGAAGCAAATAAAATCCCAATCACGTCCCACAACTCAAAGCATTACCACGATATCCAATACAGGAATCCAAGCTAGTGAATTGAAATGCAGATGTATAACCAATCAAACTATTACGCCAATACCTTATCTGTATATCTATTATCAGCCCACCAACTACACCTCCAGCACAGAAATATTATCCTCAATTCAATTCAAAAACATCGGATCGTTCACCGATCAATGGACCTAACCAGAATTAAACAAACCTGAAAAAGACGAACCCACAGACAATTTCAATCCAAAAACTCCTCGAGATCCAAAAACCCACACCATAAATGTTTAAAAAGAAAAAAGATCCATACTATGGATCGGAAATTCCCACAAAACCCACCGGGTGAAGCAAAACCCAGATGTCAAATCTCGCAGAAAGCTAAGATCTGAGGGGAGGCACAATAAGAAGCATAAGAACAGAGAGCAGACTATGCCTCCCCACAATCTTTTCTCTTTTTTCTTTCAATTATGTTTTATTTGATTAGCAAATGCGAATTCGGTCACCAAACGTGTTGGAACAAGCATGTGTCTTGCATACGTTCTAGAGATAGAAAGAGAGGTTCTAGAGAGAGAAAGGGAGAAGGATTGAGATGTCTGGTCTGTGAGGAATATATATGGGCGCTGGAAATGGAAGACGAAGATTTTCTCCTTTTTTTTTTTTTTTTTCTTTTCTAATCTTAGTTTTTGTAAATATGAATTTTATTGGTAATTACATGGAAATGAAATTTTTAACCGGGGGGGGGAGGGAAACAACTAAAGAAAATAAAAGGTTTGCCAGAGAATGGGCTGGTATTTCTTTTATATATATAGTTAATGGGAAGGATTTTGCTTCTTGCTGGTCCTCCCATTCACTCCATTATATA
Source organism: Morella rubra (assembly GCA_003952965.2). Lineage (NCBI taxonomy): Eukaryota > Viridiplantae > Streptophyta > Magnoliopsida > Fagales > Myricaceae > Morella > Morella rubra. The sequence continues at coordinate 200,297 of CM025854.1, forward strand.
GTTAATGGGAGAAAGAACACTGTATATTTGTGATACACATTCTATGTGTCTGCATGAATGCTTATTTGGCAAACCAAATGGGCAACCTAAATGTGTTGATGTGGAGCATCAGCCCTTGATTTGCATGACCCTTTTTTTGTGATCTGATTGATCAAGGATTTGCACATTGCACCTAGTTTTGATATTTTCTTCTTTTTTATTATTCTTTTCTCTGTTTCTTGACTGGGGTGGGTGACCCATTTTATGGAAATATATGGGTCATGAATATTCTTGCCTTTTTTTTTTAATTTTTTAGCATTTTATATAGTGGGAGACTAGAAATTGATTCCCTAATCAATGGCCAACAATGATCAAAGCTTTTTTTCTCAATTTCTCCGAAAAAAACTTTACTTTATATAAATAGAAACTTGATTCTGAGCTATGATTTTTATGACCTTCTTCTTTCTCCTTGTGCTACATTGTAACCATCTCACCACATTTTTGAACCCGACCCAAATAGTCCACTGCTGTTGCACCCCATAAATCAGCCCATGAATAAGCCCATTACACAGATGGGCCGGAATTAGCCCATGAATAAGCCCAGACATTAACGTTGATGAACCACTGAACAATTTCACATGATGGTATCAATCATCAAGTTACCAATGGTGATAAGTTCTTCTACCACAATCTCCCTTCTTTTTATGGGGGTGGGGTGAGATGTTGCTGCAGGCTATTTAAGCACAAAGTAATAGCTTTTGGCATGTCATGGTGTTATTCCTTTCTATTGGAGATGGAAAGCTTAAACAAGGACTTTTTGGATGCTAAAGAAGCAGTCCAAGGTCTTCCAGCTATTTGGTGACTGATTAGGCATGCCTAATAGTTGCTTTGTATATTTTCAAATTAGTTAATTACCTATCTTTTGGTTAGTGTCCAGAAAGATTAGACCATTTTGCTGGACAAAAAGTCCAAAAAAGACTCTCTCTCTCTCTCTCTCTCTCTCTCTCAGAGAGACACAAAAGGAATCTGTGAGGTGGTTTTCTGATGGTGGGTAAAACTGGTTACATTTTGGGTTTATGGAATATGATTAGCGATCAGCATCTTTAATCGTGCTTCCCACGAAAGGTACTTTGGTTGGTCCCTAGCAGAAGGTCCAGCTACATTTCACAAAACATTTCCCTTTATTCTTTTCAAAAATGCAATTGACAATGGCACCCCCGGTTCATGTGGGGCAATTCATGACCATTTTGGTCCATTCAACTCCCATGAGATTTGAATCATTCATGTGCTTGTTTTATTTCCCCACATCACAAGGCTGGCCATCTTTGAACCACAAAAGGGGGAAGTTTTATTTTGGTTTGACAATATTGGAGATTAGGTTGGTGGGTTACAATGGTTGGTATCCAGCCTGCTCAAGCCTGATAATTATGGGATAGATGCAATGTAGAACATGGGGTTTTTTTTTTAAAGTGGGTCTGCTTTGATTATAATTATCCATCTCTATCTCTTTTGCTTCTGGTCTACTTTTTGGACGATATGGCACCAGTTGATCCCTCTAAACAATGAAAACGACACTTTCAGGGGATTCAACCTTAGTGTTTATCAATTTTTAATTTTTTATGGGATTTTAATGTTTATGCAGGTTAGGTTTCCAGATAATTTGTGTACTTACAGCCATTAGATTAACAAGTTCACATGTTCTAAAACCTACATTAATCTAATGTGGGATGGATTTGCAGAATAGATCTCCTAATCACCAATTAGTTAAATATTTTGGCAATCGCGTGGCGGGTATGAGATAAATTAGTATTTTAATGTCCTAATCTTATTGTTTACTTACAATAATAATAAGTTAGTGGGAGAAGAATATACTATCGTTAGGTGCAACTTGTATTGATATTTTGCATCTTGAATGGTAGGCAAAACACATATCTATGATTAGGGGTGAATAGCGGACTAGTCAAAAGATGAATTTAACATTTCGACATCCGGTTCGCTAACTAGCGGATGATCAAAATGGATTCCGCTTCCGCTTCCGACTTTTAGCGGAAACAGATAGCGGAATTCCGATAATGTTTTGGACCATATTTTTTAACTCATTTAAGCATTTTTTACCAAAAAAAAAAAAGATGTTATTCATTCATCACAATTTACAAATACAAATATATCTGATATATCAAAAAATTAAAATATACAATCCGAACTTTTTAAGAATATTTCTCAATTAATTACAATGATCTCAATTATATAAACGAACATGTCGTTTTAATATTTAGTAATAAAAAAAAAAACTAGAACTTGGTTTTTCAATAAACCAATGGAAATTTCCGCTTCCGATTCCAGTTCCGTGAAAAGCTCCAAATCCACTTCTGGCTTCGACTCTTGGAAGATACAGACCTCATCTTCCCGGAACCGTAGCTAGAGTTCCACCGGTAGCTGGACTAGACTTACATCCCTATTTGTGATACAAGTTGCATTGTAGATTTTTGATGTCTACACTCCTTTCTATTAGACGAGATATGAATTAGGATCCTTATATAGTGCACTGTGTAATTCGAACATGTAATCGTAGAAGATCTTAAGCCATGTCGTATTATTATCATTGTGTTATAATTGCTTCTTGAGATAACTTACTATTTGCAAAAGAAAAAAACGAATTATGTAAAAAACACAAAACAAAATTACAAGAGCCAAAATGTTGTATGTTTTGATTGTTTTCTCACAAATAGATACCCATTGGAAAAGAAGAAAAATGTGCTAGAGCATAAGGGTTATTTTGACCTTGTAAACTTTATTGATTTAGTAATTTATTTAATTAAGCTTTAGATATACAAGAGTAATTTCATTTTACACTCCTAAGGTATGAAGCAAATGTCACTTCAAGGTATAATTTAACAGTTCGGTCACATTGCATGTTCAAACTATTACAATTTATTAACGTGTGATTTTATTGTCAAGATTATGCTACATATCATATTTTCGTTCATTTTAATTATTAGATTTGATAAAAAGACTCATGTTGATAAATTTTTATAATTCGATAGTTTAGACCAAAAACTGATATTGATATTTGAGAGCGTAAGTAACATTCCTTTTCATATATATTATTATCATACAAAGGCATTAAAATATTGAAAAAGAAATTAGGATAAATTGTGAGAAAACAAATAAATAAAATTTGGAAAAAATATAAAGATAAATCTGCCCACGAGAACGGAGAACCTATCCATAACCCATTTTATACACCGAGTGCATGCGGAAAGTACTGATGTGTCTTACCTTCCCAGTTTTAATTCCCAAGTTGCCCTCCGTTTTCCCTCCAAAACCCGGCCGCTCCAAAATTCCCGACCGCTCAGTTCCCTCCAAAATTGATGTTCAAACGCTCCCACTCCCCCAAACCTTCGCATCAAAATTCAAACTCCACTAACCCACAATCCTTAGCGCCTATTTATTTGAAACATGAACTTCCTCCCTCCGCACCTTCTCCAACGAGCGAACATTCCTTGGACAGCTCCAAATTCCGCCAATTACCATTTCTCAAGAACCCTAATTCTGTCTTTCTGACAATACCTCCCATGGCCACTATCAAGTCCGCAATCTCCTTGAGCAGCAGCAGCGATCGTCCGGGCCGGATTTCTGGGGAGGTGCATGTTATCGTTGGTCCCATGTTTGCTGGGAAAACTACCGCTCTGCTTCGGCGGATCAAGTCCGAGGTCAACAATGGAAGGTATTTTAGGCAATTGAGGTTCTGTGATATTGCTGAAAATTCGGAGTTTAATTAAGCTGTTCTCATCTTTCAACATAATGGTTAAGCTGGGCTTAATTGTTGGTTTCTTCCGTAGACTCAGAAACGTGCTCTAAGTAAGGTGTGATTTTTAGTTTAATTGTTTAGGCTCATGTTTATGGTAATTAGATTTTTCTGTCACACGTCCTCACAAATTAAACAGTAAAATTGGAAGCTTCTGGATTGGTGAATTGTGTTATTTTTTTCTCGTTTGAGTATCTTGGGACTGTGTGTTTTGTGTAGGAAGGTGGCAATGATAAAATCAAGCAAGGATACAAGATATGCGATTGATTCAATAGTGACGCACGATGGAATGAAATTTCCGTGCTGGGCATTGCCAGAACTGTTATCATTTAAACAGAGATTTGGAGATGATGCGTATGAAAAGGTCGAACTTTAGTTGTCTTCCCATATTCTATTCTATCATGTGGTTTGAATAAATTTGCTAGATACTGGTGGTTGCTAAGTAAACTGATATATGCGGTTTAAATTCAAGGCTGACTATAATGGATACGTTAGGTGAGTATGATTGATGTCATTTTAGACAGAATTGACCCCTCCTGGTTACTGATAGGTATGATGAACTGCAGGAGTCTCGGATGTTCAAAACACCAAAAAGATCAAAACTTTCTGGCAGAATAAGTGACTGCTAACCATAAACGGGCTAAAATCAATAAATGCACTTTTATAGATTTTATGAGCTCTCACTGTAAATTGTGTTGGGTCTTAGATGTCTTGGATGCTGAGTAGGAGGCTGAGGGATGCAGCTTTTTTGGAAGACTGTAGCATTATATCTAGTTTTGTTTATGGTCAGTTTATGGGGAGAAGAAGTTGAAGTACTGGTGGCATTTCATGTTTATAGTTCTAAGAGTCTGAGTTTTGCACCTTTCTGCTTAGAACTGCTGCTGTAAGTGTTGCTAATCTTCAATACAGGATGCTGTCTGACTTTGTTTGCAATATGTGGACAGCTGGATGTAATTGGCATTGATGAAGCTCAATTTTTTGAGGATCTCTATGATTTTTGCTGCAAGGCTGCTGATCGTGATGGGAAAACTGTAATTGTTGCGGGTCTGGATGGGGATTACTTGAGGTACACTTCCAGACTTCTTTCAGTTTTTTTTCCCTGTTCAATTATTGTAGAGTGATCTGTTATATTGCCCATTACTGGTTTGTACTGTTTGTTCTTGCTGATTATTGTTTGGCATGCCATTAGATCCTATTTGACATGCACAAAACTAAACTCTTACTTGGCAGAAGGAGCTTTGGCTCAGTGCTGGACGTAATACCCCTAGCAGATTCTATAACCAAGTTGACAGCTCGTTGTGAACTCTGTGGCAAACGGGCTTTCTTTACTTTGAGGAAGACAAAAGAGACACAGACAGAACTGATTGGTGGGGCTGCTGTCTACATGCCTGTCTGCCGCCAGCACTATGTCAATGGACAAGTAGTTCTTGAAGCAGCAAGACGCATTCTGGAATCCCATAAAGTTAGGAGTGACTCCTATCTTGAGGCAACTTCAGTTGTTTAGTAACATATGTGGCTTATTAACAGCCTGCTATATTTGCTTGGCCTGTATTGATTTTCAATCATTTCCCTATAATTTAGACAATGTGGGTTATTTGGACATTTTTATTATATATTTTATAGATGATTTCCTCTCAGTATGTATATAGAATGAAGTTTCTTCCAAGAAATTTTTTCCATTTATTGGTGGATGAATGTTATTAAGTATAACAAAAGGGGATGTTATTTAGATGAGTTGCTGAAGAGGTCCCATTGTGGCATTCTGGATACAAGTACACATTATTATGCATTCTCATTGAAAGCTCTAGTTGGACGACAGTGTACATTTTTTTTTCCTTTTCCTAAAAAAATTCAGGTCGGAATAATTGTTTGGCCCTTGGTCGTAAGCTGGTTTTGGCATTACTGGATTTGAGTTGGTACATTTTGTTCTGAGAGTAATTCTGCTGTCTACTTTGACCACAAGCCATGAACACTTGACTTCCTCTTTGGTTTCCTACTTCCAAACAATGTTATCCTGCGAAAGATCTTCAGAAGTCCACTGGCATACTTTCTTTGTGAAGCAAAATTCACAGAACTGATGCAACCTGTGATGTGTCCTAGAGGGTTCTTCTTTTGGCTTAGAGATCTGCTTTCCATACCATACGGTTTCGTGCACTGTGTGTTGGTTGAAATTGCTTTTGTCGTCTTTGAAAGGTTCTGCCACTGAATGCTGCTCTTCAAGGAAATGAGCTCTTGTTCAAGAGTATGGATTCTCAAGCTCGTGGACTCATATTCCTTTCTTGAAAGCTCTGGTCTCTGTACTGCAAGATCTTTTTGTAACAAGTAGCTCAAGGGTCTATTGCCTGGCTCTGCTCCATCTGTGTATGGACTTTCCCCTAGATTCTGGCTTTTGGAGTTTGGACACCTAGAGCTTTCGAGGCTTCCGGAGAACTCTACACAATTTGTATACCGAAATGAATCTGAGCATTCTCTGAAAGCTTGGTGTGTGTTGAGTTGCTGAACAAAAAGTGCCTGGACAATCAGACGTAGTGGCATCAACTCATTTTGAACAGCTTCAATGCAAGCCTCTTGTGATAGTTTTTGGCAGTTGAGATACCTGCAGACTTCCCCTTTATCATCTTGTGATATACTTGGGTGTGCCTGTTGGAAGACATACCGCATAGGTTAGAGTACTTAGATTACCACAGAGCTAAAACTTGGAACAGTCCAAAATGAGGGCTGACTATCACTCAGTGACCAGTTTGGTAAGTGGAGAAGTGAGACTGAGATTAGGTTGTTTGAGTTGAAAGAGGAACTAAAAATCAAACTCTGAGTTATGTATCTATAATAATCATACATGCTATGATTTTGTTGTACATCTCTCATTCCAACATTTAACTGGAAAGTTACAAAATTTGGGTTCAATTGTTTGGTCACTTCTGAAAATGTATTCATGTATTGCTCCAGGGTCATTATCTAAGCAAATATAACCAAACCTCCCATGAAATCACTTCAAATTATCCCACCTGATTAAGTTGCTCTCTGAAAAATACTGGAGTTTGTGCAAGCTTACCTGTAGGAAGGTGTTCATTGCTCTGTAGAGGTGATCATGGCTCTCTCTGCAAGAGATTGGTACTCTTTCGATGAGTTCCATGAATCTTTCAGGCCCCATATCTGGATCAGGAGCTATATGGAAGAGATATGCATCCCATAACTCTGCGACTACTGAGTTGCTTGCCAAATGACAATGATTCATGTCCGAATTAGATGATGCATATGTTGAAATTATGCTCTCCATTGTCGCCAACTCAATGCTAGAAGAAATTGACTCTGTTCCACTTTTAGGTAGGACAAAGTCTTCCACTTGAGCAAAGTGCAACATAGACACTATCTGATGTTGCAACTTGACCTTATTATCATTTCTCAAACCAACGTCAAGGGATTTAGAGAGCAATGCAAAGTAAAACCCGACAGGAATCACTCTACTAGCCTTCTCCCCCATGGGCAGCAGATCAAGTATACCTTGGAGGATTGCGGCAACTTTGTTATTTGTATTATCCTTCCCAAATTTCTCAGCAGAGTTCTCCCAAAACTGGTGTGTCTTCTTGGAGAGTACCCATTTGTTTGCATAGAAAACAATGATGGGGCTGATGTATTTCTCTTTCATACCTTGTCTTCTTAATGATCCTATTATTCTTTTGAAGAATCCAAATGGTAAAGCTATCAGATCCTTGATCCAGAGATCCTGGCTCACGATCTCCTTCACCATTTCAGAGTTCCAAGCTTGGCTAGCCAACGCCTCCAATGTGACAACTGGTTGGTCCCGTCTTCTCTCTGGATCAAGGATCTCCATGCAAGACATGAAGGCCAGAGACTCGATGCATCGGCCGACAATTAATAAATCCTCAGACCAGGGAAGCAATGCGTGGCACTTTTGGAGTACAATTAGAGTGTCATCCCAACTTTGCAGAACCACTTGGTTCAGATAGAGATCGAACCGCTCACAGAGGTTACTGGAGAAGTATTCTTCTGTCATCTCAAGAAACTGTGCTGCACATCGCAGTGCTGCTACGTTGAAAGGGTCAACTAATGTGGAGGAGCCATAGATGAATAGTGCAATCATCTCAAAGGTATCTGGTCCTCCAGGGAAACCTTCTGGTAGCTCAACATCAGTTGAGTCGTCTAATCTTTTCTTGAAATACCCACTCTTTGAGGACAGAGGGTGCTGCAGCAGAAAAAAGAAGACAACTTATAGGTAAGCTTACTCAAGAACATTTTATGCTACTAAATTCAGTCCTTATTTTCACGTTTCAAGCCTATATAATCTTCTACAAAATTCTGCAGAATGTTGGGAACCTTGCGTTATGGGGGCATAGTAAAAGTTGTAAAGAGATGATCTTTACTTCCGAAAAGGAAAAAAAAAAAAAAAACTGATCGTCTTAGGTGGCCTTTAAAAGCCTTTTCCTGGGCATATGAAATTACAGACACTCCTACCCAGAGTGAGTTTAGAGTTGAACTATAGTCACACCTTGTGCAGGCTAAATATTCTATCACCAACTCGAACACGAACAGTAACAGGCAAACCGGTTTCTTGGCTCCTGCAAAAGGAACACCCAATATCAGTATATCTGCAAAGCATCCTAATCACCTATGAATCAATCAAACTCACCACGAAATGATCTTAATCTTGAGCAAGGCCCTGATGTTAGGTGAAGAGAAAGGACTTGAAGCCACTGAACTATCTTTTGGGCTTGCAACTTCCATTAGAGCTCGTACAGGTGCTTTCAAGCTACTATTTACTGGAAGAGGAATCTGAGGAAGCAGGTAAAAGTTTATCTGACTGCAAGCATAAACATATATGCTTATGAATCTTCCGCTCTTTCAATGGCCATATATGCCAAAAACCAGTCTCAACAATCGAAGCAAAGAGTACAAGGAGCTTCTGGAATTCAGGGAAACGGTGGGAATAAAGTAGAATGGAAGAGAAAAAAGAGGTGGTTTGATTTGCTTGTCTACACACATTCGTGCATTGCATACCATAGTCAAAGTCAAATGCACACGAGTGAAACTCGATATCCAAGTTTTAAGGCTTCAAAAACGTTCTCAGTGGTGGGAAGTTGAATTCTTGTGCTACCGTAAACTATTCCTCGGCCAAGAAAATGTGGTCAATTCTCCGCTCGCTTTCCTATATTTGAGCCTTGCAAAACAAGCTTTGTTGTATGCGTAAATGGAACATAATTCATCGGATCCTAGGATCTTGACCGTCTGCTTAGTCAACCTGATCTCGCGATGAATTTCATATCATTTCTAATTCGAATTTTACGGTGTAATTTAGAGAAACATAAACAGAACAGATAGATTTTATTATAAGACTCATATTATACTAAATTTTACTGAGCAACATTAAATGATGTAAAATCTCTTTGTTGTGTTTATCTCTTTCTAAATTACATTATACAATTCGAATAAAAAATTATAAAATATCCTTGATCCACTAGTTAAAGTGGTCCACTAGTCTCGAGTACGTTATCTCCTGCTGGGTATAATTTCCAAAATATCCACATGGCCAAGCAGGACTTGGTAGTGAAAATGTATATAATATAGGCATGATCCTGTTTGTGGAATAGTGAAGGAATTGGCGGAGAACTCGTGGAAGAATGGAAAGGGTGTATTGGAAAAAGAAAAGGAGGATGAAACGCGAAAAATTGGTCAAAAAAAGGAATAAAATATGAAAAAGCAAGAGATAAAGTGCGGGGGAAGTTTTGTAGCGTATGGTAACAACCAAGACGGCACGGCTTGTTGAAATTTTGGGTTCTTTGGGAGAAGGGGTTTTTTGCTTGCTCTCTCCCAACAACTCTCAATCCCGATGATCACTTTTGTATGTAGCGTATGTATATATGTACGTATGGGACACATTGTGACAAGTATTTTCTCGCCTTTGCATTTGGATTTCAATTATCTGCACATAAACACGTATCTGTATACATCATGGCAGTTTTGTGCTCATCAAATATCTAATACGCTGTGGTGTGGGAAAATCTCCCGATGATAAAGTGATCCTGATCTCAAATATTTAGAACTCAAGCCATAGGAATTCTTTTACCGGAAAACGTTATTCTGCACCTTTGAACTTTGAAAACTGAGAGTCTAAACTATCAAATTATTTACATTGAGCTCTCGATAAGGCTATCAAAAAAATGGCACCGGAGCTTTGGGGAGGAAGGTTGTATTTGGTGACAATTCCAATGAATAACATTAATCCCATGATTTAAAGATGCAAAAATGACTTTTCTCCTTTCTTTAAAGTTGCGCAGCGGATTTCAGCTTTGATCAGCAATACTAGTCTAATCTAAAAACTCAGCACCAACTGATTTTGGACTTCCAAAAGCAGTTTAGGTTATGTCTTGGTCTCCAATAAACTGCTGCCAAATTGTTCTTTGAATTGAAGTGCTCACTTTCTGCCAAAATCAAGCGGCGTGCATGTTTGTCCTGCCCGTATGCTTCTTTTATTTGAGTAAATTTTTTGTATTTATTGTATGAAAGAGATAATTAACGAAGAGAGAGAGAGTAGATTTGAAGTTTATTATTATTTTTAAAAAAAATTAAGAAAAAAAAAAGAGAAATAAAATTGACATGAGTCCTTTAATTGGTGTGACAATCGAAAAGTTAAAATTTATGTTTGCATTAAAAATTCTTAAAAATTTCCAATATTTTCACAAACGTGACCCTAGCCTTCTTGTACTCACCAAAAAAAAAACCTCCTTGTCAATGTACAATACCACTAAATGCAAGAGGGCTATACAAAAGACTGGTGTCATGAGGTAGAAGCACTACTAACAGTGTTCTTGTTTATCTTTCTGGTTCCCAGTGGATTTCCTGTTCCACATTGCCAAACAGGGCACGAAACCATTAATCAGTAGATTGGTTCAGGAAACAGAAAAAAATGGAAAAAATTGTTGACGGCTACCTCTAAGCATATACACTACTAAAGCCATCAAAGAATCTACTGAGTTTCTTCCTCGTCAACACCAGAAAAGAAGGGGTCCTTGAGAAGATCAGATGCTGAAGGTCTTGCTCTTGGCTGGGCTATGCACTTCTCAATGAATGCCTTCACTTCTGGATCCATCAAATTGTTCATGGCTTGGGGCTTCACTCCAGACGTCACCTTCTTGTATATCTTGGCAATGCTGTCACATTCGCTGTATGGTATCTCCATTGTCACCATCTCAAGCATGCACATTCCAAAGGAGTATATGTCTACCATCTCAGTATAATCTTCCTCATACAGCTCAGGTGCCATGTACTCTGGTGTCCCTATAACTGAATGTGCTGCATGGCTCTTTCCTACTATTGCTGCAAGCCCCAGATCCCCGATCTTCACCTATATGGAGAAATCGTAATGCCAGGGTCACAAATTCATAAAATGTCCAACAGAAAATATACTGGAAGGACAGTGAATCGGGAAACCCAATAGACAATTCTTTTAGCACACATAGATAGACATTTTTTTGCTTCTGATTGATGTTCAACTCCTGAACCAAAATATGCAAGGATCTGTTTGGATCCAGGAAGACCAGGACCAGGAATTGCCCTTGAAAACCCGCTTAATTTTTTTGTTTTAGCAAAACGTTGACATTTTGGTACTTTTATCTCTTTCAAGCATGAAATATGTTGTGGACTCTTCACTCTGCAGAAACAGGCGGAAGGAAGGTTGATTCTTAACAACCACCATGTAATGCTACCTCATCTGACTCACGTACCTATGTGTGCGCGCACACACACAGATACTATGGTTTTGCCCATAGTCCCTTTTTCATCTAATGACAGCTGAAACACACCCTATCAGCAGCCATATCCAACCAGACTCAATCAAGATATGGTATTTGGGAGTGAGTTTCTGGCGTCAACCTATAGTGTTCATCATTTTTCTAATCTTAATCTCTCACCCAACAGAGACTGTGAGAGAGTACCTTTTGCTTGAATCTACATAACTCAATTTATGTCCATATATAAAGAAAAGGAAAAGCAATTTCTTCAGATTGAGATTGCATTATTACCTGGCCAACGTTTCCATTGACGAAGATGTTACTGCAATTGAGATCTCTGTGAATAATGCACGGTTCATGGGTATGTAGATACTCCAATCCCTCAAGCACCTGCTTGGACCATTCAAGGCCTTAATGGAAACATGGGGATGCTTCTTCCGGTAATCCCTCAGGTTTCCAGATGTGCACACCTCCGTAATGAAATTCAACGTGTTACATTCATCATTCTTTGTAACAAACAATGATATATTTGTTCTGCAATGTCTGCAACAGCTTAACCTAGTGAAGCTGATTAATGAGCGCTGGCACTGAAATTCCTCAATCTAACCTGATTCCAGGTGATCAAAAGCCCGGTAAACCTTCTTAGATCACTGTAGCGCCCAAACCGTCCAGTTGGATCAACCTCCACAAATGGTTCGGTATCACGATCAGATGTGTTCGGACTCTCAGCAGGCAACAAATAGAACCTGGTGAAGCTAGGAAAAACAAAGGACTTTCCAAGAAAAGCAAGATCTAGACTATTGGTTGCTTACACAACTAGTCTCATTTAAACCCGTCAGACATTCAATCTGGTCGAAATGTGGAAGATTAATGATCCAAAGGCTTTTTAGGACACTATCAATCTTATTAACATCTCGTCGTAAAAAATTATATGAAGAAGAGTTGGTTTAAGGAAAAGAAATAACGAAATCAAAATTAGAAAGGATATGGTTTAGCCATCAGCCATAGCAATCACAAACCTCGATTTCAACTTTGAAGTTGCCCATAGGACCCGTGCATGCAGACTACCTGAACACGAAGACCTACGATTCCGTTTTTAAATTCTAATGGTTACGCCAGACTGCACGAATTAGCAACAAAAATATCAATTTGGTAACAAAACCCCAGACAATCCAAATTCCTATCTCAACAAGCTCATAATTAATAAATGTCGAAGGCAAAAATGATCACAACGAGGACTTTCTAGTTCTACATTTCTATTTGGGTTATTAACAACTGCCAAAAGAACCAAACGGACTAACTAAATTACGAAGCTCAGATGTAAAATGCATTTTCGTGGAAACAGAAAATTAAAATCTTTTAACTTAACTCCAAGAATGCGAAAAAACGCCCACTAGAAGCAAATTATGCGCAAAGAAGCTCGGCAAAGCGAGATACGCAGCTTGATGATCAATATCAACGAGTAAGATTAAAGCTCCGATTGCACTAGACGTAAGAGATATGGATGATCCCGTCGAAAATGCAAAATCATAAGTAGAAACACGAGGGACAAGAAAACAACATAGCGGAAAACGAATCGAGTAGGAGTTAAAATATCAAAAACCACGGTTTTCAGCATTCTAAGGTTAGTTCAGAGGTACGTAGAGGTCTACGTATTGGCGTTTGGGCAAACCGCCTGTGCCTGTGAAAAGCGAATCGCTTGGAAGCAGAAAGAGAATGTAAGAATTTGACAGTGAAGAGGAGGCTGTTTATGAGCGAGAGAGAAAGAGAGGGGAGGGGGTAGGTTTGGAGACAGACTCTTCGTGAAGGAACGGAACGCTGGAAATGAACGGGCGGGGGGTGGGCGGCAATATTGATACGTGTCACGAAGTGGGAAGCCGTCTTTCATACGGCGTCGTGAAGACTGAAGACTCGTTCTTTTACTTCTTTTGCATGAAAAAATCTCCACGACCTTCTACATCTCTCTCACTATTCACAGGGGTAAGTTTGCCTAATTTCATACGACGTCGTGAGAGATATCATGAACCCTTACCCATTCTGGGTTCGCAGCACATTGCCATATGAGGCTTGTGAATGTGATGGTATCAAAGAATCATTTTTACTTCTACCGTGTTCTTGAAAATCTGAGAACTAAAAGTAATCAATGGCTGCCTGCCTCCCCCCATCGAGTCTCGTTGAGTAGCTGGGATGGTAACGGTTGAGCAGAGTTAGTTACCATTCAATTGGTAGCAAAAGGGTTCATGCAATACCCGTGCCAGAATCCCAACACTGAATCTGAGCACCTTCTGATTCATGCCAGAAGGTGCTGGACTGAAACTCCACATTAATTGCTGAAACATCAGAAGCTGACCATGTGTTGGCCTTGGTCATCCTTTCTGTCTCTGGATTACCTTTCAGGAAGAAAAACGTAGCGAAAAAGTGTTCACAAAGGAATTCACATGATGATACAGTAGGTGAATTGAACCAAACAGGGATAATGTAGGTGAGTTGAACCAAACAGGATGAGATGGTGACGGACCACGTGAATTTACCAGATTAATTAAAGCCGTGCGCGCCATAAAATATTCAATACATGTGTCTTTTTCTTTAAATGCGCAATTAGGACATCAAATTAGAGAAGATCTAAGACCCTATATTGAGAATATATCAAGATCTTTTTCAATCGCTTCAAATTCTGAGTGCGCTGGCATAATCAAGAGTAGGCTGATCTGATTTGGAGTCCATCTCCAGACAGAAAGATACCTATTTATCAAAAAAAGCTTTGACTTTAAGTCTTTATCTCATGGATAAACAGAATGTGTCTCTAAGTTGGTTGCATTTTCTTGGGAAAAGAATGAGAAAATAAAAATTGAATGAAAGAAATCGATTTTCACAAACGTGACCTAGCCTTCTTGTACTCACCAAAAAAAAAAAACCTCCTTGTCAATGTACCAATACCACTAAATGCAAGAGGGCTATACAAAAGACTGGTGTCATGAGGTAGAAGCACTACTAACAGTGTTCTTGTTTATCTTTCTGGTTCCCAGTGGATTTCCTGTTCCACATTGCCAAACAGGGCACGAAACCATTAATCAGTAGATTGGTTCAGGAAACAGAAAAAAATGGAAAAAATTGTTAACGGCTACCTCTAAGCATATACACTACTAAAGCCATCAAAGAATCTACTGAGTTTCTTCCTCGTCAACACCAGAAAAGAAGGGGTCCTTGAGAAGATCAGATGCTGAAGGTCTTGCTCTTGGCTGGGCTATGCACTTCTCAATGAATGCCTTCACTTCTGGATCCATCAAATTGTTCATGGCTTGGGGCTTCACTCCAGACGTCACCTTCTTGTATATCTTGGCAATGCTGTCACATTCGCTGTATGGTATCTCCATTGTCACCATCTCAAGCATGCACATTCCAAAGGAGTATATGTCTACCATCTCAGTATAATCTTCCTCATACAGCTCAGGTGCCATGTACTCTGGTGTCCCTATAACTGAATGTGCTGCATGGCTCTTTCCTACTATTGCTGCAAGCCCCAGATCCCCGATCTTCACCTATATGGAGAAATCGTAATGCCAGGGTCACAAATTCATAAAATGTCCAACAGAAAATATACTGGAAGGACAGTGAATCGGGAAACCCAATAGACAATTCTTTTAGCACACATAGATAGACATTTTTTTGCTTCTGATTGATGTTCAACTCCTGAACCAAAATATGCAAGGATCTGTTTGGATCCAGGAAGACCAGGACCAGGAATTGCCCTTGAAAACCCGCTTAATTTTTTTGTTTTAGCAAAACGTTGACATTTTGGTACTTTTATCTCTTTCAAGCATGAAATATGTTGTGGACTCTTCACTCTGCAGAAACAGGCGGAAGGAAGGTTGATTCTTAACAACCACCATGTAATGCTACCTCATCTGACTCACGTACCTATGTGTGCGCGCACACACACAGATACTATGGTTTTGCCCATAGTCCCTTTTTCATCTAATGACAGCTGAAACACACCCTATCAGCAGCCATATCCAACCAGACTCAATCAAGATATGGTATTTGGGAGTGAGTTTCTGGCGTCAACCTATAGTGTTCATCATTTTTCTAATCTTAATCTCTCACCCAACAGAGACTGTGAGAGAGTACCTTTTGCTTGAATCTACATAACTCAATTTATGTCCATATATAAAGAAAAGGAAAAGCCAATTTCTTCAGATTGAGATTGCATTATTACCTGGCCAACGTTTCCATTGACGAAGATGTTACTGCAATTGAGATCTCTGTGAATAATGCACGGTTCATGGGTATGTAGATACTCCAATCCCTCAAGCACCTGCTTGGACCACTTCTTCAAGGCCTTAATGGAAACATGGGGATGCTTCTTCCGGTAATCCCTCAGGTTTCCAGATGTGCACACCTCCGTAATGAAATTCAACGTGTTACATTCATCATTCTTCCAAACACTGTAACAAACAATGATATATTTGTTCTGCAATGTCTGCAACAGCTTAACCTCCGAGTGAAGCTGATTAATGAGCGCTGGATTCTCACTGAAATTCCTCAATCTAACCTGATTCCAGGCCACCTCTATACCTTCCTCCTGATCAAAAGCCCGGTAAACCTTCTTCACAGCACCAGCACCAAGCAGATCACTGTAGCGCCCAAACCGTCCAGTTGGATCAACCTCCACAAATGGTTCGGTATCACGATCAGATGTGTTCGGACTCTCAGCAGGCATCTTCAAATATCAACAAATAGAACCTGGTGAAGCTAGGAAAAACAAAGGACTTTCCAAGAAAAGCAAGATCTAGACTATTGGTTGCTTACACAACTAGTCTCATTTAAACCCGTCAGACATTCAATCTGGTCGAAATGTGGAAGATTAATGATCCAAAGGCTTTTTAGGACACTATCAATCTTATTAACATCTCGTCGTAAAAAATTATATGAAGAAGAGTTGGTTTAAGGAAAAGAAATAACGAAATCAAAATTAGAAAGGATATGGTTTAGCCATCAGCCATAGCAATCACAAACCTCGATTTCAACTTTGAAGTTGCCCATAGGACCCGTGCATGCAGACTACCTGAACACGAAGACCTACGATTCCGTTTTTAAATTCTAATGGTTACGCCAGACTGCACGAATTAGCAACAAAAATATCAATTTGGTAACAAAACCCCAGACAATCCAAATTCCTATCTCAACAAGCTCATAATTAATAAATGTCGAAGGCAAAAATGATCACAACGAGGACTTTCTAGTTCTACATTTCTATTTGGGTTATTAACAACTGCCAAAAGAACCAAACGGACTAACTAAATTACGAAGCTCAGATGTAAAATGCATTTTCGTGGAAACAGAAAATTAAAATCTTTTAACTTAACTCCAAGAATGCGAAAAAACGCCCACTAGAAGCAAATTATGCGCAAAGAAGCTCGGCAAAGCGAGATACGCAGCTTGATGATCAATATCAACGAGTAAGATTAAAGCTCCGATTGCACTAGACGTAAGAGATATGGATGATCCCGTCGAAAATGCAAAATCATAAGTAGAAACACGAGGGACAAGAAAACAACATAGCGGAAAACGAATCGAGTAGGAGTTAAAATATCAAAAACCACGGTTTTCAGCATTCTAAGGTTAGTTCAGAGGTACGTAGAGGTCTACGTATTGGCGTGAGCAGCTACACACACGCAGGGCTCTAGAGAGAAAGAGAGAGAGAGAGAGAGAGAGAGTACCTTGAAAGAGCCTGTGAAAAGCGAATCGCTTGGAAGCAGAAAGAGAATGTAAGAATTTGACAGTGAAGAGGAGGCTGTTTATGAGCGAGAGAGAAAGAGAGGGGAGGGGGTAGGTTTGGAGACAGACTCTTCGTGAAGGAACGGAACGCTGGAAATGAACGGGCGGGGGGTGGGCGGCAATATTGATACGTGTCACGAAGTGGGAAGCCGTCTTTCATACGGCGTCGTGAAGACTGAAGACTCGTTCTTTTACTTCTTTTGCATGAAAAAATCTCCACGACCTTCTACATCTCTCTCACTATTCACAGGGGTAAGTTTGCCTAATTTCATACGACGTCGTGAGAGATATCATGAACCCTTACCCATTCTGGGTTCGCAGCACATTGCCATATGAGGCTTGTGAATGTGATGGTATCAAAGAATCATTTTTACTTCTACCGTGTTCTTGAAAATCTGAGAACTAAAAGTAATCAATGGCTGCCTGCCTCCCCCCATCGAGTCTCGTCTTGAGTAGCTGGGATGGTAACGGTTGAGCAGAGTTAGTTACCATTCAATTGGTAGCAAAAGGGTTCATGCAATACCCGTGCCAGAATCCCAACACTGAATCTGAGCACCTTCTGATTCATGCCAGAAGGTGCTGGACTGAAACTCCACATTAATTGCTGAAACATCAGAAGCTGACCATGTGTTGGCCTTGGTCATCCTTTCTGTCTCTGGATTACCTTTCAGGAAGAAAAACGTAGCGAAAAAGTGTTCACAAAGGAATTCACATGATGATACAGTAGGTGAATTGAACCAAACAGGGATAATGTAGGTGAGTTGAACCAAACAGGATGAGATGGTGACGGACCACGTGAATTTACCAGATTAATTAAAGTCGTGCGCGCCATAAAATATTCAATACATGTGTCTTTTTCTTTAAATGCGCAATTCGGACATCAAATTAGAAAAGATCTAAGACCCTATATTGAGAATATATCAAGATCTTTTTCAATCGCTTCAAATTCTGAGTGCGCTGGCATAATCAAGAGTAGGCTGATCTGATTTGGAGTCCATCTCCAGACAGAAAGATACCTATTTATCAAAAAAAGCTTTGACTTTAAGTCTTTATCTCATGGATAAACAGAATGTGTCTCTAAGTTGGTTGCATTTTCTTGGGACAAGTCCAGAGCTGTATGAGACAGGAGGTATAGCACCACACTTTGATTCGCGTTCTTCTTTTTAAGGCAGATATAAGGGCGTTGGTTTACCAAAATTTTGAAAAATATTCTCATAATTTTAAAAATATTTTAAATGTTAAAATTTATTGAGATTTGTAAAAAGTGTAAAGTATATGTGTAAAAGTGTGAAGTTTATTGAGGTTTGTGAAATGTGTTTGGTGTGATGGAAATTTTGGGTCTCCAAAAAATTGGACAAACAAGCACCTCTTATAAAAGAAATCAACGGGCCACTACAGTTCTTCCAGTAAGAGCAGGACCTGAAAGTTTTTCGAACACTTCTTCAAATCAAAGAAAAGAATCCGCTAAACTCACTGCGAGCACGTTTCACTATTGACAATTTACCTTAGCAGCTCAGAACACGAGACACAGAGTGCAACTTAGCACCTTGAAAAACAAGGCTTAAATGCAAACCACTATTATATATGTGAAATTACTTGGAGCAGATTCTGAGGCCCCAAGGAGTGGAGTGATGGACAAATAAAATGAACTAAATTATCAGTACCAGCAGGCAGCATGATGTGAATGCACAGACCATCCTGGATGACAATTGGCTGAAAGAGCCATGGAAATCCAGATTCTACAACAAACCTGAAAAATGAAGGGAATGCTTCCACTGAATGCAGTGAAGCATGAATGATTAGGAAACAGAAGAGATACCGTTCAGAAGAAAAGACAAATAAGTGTCATACACTAAATGTGGACGGTTGGACCCAGTATGCGTGTAACATTCTGAACAGAAAAGCTCATATACTTAGCAGAATAATTTTACAAAATTACCAACATACTGCTTACTGTATATGTAAGCTAGGCTACATTAAAAACTTCCTCTCAAAATGAAGCAAGTAAAACAAATTTGGGGTATCACTTGGACTAGACGCTTTTAGCCATGGTGTTTGTGTCGTCAATCTTATTTGCTGTTGTCTGCAGTAGCTATGAGAAAAGGGGAAAGCAATCACCTAAGAGCAGCCAGCACCAACAAAAACTGGGCAAAGGAAAGAAAGGCAAGTTTGAAGGACTAAAGGTAGATGCTATGAGAGACGGGGAGAAAAACCCTTCTCAAATTTTTATTAGAGAAAGTAGCTGAAGGGTGGTAAAAAGAACGATGGTCACAGTCTTCCAGTTAAAACCGCACACAACAAAGCAAATGGCACATTGGCAATCCATTGCATAGTGTTCGCATTCATTATGCTCACAGATCTCATGAACATAGTAAAAAAACACATTTAAATTGGAATATCTATCCCCAAAAACAAGGCAATTAAGTTACAGACAAAACATAATTTCATTACTACAGAGTATTGAGTCAGTATACACAAGAAAGAAAAACAGAGTATCACCAAGGAGGATTTGAACCCTCTCTAACAGAAGGTGACCTGGAACTCGTACTCCCATCTCTGCCAAACCTTGAAACGCTCCTTCCGCTTTTAGGAGTAGCCAAGCCAGGGCTTGCACCTCGGTAACTGGCACGGAGAGTTTCATCAACGGTAGATGAAGACTTCGCAATTGCATTCCTAACAAACTTCTGCGCAGCAGTCGAGAGTGTCCTCACACTCGGACTGGCACTTCCTCCTCTAACAGGGGATGGCAGTGGAGGTTTTTCAAACATCTTTGACCTCTCCCTCAGCTTGCGTGCAGCAACCCTCGACAGTGAGTGAGCCTTCTCATCCCTTACAGGAGGTTGTGGAATCTTATACTGAGGCCCATCACCACTACCCCCAATATCAATGGGAGTCTCCTCAGGCTCCAACCTCAACGGGGTACCTTCAATTTCACCCCAAGTTATAAATGGTGACTCATCAACCCCTGGTGCAGGTGAGGGAGTCCTAACAAAACTATATCCATTCTCAGCTTTCTTTCCAGACTCCACATAGAACGGATTTGGGGTCTTCCTTAAATCATCCAAATCATACTTCTTTGACTTATCCCCATTTCTGTCAAACATCGGGAGTGGAGTCGCCCCTGCCACTGGTGTATAAAGCACCTCAACCTTCCCATCATCTTTTGGTCTAGTATCCATCAGTTTGCCATGAAACCTCGTATTGGCACGACTAATTTCCTTTGTTAGGCCCTTCATCCTAACTGCCCGTTCCTCCTCTGTCAATGGGGCCTCCCCTCTATCCGCTGGATGGTACATCAACAAATTCTTTGCCATATATTTCCACCCTTCCAAACTACTCAGTGGTTGGTCCGAGGTACCATATCCATCGGTATTAATTCTCTCCCTCTTGACCCCCTCAATTGCCTCAACAGCTTGTTCTTTTTCACCTTCTAACAAATACCCATATCTCTCTTTCCTCTTCCTATTCACTTTCTCAATAATCTTCGAAAAACTATCATTGTCCTCGCTCGTATACCGCCTAAAAAACTCGTCTAATGTCAAGGACACGTCGACCTCGCCCTTATTCTCGTTATAATTGCCACCACCGGAAAATTCCCTATCGGAAGCATTCAAATTTGTTGTGGTTTTTGGGGTTTTAACATCGAATTCATCAAAAGGAGTGAAATTTCGTGCGAATGTAGACCCGGGTGTCTGAGTTTTGCCGTCGGGGTTAGGATTGTTTACCTTTCCGCTGCGACGCTCCATGATCTTCAACTGGGCATCGCGGATTCGGACGGGATCTCCCGTCTTGATCGCCTCGAGCCAGTCGAGCCGGTCTCGGAGCTTCGAGATGTCCGGGAAGAAGTCTCGCTCGATAATCTTCTCGATCGCGGCGACATAGCTGTCTTCGTCGAGCACCTTTGAATGGTTCCTGGGGATGCTTGAAGGATTGGAATTTCCATTTGTTTGGAGGGTACTCTCAGAAATTGTGGAAGGTGTAGGGGAAGAGAGGTGCCGAGGAGAGTGACCCGGAGACAGAAGCATGTTGAAGAATTAGGTTGAGGATTCGATTGAAAAGCGAAGGATTGAGGCTTGGGAGCTTCTGATACGGAATAATTGGAAGGGAATTAGGGCTTGGGTTAGGGATTATGGCGGTGATGGCCTTTGAGACTTGAGAGGACCTCGTTTTGACGAAGCGCGTGGGCAACTTTTTAACTAATTTCTACTATTGCAGTTATGTCCCTAGAGTTTAGTATATTCAATTGTTTCCCGCCGAACGCCACGTTGAACTCCTGGTTAAACTGTGCGCCTGTGCCCAACCGAAGCCAAACTACTTACAATGTTCCACGCCACAGGAAATAATTCCTCCTTCGAGAGTCGAACCTCGTCTTCCCTCAACTCGGATTAGACATCGAAAACTCAGAGCTTCCACTCGCTCGCCTTCTCTCTCTTTCTTTCTCAGCGGACCCCACACCCGATCACAGGTATCTAGGGGCTGTAAAATTTGGAACCCCGAGATTGGAGGTTTGATTTTTTGTACTAATAATTTTGATATTTTGCTATTTCTAGTCGGAATTGGAGCTTTTTTAGCTCGTGTACGTTTTGTTTGCCTGCCGAGAAAATGAAAAAGTGGTGACCTTGAATTGCTTTGTTTGCGTTTCCATTTTCATTTTAAAGTACCGAGTAATCTTGGCGTCTATTCGACTGCGAGTCTAGTTAGTAGGACTCTTAAAGAGTGGTGGGTGGATGATCATTTTTCTTGTTTCGTTTTCACTTTCTCCATTGTTTCTCAGCAGCCAGAGATGGGGTTTAGGATAAGTCAAGTTTTGTTCTTTTTTATGCTCTGGGCGATTGTTAGATAATATCAAATCATGTTTTAATTTTGAAAAAATTCTTGGAAAATGAAGATAAGAATTTTGGGTTTTTATTCCCCGAATTCTTGTGGTAATCAATAAATATAAAAGGACTTTGAACGATGCTATTTATAGTAATCGTGTGAATTTGGTTACATATGGACAACCAGGCTTTAACTTTGGGACTTTCAGGAAACATGTTTGAGCAAGGCCTGCGATAGTCTAAACTCAGTTTCTGGGATTTTGATGGTACTATTTCTACGTTGTTGTTCACTCTTCTGCCCGTTTCCATAAGATTTGTTCGGTTTTGTTTATGATAGTTCGTCGTAGAGTGTCCATAATGTTGGGTAGGGCTGCTTACGTTGCCGACGAAGCTGACCAAACTGGCGCCGGACCTTGGTCGTTCTCTGGTGCGGATTCTGTTTTAGCGGAACAGCAATTAGAATCTTACAATTTTCCTCCTTTGTGTCTTTTTTTGTTTTTTGGGTTTTGGGAATCTTCAGACATCTGACCTCAAACCTTTAGTTTCTGCATTCGCACTTGGTAATCGCAGCCTCACTTGATCGAACAGGCCTCTGTATAATCTGAAGATTACCTGCTCAATAGTGGAATACTGAAAGTTTGCAGCATGAGTTTTGGGTGACAATTTTCTTGGTTCTCATAGAATAGCCATATTTTCGTCTAGTAATGTCATGGCTATCTCGTCTCTTCTCAATTGACTGCTAATTTTGAATATCTTCCGTGCTTGGTAAGTACTGAGTTTGACATGTATATGTAATTTACTTCTTTTTTTTGGTATTGTCAGGTTTAAACAGCTGGTGGCGGGTGGGGTTTGTTCATGCCCAAGGTGATCAAACAGTAATGATACCCTGAGTTGAGAAACCCAGCTTTTCTCAGGTTCACATGGTTTCTTTGGGGAAATGTGCACAAGATGAAGTTGCTTCTGAAGAATTGCAGCAGAGGCATGGCTCTGGTGGTGGAGTTGCATCGCAGCCCATACCTGATGTCGGACTTCTGTCACAAGAGAACCGTGATAACGAAATTCATGCAAAACGAACAGAGCAAGAAGCAACCACTCCCTCTTTGTTCCCTGAGAAAGCATCTCAATTACCTGATGCTGCAGTCCCAACAATGCAATCAGATCAAGAAGGAAGTACTTCCTCTATAATTTTGGAGAAGGATTCGCTGGCACCTGATACCGGTATCCCCATGTTGCAATCTGGTCAGGAAGGAAGCACACCTTCTATAATACGCGAGAAAGTTACAGAAGATGGATATAATTGGCGAAAATATGGACAGAAGCTGGTTAAAGGAAACGAATTTATAAGGAGTTATTATAAATGCACGCATCCAAACTGCCAGGTGAAAAAGCAACTCGAAAAGTCACATGATGGGCAGATTACAGATACTACTTACCTTGGTCAGCATGATCATCCCAAACCTCAACTTAACGTCCCTGTTGCTGTTGGTTTTGCTCTGTCTGTCATAGATGAAAGACCAAATGAGCCATCTTTAACTGGTATGGATGGTGAGGAAGAAACATATTGCTAATATCTAGTCTTGGTCCATAAATGTCAAATCCCTGATCTGTTTTATGGCCTCATCTTTTGAAGATAAATCATTCGTTGAGCATGGCCAGACACCTAATCAAACGGAGCCAGTGGATGACCCTACACGTCCAACAGTGGCAGTAAGTGATAATGTGAAAGGTGCGCTTTCACAAACAAATAGGATGAGGGATGTGGTTGATAAAGATGATGATGATGATACAGACTCAAAAAGACAGTATGTTAATGCACTAGCTACTTTACTTTTTTTTCTTGGGAGTATGTGATCTAACTTTTCTTACTACAAAAACAATTACTGAACAGAAAAAAGAAAGGGTAATATTGATGCTGTTCTAGCGACAAGCAACTGGTGAACCACTTGTTGTTCAGACTTTGAGTGAGGTTGATATTGTAAATGATGGGTTCCGTTGGCGTAAATAGCAGAAATTTGTGAAAGGCAATCCAAATCCAAGGTATTTAATAATTCTATTCAGGTCCATACCTGCCTTTCTGCTCATTGCTTATGGATTCACTCGAAATGTAAGATCTTGTCAGTCTAATTTCACTTATGATACATCTGTTTATGGAAAGTTGTCTGGTCTTTCTGTAATTTTACTAAGCATGGGAAAGGGAGAACAAAAATGTATGATTGTGCTTACTACAACTACTTGGCGTCATCAAAATCTTAATGAATTTGCATCACCAACTCATCCTGGGGAGATATTTTCACAATATATGCCAGTTCTGAGCTGGGCACAAGTGCCCTAATTTGTCTTGGAGTCTGGTGTACAATCTGGAATCTCTAAAATACATAAAGCCATTACCTGAATAGCATCATTTTCCTGTCTGTTCCCATTTTCGCTTGATATAACGATGTTTTCTCATGCAGTCAGCTATATTAAACCCATTATTGTACTCTGTTGCAATTTTTTTTGTTCCTGTAATTCTCATGCCATGGTTGAGAAATTGAAAGGATGAGATTCTGGACTGTTTGTATAAATCCTTGGTAAAGGAGGAGCTATAAATTTGATCTACTGTATCATCTTCAAGCACTTTCAAACCTAATCTTTGCTGGTGTTTTAATTGGTTTCACTTCTTTGGCACCTCTTTCACGTAAATAGGTTGTGAAATCTATGGCATCTGAACAGAGCAAGAAGCAACCACTCCCTCTTCTGAAGATTACCTGCTCAATAGTGGAATACTGAAAGTTTGCAGCATGAGTTTTGGGTGACAATTTTCTTGGTTCTCATAGAATAGCCATATTTTCGTCTAGTAATGTCATGGCTATCTCGTCTCTTCTCAATTGATGCTAATTTTGAAATATCCGTGCTTGGTAAGTAAGTTTGCATGTATATGTAATTTA
The DNA here is from genome assembly GCA_003952965.2 of Morella rubra. NCBI lineage: Eukaryota > Viridiplantae > Streptophyta > Magnoliopsida > Fagales > Myricaceae > Morella > Morella rubra. The sequence continues at coordinate 225,351 of CM025854.1, forward strand.
CTTCTTTTTTTTGGTATTGTCAGGTTTAAACAGCTGGTGGCGGGTGGGGTTTGTTCATGCCCAAGGTGATCAAACAGTAATGATACCCTGAGTTGAGAAACCCAGCTTTTCTCAGGTTCACATGGTTTCTTTGGGGAAATGTGCACAAGATGAAGTTGCTTCTGAAGAATTGCAGCAGAGGCATGGCTCTGGTGGTGGAGTTGCATCGCAGCCCATACCTGATGTCGGACTTCTGTCACAAGAGAACCGTGATAACGAAATTCATGCAAAACGAACAGAGCAAGAAGCAACCACTCCCTCTTTGTTCCCTGAGAAAGCATCTCAATTACCTGATGCTGCAGTCCCAACAATGCAATCAGATCAAGAAGGAAGTACTTCCTCTATAATTTTGGAGAAGGATTCGCTGGCACCTGATACCGGTATCCCCATGTTGCAATCTGGTCAGGAAGGAAGCACACCTTCTATAATACGCGAGAAAGTTACAGAAGATGGATATAATTGGCGAAAATATGGACAGAAGCTGGTTAAAGGAAACGAATTTATAAGGAGTTATTATAAATGCACGCATCCAAACTGCCAGGTGAAAAAGCAACTCGAAAAGTCACATGATGGGCAGATTACAGATACTACTTACCTTGGTCAGCATGATCATCCCAAACCTCAACTTAACGTCCCTGTTGCTGTTGGTTTTGCTCTGTCTGTCATAGATGAAAGACCAAATGAGCCATCTTTAACTGGTATGGATGGTGAGGAAGAAACATATTGCTAATATCTAGTCTTGGTCCATAAATGTCAAATCCCTGATCTGTTTTATGGCCTCATCTTTTGAAGATAAATCATTCGTTGAGCATGGCCAGACACCTAATCAAACGGAGCCAGTGGATGACCCTACACGTCCAACAGTGGCAGTAAGTGATAATGTGAAAGGTGCGCTTTCACAAACAAATAGGATGAGGGATGTGGTTGATAAAGATGATGATGATGATACAGACTCAAAAAGACAGTATGTTAATGCACTAGCTACTTTACTTTTTTTTCTTGGGAGTATGTGATCTAACCTTTTCTTACTACCAAAATCCACAATTACTGAACAGGAAAAAAGAAAAGGGTAATATTGATGCTGTTCTAGCGGACAAGCCAACTGGTGAACCACGTCTTGTTGTTCAGACTTTGAGTGAGGTTGATATTGTAAATGATGGGTTCCGTTGGCGTAAATACGGGCAGAAATTTGTGAAAGGCAATCCAAATCCAAGGTATTTAATAATTCTATTCAGGTCCATACCTGCCTTACGTCTGATCTCATTGCTTATGGATTCACTCGAAATGTAAGATCTTGTCAGTCTAATTTCACTTATGATACATCTGTTTATGGAAAGTTGTCTGGTCTTTCTGTAATTTTACTAAGCATGGGAAAGGGAGAACAAAAATGTATGATTGTGCTTACTACAACTACTTGGCGTCATCAAAATCTTAATGAATTTGCATCACCAACTCATCCTGGGGAGATATTTTCACAATATATGCCAGTTCTGAGCTGGGCACAAGTGCCCTAATTTGTCTTGGAGTCTGGTGGTACAATCTGGAATCTCTAAAATACCATAAAGCCATTACCTGAAATAGCATCATTTTCCTGTGCTGTTCCCATTTTCGCTTGATATAACGATGTTTTCTCATGCAGTCCAAGCCTATATTAAACCCATTATTGTACTCTGTTGCAATTTTTTTTGTTCCTGTAATTCTCATGCCATGGTTGAGAAATTGAAAGGATGAGATTCTGGACTGTTTGTATAAATCCTTGGTAAAGGAGGAGCTATAAATTTGATCTACTGTATCATCTTCAAGCACTTTCAAACCTAATCTTTGCTGGTGTTTTAATTGGTTTCACTTCTTTGGCACCTCTTTCACGTAAATAGGTTGTGAAATCTATGGCATCTGTATACCTAGCCATTGTCTTGTATTAGATCTTCTTTGGTACTTAGTGTATCATCCCTCGCAAGAACGTATTTTGTATCCTCTGTCACAGCATTTTTTTTTTCTTTCCCGAGGATTGGGCCATTATTGGGATAGTTTCACATATATGATTTTATGTCTATGCCTGTTATCTTAGAAACGATTCTTTCTGTTGGATTAGTGGTATTACTTTGCATTTTAAGTTTTGATCTGACTCTAGTTCTGCACTCATGTTATGTAGGAGTTACTATAGATGCTCAAGTCCTGGATGCCCTGTTAAGAAACATGTGGAGAGGGCATCTCATGATCCAAAAGTGGTTATAGCCACATACGAGGCACAACATGATCATGATATGCCTCCCGTAAGGACTGTTACCCATAACGCAGCCGGGCCAAATGTTTGCACAACTACACATAATGGTGAGGCAGGCTCTAAATCCGAGAACATCGATGCTGTCTGCCTTGATATGGTCGTTCGTACCAGCTCAGGTCCTGAATTGAAGTCAGAGGAGCAACTAAATGGCGAGTCAAAGACTGAATCAGGAGTAAGTAGCCTTCATGACTTCCATGTGGTTGCCCATTCTAGTTTTGCTCCAAAGGAAAAAGCAAATGAGCAACTGAATGGCAAGCAAAGGGCTGAGTCAAGTACTAAATCAGAATCGGAGGAAAAACGAACGACTAAATCAGAAGGTGATACTGTATGCCTTGATATGGTTGCTCATTAAACTCCAGGCCTGGAGACTAACATAAATGAGCGACAAACACCTAATGAAGAACCTGTGCAAAGCTGACTCATGATACTCTGGTTGGAGCAAGTTATAAATGCCCGTGTAAACTGTGTTTCTTGTCAGGGATCATCACGTGCATGTGATGTAGGGGGTTATCGTATTTCTTTTCCCCGTCCATTTTTCTTGGGTTCGGGTGGGTTGCGGACTTGTGGGCAGGAAAATAACAGATGAGGTAGATGATTTCTATGGGTCAAATAACAACACGTGTAGATTCTTCCCACGTATATAATATATGAACATGATTGCTAGTTTAATGTGTTCTGAAACAATGCTTTCTATCTTTCTTTCTTTTTTTTTTTTCCTTAACCATCTACTGTTTAATATCTTCCCTTGTTTCATGCATTAAGATCTTTTTCTAAAAGAAGGGAAGATGGTCCTAACCCTGCAGCGGGCAAAATCAACACTGATCTGGCAGGCTTGGTCCTGCTCTCAAATTTGCCTAGAAAAGTAAAAAGAAGAAGTAACCAATCTAACCACAGGACTATTAGGGTTTGTCCGCGCGCGCCTCCAAAGATAGAAGGAATTGCAAAAGATACAATTGCCACTACCAATATTTAACTTGGAAAATAAAATTTATGTGGAATTACTCGAAGTACATCGATGAGGAAACCTGCCATTGCACCAGATATCAGCTACTCTCAGCTCCCAAACAAAAAAGTTCAGGGCATTAAGAATGGTCCAATTGAAAATGGCCAGTCTGATTACAAAACAAAGAAAATGGCCACTGTCGACTTATAATTGGTGCACTCCTGAAAGCACCTTCTTTATCTGCTGTCAGCAGCCAGCGGAATAAAAAGGGACAAAAACTACATCTTCTACCCCAGCTTTTGGCTCTGATTCTAAGAAATGGCATCAATTGGTACCCAGTTTTCACTTCCATGCACAAGAAGCAACCAAATCTCTGTTCATCCAACCAAGATAAAGAGCTCCATCTCTTTCTTGAAGCCTATATTTGTCACAGTAGTTTTCCAGCAGCCTTTTAATGGTGGAATTCACCAAGGAACTTAAAGGGTATGGAGTAAATCCAGCCATTTTGAACCGCAGCCTCCACTTACCAAGAAGCTCATGCCTTTCTACCCTCTCAGGCCCCTCGCAGGCTATTATGTTAACCACCTCCCTTGCCAAGCAGTGTTGCTCGACATTGATCCGCTCCTTGTGCTCCCTCGGAAGGGTCACATCGATGGACTCAAACATAGCTGTGTAGTAATTCAGTGTTTCAAGGAATCGGGGATAGAATGCAGCAGTATTTGTGTTAGATTCTTGTTCAACAAGGGTCACCACCTTTGGAGACAGGCTCTTGACTAGCCTCAGTAGCCTGTCCCGATGGTTCTGGGTGCTGACGCTCTCATCAGGCATGTGGTGTAGCACAAAGGCAAAGTTCACAGCAAGAGCTTCCCCAGGTCGAATCCCAAGATTCTCCTGCTGAACGTCACAACCAGACATGGCAGCAGCATGAAACTCAAATGGCACCTTAAAGGACTCTGCAAACTTAGATAGCCTCTTTCCCACAATATTTAGTCCTCCTCCACGAGCATAAGCTGACATGGAATCATCAATACCTGTTACACGGATGTGGGGTGGCCCACCAGGCCTAGCTGCGAAAGCCTGGATTAAAGTGAACCATTGACTCCCCTGAGAAATTTGGAAATCAATGATGTGAACTCTGTTTTCATCCTTCATGGCTTCTGCAATGGCTCCGTTTGCTGACATATAGCCAAACTTAAAGTAAGGGCAAACTTCATAAAGAATGTGCATGTAAGAGAGGAGTTCGGCACTTGCTGGTTCTTTACATTTCAACGCTTTGCCAATGTTACTACCTGAGGAGGCCAACCGTGCAACAAGCCCTTCCAACATGTACGCTCCCAACCTTTGAATGGGCTCACCAGTAACCGACACCATTTGACGTAATTCATCCATCAACCATTGTGCCATTAAAAGCTCACTGTCTGATACTGCCTTGGCACAGAAAATGAGGATCTGCTTTATATCCCTATTAGAAATTGCCTCCATTATTTGTCTCCAGCTGTCCATTGCCAGTGAGGTATTGTTTGTGCCATTCTGGAATTCATAGCTGTCAAGAAAAAAGGAATCAGGACCCAGCATTACAGTTTCCAGTTCTTTCAGCTTGTGCTTGAAGTCATTTCCTTCATCAGTTATGCAGGATCCACTAATTGGAGAGCCATAGACATTGTCAGGCGAATGGCGCTGGTCGGCAGGGTATGACTGAGAATCTTGCTGTGACATTGGGCTTCCATTGGGTGAAAAACTGACAGTTGATGGGGAATTATAAATGGCATAGCTGACATTTGCTGAGGACTCCAACGTGCAATACCGTCCATAGGAATTCTGACCCGAGAAGTTTGTCCCTGGGTTCCTCTCATTGTGATGTAGTTGGTGGTCAAATGTAGGAAACTGAGGCAAGCAGTAGGCCTCAACTTCCCGAATTGGTTGGTAGTACAATCCGTTGGACATGCCTGAACTTCTGTGTGGCTGTGATGCTTGCATTGAAGAATAATCTACTAACAGAGTTCACAAGATCCCTCTCTACTTGTCAGACTGCATTGTACTTGGCACTAAACTGAAAATCTGCTTTGCCAGAAGGTGGCCTATTGTACCTATTATTCGGTATTCATGGCTGCAAAGTTGAAAGCCCCAGATTTCCTTTCGTACCACAGCTCAATATCTGTATGACATAACAGAACATGGTTAAACCATTGCAGCAACCACATAAATTTTGTCACAACTTTCAAACAACTCCTTTGTAAACAACATACATACTAACAGAAGCTCTGCCCATACTAAAAGAGTCACGAAATCATATCCTAAAAATAAGAAATAATGAATACAAATCACATGCATGGAATTCTGGGTTAGCATATCTATTTAAGCGATTTTGCAGATGAAGTCTAGAAACTCAAACTTTTTTTATCTTGTTCATGTTCGTAAAAGTTCTATGCTTAAGTATTGAAATTTTTAGAATTCTGAATACAAGTTGAAAATTTGTGCATCTCGACATTAAATACAATTATCACACAAACATGATTCTATTACCAGTTTATAGGTAATTCTTTTTCCTTTTCTCTCTCCATACAAAAATCAAAGCCTTCCTTATCTTATAGATCTAGTCCAAATAAGAAACTAACATTCAATTAGGAAAATAAACAATCAAATAACAGGTAAATTGCAAGCTTTCAAAAACCATGAGGAGTCCTATCGGTTATTGATAATACACTACTCGTTGATAGAAACTAAAAAACAAAAGGTGACTACAGGGTCGAGGTTTCAAAGAATATCAGAAATGACTGATGCAGGTGACAAGTTGAACTACAGATCATAAGAAGTCTGTAAAACTGATTCACAAGCGAAAACTGGTAAGGTCGATGGTCTTAATTTCTCTGTTATCCCAACTATGGTAAGCTGCTTCCCTCAATCTCCATTAGAAGTTACCACATCTCTTTTAACACGAAACATTCATCAACTTTGTTGCCAATCATAATAGCCACATAATGGATAAGAAGCTCACCAATTAAATACATCCAAAAGTCGTAAAAGTAAGATTCTTGCAAAACAATGAGCAACTTGAAAGGCAATAATATTTATAAAAGATCTAGTAAAGTTCAGCACATTTTTCGACAGAGAAATGAAATCCTACAAGATCAAAAAATAATTTGCAGCATTTCATCCACCAATTCATCAGCGATCCTACCCGGAAAAAAATTAAAGGGCTTCATTCCAAGCCACGACACTATCAAACAGCAACACTTTCCATATAACACCCCCACCAAACAAGAAAAGGACAAAAAAAAAAGAACCCATATGCCTCCACCCAGTGATACCCTCATAAACAGGCAACACCTTCTTGAAAAATAGAAAAATGTTCAATCAACAAACAACATCCGCACTAATAATCTTATTCCTTGAAGTGGTCTTCTAATCCCACCCCCATCCCGCAATTCCCACTCGCACACACAAAGACAACAGACACTGGCAATCCAAGTAAGAGCCAGTTAAAGGGAGAAAAGAAAAAAAGGTTCAACCTTCAAGCTTAGGTCTTGAACATAAACTCAATAGGAAGAACGAAAATCAAATAGAAAAAAGCAAAATTGTGCACGATTACCTTTAAAATCCCTCACCACGGCATTTTCTTCTCCGCTCACTTTCTTTTAGTGTTTTCGTTTCTTAGTAAGTATTACCAACCCGTTGCAGCAATGCTCAAACATGTGCAAGAAAAACACATGGACATCATATTTTGTCGACAGGAAATGATTTCCACATACCGGCTAACACCAAAGGAAAACAGAGGACTCAAGGGGAGAGCAACAACAGCAAAGGAATACAGTTCGAACAACAGTTTGGATTTCAACATCATATGAGCTGTTGTCAAACCCACCTTACTCGAGGAATTTGAAGGTTGGAATTCAATTCTCGGACCAGAGTCTTTCAGAGATAGATAGAGAGAGAGAGAGGGAGCAGGCTGCAGAGTCCATAGTCGCAGGGAACCCACCCGTGGACTATAAAAAAAAAAACTAGATTGTTAAAAGCCCTGTGTTTATATTAAAACTACGTAACTACCACTTGCATGTGCTTAAAAGACGGTTAATCTCACAGGAAAAATACCTAATATAAATTTACTTCGTAGTCGGAGTGTACGATTTTGGCACATATTCAGCGGTTACTTACGCAAAGAATTCGCAATTTAAATAGGAGGCGGATTAGTAGGTGGATCAATTTCTCTAAAATTTATAATGACGAACTTAACTTGTAAGAATACTGTGCTAGATCCCTTATATGTCCGATTTTTTCTAGTTACTTAAAAAAAAAATTGATATATTACCACTACAGAAGTGCAAAATCACGAATTTGATCCGAACAACTTTGCTTTTGTCAAGAGCACCCTTGCTACGTCAATTGCAAGCTAGTGGTAACAACTAACAACTACCACTAGCATTATCATAGGACATATTAATTAGGTAGCTTTCTTGTGAAAATAAACCTAGTCATGCTGCCATTAATAGGCTCGTGGCATAATTCTTCTTCTTCTTTTTTTGGTCTCTTTTTCCAAGAAAATAGAAAGCAATATACGGGTTATTTCTAAGAGTTTGCCTGTTGTGTTGAATAAGTTGGGTCAACATGTTCATACTTGTTGTATTTAATGACTTGGGTCAGTTAGCTTCTATTTAAAGTTTAGATTTAAATTAAAAGGACAAGCGAGTTGGATATTATATATATATTGACATCTACCAACTACATTGCATGTCAATGATAATTTATTTCAATTAATTTTTCTAATACTATTTTAGGGAAAAGACTAATTGTTTTTGTCAGTTCTTTTTTCTTCTATTTATTACATTTTGGTCCCCAAATTGGAATTTAATGAAACTGACTCCCAAATTCTCTTATTCAAACTCTGCCATTCAAGCTCCTTTGATTCACTAAAGACAAAAAAAAAGGTTCATTCTATTCCATCTAGACTAATAAGTCAACTAAGCTAACCACTTAGTACCACGTTTAATGAAGCCATACCTAAACCAATACACACATTTACATTGATGGCCGACATAACCATCTGGTACAGTCGCTGATGCAAAACAGTTTGTTGGTGACTGAGATGTTGCTGAGTTAAAAGTCATTCTCCAAGTTGAAGGTTTATGTTTAATTTCAAATTTGAAAACCAATAGTTATCTTTAAGGATGTTTTCGTTTTATTGTGTTACTACTATTATTTATTTTTAATCAAGTGTTCAGATCAGCTTACACGTACACATATTAATCTGTAAATTGGAGACGTATTAATGAATAAAGAGCAAATTGATTTGATTATTGTTTATATTGAGAGACTGAGACTTATTTTTTTTATTAATGACTGATGAGATGCTAATTTGAAATGTGACACCTCAATCGTTGCGGTGAGATGTCACTAATATCATGATCAATCAGTATTAGTGATATTATGACAGAATTAGTGATACTCTAACATTTGACGTTAACTCCCTTATCAAATATATTTCGTTTTATCCCCCCCAAGTTGTCGTTTAGGCTATTACGGTCAATTGAGGCTATAAGGGCTAATTATTTATTATGGCGAGATTGAATTGGAAAACTGGTTTGTTTTGTACTGGGCGTCGTTGTTTATGGAGGGGGTAATACTGCAGTTCCGCTGAGAACGGGGGGTTCTTTCGGGGAATGTAGGGTCCCGTCTGTGCCACTGTGACCCACACGGCGTAGCAGTAGCAGAAAGACCTTATGTTAAAGGCAGAGATGACGTTGGAAGAAGTGCCTTACACTTCAGCTAACATGCAACCCTTTTTCTGTCCAAGTGGCCTCATCTCATCTGCAAATTGCCCTTTCAGTTTCAGTATCTTTCTTTTATATGAATCCACACTTTACTGTCTTCTATATAATATTACCAAGTTGAGTTGATTGCCTGGTTACTTTTTGTCTTAAAAGTTATAATTTTCACTAAAAACAAAAAAAAGTTATAATTTCCCAGTTGAAAATATGAGTAATAGGTCATATTTCAGGATACTACAGGTTTTTTTTTTTTTTTTTTTCATCAGGTATCCACTGATTAATCTCGAAGTCCATTTAGTCCTTCTGTCCCACAAAAACTGAACTATTAAATGTTTATTCTTGATATTTTCCTTAATTTTTGAACTTTGGAGAACCCTTGGCTACAAGGAAGAATAGCTTTAAAACTCAACTCCCTACCCACTTGCCTTACAAAGGAGGAAAGGAAAAATAAACAACGTTGAATAAGGAATTATAGACATCTTCAATGTTTGGAATTTTGGTAGCTCGTCCCCAGGTTTTGTCCCCTCACTTTATGCGCATGCCAATATAAGATGGGGTGCCTATAGTTTTGAATTGTGTGAGATCCTACGCCAAAATAGCAGATCCTTCTTTCTAGAGGAACCATAATTAAATGAAGAAGAAGGAAAAAACTTGACAGCCGTGTACATCCAATTCTTGAAGTTGACAAGGTTCCTTGCTTTGAGAGAATAATAATCCACTGATGTAATCCTTCCCATACTGATGTTTTTGGAATCGAATGTGCAAAAGAAATGAGAAAAAGGGAATCTTTTTCACTCGTGGCCCACACTCTTTAAGTTCCTTTGTGGATTGGCCATTTGGAGTCTGCCATATGTCTCTGTAGTTTTGCTCGTAAGAGAGAGAAATCTCAGTTCTCTGCTTCAAAATTAATATAGTTCACTATTTCCATGAAAATGACCTCTAATGTCATCTGAAATGGTTCAGATTTGCTTTCTTTGTTTGTATCTCCATGGCATTTGGCTAGAGAGCCGACAGACACAATCTCACCGATTTCCTTTTTTTAAAGGGATTTTCCAAGGGAAAGAAAAAAGTTATATTTGGCACAAACGAGATCACATGAGAGTTTGAAAAAGCTTATAAGATACAGATGTTGGTCTCTGTTTTTGGTCTCTTTTTTACGTGCTCAAGACCTCCCAACTGACTGTTTCCAGTAGAGGAATTTAAACGTTTACATGTTTCTGCAAATGTCTCAGAGATTCGTGGAGGAAGAGGCATAATAAACAAGTTCAGTGAAAATCATGCTGCTGGAGAAAAAAGAGTTCAGTGAAATCATGTCAGATAGAAACAGAGGAACAAGAAATAATGTTAAAAGTATGAAATGATCTTCACCCATGTCCCATTAAATTGGGAAATTTGAAAAATAACAGAGAGAGAGAGAGAGAGAAAAGAAGGACAAGGCCAAGCCTATGGAGCCCCCCAGACCCGCCAGCCTAAAAAGGAGCCTCGTACCCAGGGACCAAAAAGACATGAATGCGCGCATGGTTACCTACTATAAGATTTAAGGTACAAGCAGTAAGTCCAACTGCCCAAGTTCGTGTCCAAATTTTGCGAAGTTCTATGAAGCAAAAGGACAGGGCTAGAAACATAATGAGACCTTGACTTTGTATGCATATTTCCCTGTCATCACGCCGACCATGTTAGGGCCTTTGGGAGATCGACTCCACCAAATTTCTGCATTGGCATCTGCAGGTTTTGTCCTCATCTTCCCAAAGTGGAAGCTTTTGCAAACTCCAAATGGGTCCGCGAAGCCATTTTGCTTTGCATATTAGGTCACATGTGGGCCCTTGTTGGCCCTTCTGTGTTTATTTTTTTGAACCTAATTATTGAACTCTTTGCTTCAGTTTTTGGGCGCTTAATTTATTTATTACGAGCGTGGCAGAAAGCATTGTCAGGGCTCCACTAGTTTAAAAAAACAAAAGAAAATGCATATGAGGGATATGTCTTTCTATAAGATCAGTCTCATCATGTTTCTATAATGTTTCTTTAAAGTTTGTTTCGAGTGGAGCTCTTATCATGTACAAGGAAGAGCAACTTCAGATGAGGATTACCTAAGAGTGCTGCAAATAATGACTTTACAATAATGCCATTTAGAGAATGGAACTAAAAGCCTATGGTCCTACCAAAAAAGAAAAAAAACCCTAATGTTTCTCTTATTTTTACCTATATGAAACGCATAAAAAAGAATAGTTTTAGACCAAAATCTCTTGCCTCATCAATCACCATTGGATGAACTCAACGTGATTATGATTACATGATCATGGTAATTGCTGCATTTTGCATGCTACAAGCAAGTTGGATAGATGTTAGGTGTTTTAGGTTACTCATTGATGTGTAGTTTTTGTTTTACTCATCTTGGAGTTAAATTAATAATATTTCAACACCATCATCTTTGAAGGAGATTCAAAGATCGTTTGTGATTCGGTTTTTTCACCGAAGTTTGTATCGGCTTGACAGATAGAGACTCTTATTCGAGACATAAAGCAGCTGCTCGATAGCAAGGAAAATTGGTCTTTCAATCATGTTTTATAGAGATGCAAATGAATGATTCATTTATAGTAGTGTTTGAGTGCTAAAATTTTGGTTTAATTAAAAAAATTACAAAATAATCACTCTTTCTATCAAATCATACTTTTATACTATAAAAAAATACAAAAAATTCATTCAAATCTTCTCTCTTTTTATTTTTACACCAATTCTCATATTCTAAAATTTTGACCACCCTTGAGATTTCAGGTTTCAAATCTCCCTGCAAACAATTCATTGGGACCACCTTCACAACAAAGTTAAACTTACCTGACATATATGACTTAGAGGGACTGAATGACCCGAGATTTGCCATAGCATTAAACCTAACTTGTGTGGACACTGAGCTAGGTCGGACGCTCAGTGAATGTGAATGTCAGCAAGTAGAGGACAAATCTTTGTTTCTTTTCGAATTGTAGTTAAGTTCATAACTTATTACCTTGGAGATTAGTCAACAAAGGTACAGGGAACTTGAGGTTAGGAGCAATTAAGGTCCTTCCCAACCATAAGTCACGGTCGTGAAACTCGTTTATGAGCTTAAAATTTGGTTTGATATCGAGTTGGTGTTAGAATATCTGACTAAGTGTACCTGCATTGCAGTACAAGAACTCGTGAATTCATTAGAAAATTTCAAACTGTCATCATTAAAAGCTTAACTATGCTCTGAACCTTCTTGTAGTTGTTGGGCTGGCCTCTCACATTCTTTATTCCAAAAGGAAGACCCAGAATTCAAATGCACAGAAGTAAACAACTGGATTCAAACTTAAACTTATCTTCTGACATGTCATTTCCACGAACTCTTTAACAAGAATATTTGTCTGATTCCGGGAAAAACTCTGAACAATAATTTGGCTTCAATAGACGACCTTGGTGGGTAATGAACAGCTCTGAGTGACCTTAGAATACGAATAATTGTCACAGTTGACTTATGCTGCAGAGCTGCGTGTTTTAAAGTATTTAAAATGGTTTGGATCAAACAGAGGGTTTCTTTATTCGAACGTGGATCTGCTCTGTCTAACAAAGAACGACCATGCACCAGCAATCACCCAGAAGTTGTCTGGAAATGAAACAATGAATCGGACAAATGCCATAAGGTCGAAGAAAGAATTAAGAAGGGGGGTGCATTAGGTCAGAAAGACAATGTCGTAACAAAGGGGAGGTAAATGCTTTTGATAATTCCAGCATCTTATGACTCAGAAGAATAAGTTGTAGTGCAGCTCTTTGTTCAAGTCTTGTTGGGCCAACAATCTTTTTCGTGTCAAAAGTTTAAGTGGGGCTTTCTGACCAAGTTGTCTTCCTTAATGCTTATTTACTTCAATTGTTTAATGAATAGGAATCCATTCCTCTGATCAAAAGTAGGTGTTACTATTGGAAAATACTTTTTACATTAGTTTTTGTGTAATAAAAATCAGAACATGATCTAATCTAAAAGGAGATTTATGCCTAAGATAATCTTTTATATTAATTCTACTAGGATCGAATTATGACACATAATTTTCTCGAACAAAATCCATTGAAGATGGATGTTGAGTATAAGATCTATAGATATAGTGGAACCAGCTGAACCAAACTGTTGTCACTTGTCACTTTACTTGAATGGTTGGTGCATGTGTAATGGGCTACTACTCCATCACCACCTTCATTGGACGGCCTTTTGGGACCCATTCCCTGTCTGCCGCCGAGGCACACTAGTATCATCCAAATCATGCAATTACAGAGATCTAAGTTTCAACCACGCATCTTTGATCTTATTGGGTGAGTTTTTGGAAATTTGGACAAGTGAAGCTCGAAGTGGAAGCCTGGCAATTTTGCCACAGACAACATTATTGTTATAATCATGGACTGATGGACATGTTGTCCGAGGTGATTGCAGACAGTGATCGAATGACAAGACAGGCCAAACCAGAGCTAACCTACTTTTCCAGCTAGCTAGGCCTAGAACAGCCTCCATCTTTGTCGCTGTGATCTAACTAGGAATATCACTTCTGCTTGATCTCTCAGAAACCAAAAGAAGCCCAGCCCTATAAAACTAGCCCACTATTCAGGATAGACCTAAACCAAGATTGGTTATTCTTCCAATTTTTCTCAACTAACTTTTTTGGATGTAACTAAAGATATTCTCACCGTACGTGGAAGGAAACGAAAGATTAACTACTTTCATCTTCTGAATTTTGAAAAGGTAACCACAGGAGAAGATGGTAAAGTTTAGTTCGTTTTGACTTCGGAAAATGTGGACCGGTTGGTTGAAGTTATGTTAAAATTTGTCTTTTGTTTAAGAATTTTGTTGAAGAACTTTGTACGGTGGACCTGTTGCTTGGCGTGATGACATCCTTGTATAGGATAGGTTACCTCTGATTAAATGAGGTGGTTTGTCCTTTGACTGCAAATGTTATCCTTTGACTGCAAATGCTTCAGAAGGAAAATTGCTTGCGTCGAACTGTTGGTGTAAGTTTGGGGCACGAAGAAATGCATATATTTTCCCCTGGTGTTTGTGATTTGAGCAAGGCAGACAATTCATACTCTGTTACGAACCCAGATGAACACCCTGATTCAAAAATTCAAAACCAGATCTTTCTGGGTTTTTTTCTTCTTCTTTTTTTCCAAGCAAAACTAGATCTTGTTTTGGATAACGATACAACCATCACGGAAAAGCACAGCTAATTTTCATTCTCTCAATTCAAAGTTTTTAAAAAAAAAAAAGAAAAAAAAAAGAGAGAAGGGATTTCAAGATCATTTCAACCTCACTTTGAAGGTTTCTCTGATCAGTTTGCTACAAGGCATGTGAAATGCTGATGATCATTGATTCAGGGTACAATCTCGTACTGGCAAGAGTTATGACCTGCAGGCCAACATTAAAGAACAAAAAATTATCCAGGGAAGAATGAGAAAAAATTAATTTGAACAACCATCCGTTTCAATCACCCCACTATTTTCTTTACAGAGGAATCAAACAAAGTGAAATTTACAGCAAACATCATTTAGTGGATCCCACACGGGTTTTATTCCTGGTTTGTTTTCTACATTTTCCTTACTTTAACGAGCAAAAGTCGAATTAGCAGCAGCATACAAGGGAACATATTCGTTGAAAATGAAAAGAGGAATTATAATTTAGACATGGGGATCGGAATCTCACGTGCCCAGATTTCCCAGGCACATGGAAAATGCCGGCTTTCTTGACTCAATACCATGTGATTATGTTGGGACAACCGGGAAACACAGAGACAAAGAAAGCACGGCAAATTGGCAATAGTGACCAAGGATGCATTGGTTCTTACTCGGGTCAAGTTCTGTGATCAAGGCAGCACCTTTGAAGTAGCAAGATCCACCATTGTGCTTGAACTTCTGAAAGTAGTTATTGAAGGCGTAGGAAGCATGGTCCCTCATGGTGTTCGGGTAATAGCAAGGTTGGTTGACGTGAATTTTACTGCAATCTGCTCCCCCTTTCCCACAAGCCCAATCTAAGGCCGCCTGCAACTCCTCATCTGGGGTCTGTTCATCGGCTATGCACCATTGCTCGAACTCCCCATCTAATATAGCAACACACATTGCACAACAATGTCACTAGAGACAACAAAAAGCCCCTCAAAGTTTTCTAATCTCAGAATATAGGCAGGAGTATAGTTGAGAGTTGAGACTAATCTAGAAAAAAGCATCAATTTTTGTCATCTGCATTAAGTCTTGCATGCTGCATTGTTGGAGTTGTATGAAAGATTTGTAAGTTCTAATGGGGAACTCAGCTGAGAATTGGTCGACTTACCTGATTTCTGGGGAATTATCGACAGAGCGAGCAGAACAAAAAATAAAATCACCAAGAAATTAGACATTGTTGGGAGCGTATGACTCACAGAGTGAAGGCCCAGTGAGAAGTGACTATCCTGAGAAGTTCCATGACCACAAACTGCCTTCTTTTATAGATAAGTTCATATAGAACAGTTGCCTTCTATCACATACTTTCCCCCCCAAAAAAAAATTTCATATATATAAAGATGGCACATATGCGATTTGGAGGTTAATGAGCCCCAGCTAAGCGATTACGTCCTAACAAAAGAGGTTATGGGTTTTCACACTCCAAAACTTGTATCTTATGGACTGGACGCAAAGCTGCAAGAACTTAAATTTATCCTCTCCGTGGAGAATACTCTGTCTTCATGACCAAATCTTAGGTCTGCTGCGACAATTCCGGAGAAATAGATCTGGTCAGACAATGGATTAAATTAGCCATGATCGGAAAAATCTCCTAACCTTGTTTTTCGGTTTAGGAAACTTGGACAAAAAAGAAATGAATTGTTCAAATGAATTTCGTTTTTTTTTTTTGGGGTAATTTGTTCAAACTAATTTTGCTAACTCTAAAAATCTCCTCAACCTTGCTACATTGTAGAATTTTTGTCGAGATAGCAAAATGTCGAATCAGCAGGACACCAGGTTTCATCTGAATTAAGATAGCTACTCATTATTTCCCTATACAAAAATAGATGATACAAGTCAGTACCACATTTCCAAACAAACCCCGCAAAGATGAAAGCTAAACAACACTAATCTCAGCAAAATTTGAAAATGGACTATTGTAGCTTCATTATACATTCATCCTTACCCTACTTGAGCGGGCATTGCATAAAAGAGTGGAAAAAGAATTACAGGGCATTTTAAAAGAAGCTATATACACGAAAAAGCTGCTGTAGGTCCTATGGTTCTTGGAGGGTGATTAGGCAGTGTGGATTTGATGATTATGAAGTATAAGCAGTTGATTTTCTCCTCCAGTATCTGCATATGGTTGAACATGTTATCTTGGTCACGCGCCCAGATTCCTGAAAACAAATAACTACTCGGTCAAAATCATGAGCAACAATCGGCACTAGTATCATATTCTAACGTGGACAGAATGTAGGTCTTGTTCCAAAACTCAAGTCAGTAGCACTACACGCAATGAAAATTATGCAAAGTTCAGATGTATCATGCAGTGCATACTATGATGCCAGCAAGCATGCCCCAATATAAACCATCAGCTAGAGTGTGGTTGAATTTACCGTATCTGTAAACTGGGAAGATGCGGTTTTGGATTAGCCTAAACGCCAGCTCATTGCAGTGAAGCTTGCGATTAGCCGGAGAACATTAATGCAGTGAGGGTCAATCCCCGCATGTTTGTGCATGTAACAAACGTTAACCTTTCGTCTGGACCTCTGTCAACCTTTTGTTTGGACCACCGATAGATGATCAGAGTCATATGTGTGTCTGCCTCATCAACTGGACTCAAAGAAACGTGCCACTGTTGAATAAAGTTGCCCCTCTTCGAAGGGTTTGGAAACATAATCATCCATCCCACATTTCATACACTCTTCATGTGTAGCCTGAATCACATCAGCTGTCATTGCTAATATCGGTGTGTGCCAATGAACCACATTCCCAAAGATTTCTCTTGATACTTCTCCTGATGCAATTTTCTCATTAACCTCACTCTCTACAGAGCGGATTTGTCGTGTTGCTTCAAACCTGCATAATTGTAGATAAAGTATAACAATGTAGCCATACGCATGACAGGATTCATTGCATGAGAAATTTGCTGTATGAGATGCTAAAAGTAAAGGCACTCCTAATTGGTACCACTTCTCCCACAACATTGAGAACTTAATGATCAATGGGCATAAAATAGAATAAACTAAAAATGAGTGAACAATGACAATAAAGCAACAGCCTTGTAACTAGGGTTAAAGGTTATTTATACCAGTGACTGGGTTAAGGCTCCACTAATTTAACCTTGCTCAACCAGAACATTAAATTGTTAATGATATTCAAGAATAACACAACTCTATTGCAAACAACTCAACCAAGAGACCAATGAAAACAGATTTTGGCGTGACAGTAACAAAAAGGTGACTTTTGGTCTCGGGAACTTCAAGAGCAGGGCCCCCATAACTAGATGTCGCTTCAAACAAATACTGGTAGACAATTACAAGGTACTCGGTTTTCTCTGATGACCACACAACCCTTTGCATTAAACATTAAATCCAAATTAAGTAACTAAAGGACAGAGAGATCGATTACCCGTCCATTTCTGGCATCTGGAGATCCATAAAGCAAGCATCAAAGCAGTGTGGTGGCCTAAGCATAGCTAAAGCAGCTTTGCCACTCTCC
Organism: Morella rubra; assembly: GCA_003952965.2. NCBI lineage: Eukaryota > Viridiplantae > Streptophyta > Magnoliopsida > Fagales > Myricaceae > Morella > Morella rubra. The sequence goes on from CM025854.1 coordinate 243,070, forward strand.
ACACAGGTCACAATTGCTCCATACTTCATTAGAGCACCTTCTGCCACTCTTCTATTAACTCCATTGTCATCCACCACCAAAATCCGCTTTTCTCTCAGTAAATTTCCCAGAGTAGACGCATTTTTTCTGTTTACTTTCCTCTTCAGACCACTTCCAAGGGTTTCTTGGAAGCAGGCAACCAAGACACTTAACCGAAGAGGTTTAATCAGTACCTTATCTACAAGACCAGCAGACTTAAGCTCACTGCGTTCATTGAGGCTAATGGAGGTAGCCAAGAGAAATATCTTTGGAAGGTGTATGGGGATCTCTGAACTTTTGTTCTGCCGATGATCCCTGAGTGAACGATGGAATAAGAAACAGGCTTCTTTATCCCAAACATCATTGTCAACAAGGACCATGGCCATATTTGCTGACACACTGAACCAAACAACTAACAATGCATTAGCAAATCCAACCATTAAATAAATAGTAAAATCGTACGTAGTCCATTTAATTCCATTTACAAGTGATTAGTTCCGTTATTTTTCTTCTGTGATAAGCCAATTAATAAACCTTTCTTTACAAAGTTGAGTATATGGACTCTGGCAATAAAACTATGAATATAACGAGTCCAGCTCACAAAATGACGAAGTCCAAAAGTAAATGGCTGATGCTACAAATAGCTAGGGAAGTAAAGCATACCCTGTGTTGAAAGCATTTGATAGATAAGAGCATGCTGATTTTGGACTAAAAGCTATATCCGTGGATATCCCCAACCTCTGCAGATGATATCTAGTGACCTCAGCTCGGACGGTTCTTTTGTCAATTACCAATGCTCTTAATCCTTGGAACTCTGAAACAGCTGGGTCACACTGTTGCCACTTTATATCCAGAGAACTTATTTCTCCTTTCCTGAAGGGTGCAGTGAATGAAAAAGTACTGCCAACCCCAGGTTCACTCACAAATCCTATCTCTCCACACATGAGATCCACCAAACATTTGCAAATGCTCAATCCTATTCCTGTCCCACCATATGTTCGTGAAGTGGAACTGTCAGCCTGCATGAAAGGTGTAAAGATGCGGCTCTGTGCATCAAAAGGAATTCCCACCCCCGTATCCTCAACCGTTACTAGTAATCCGATCACTTCAGGTTCCTCCATTGATTGTGTACAGCTTAGTTTTTTAAAATGCTCCCAGCTTTTCCATCTATTAACCACCCGAAATCCACTCAATGAATTATAAGTTTTGTCAGACATGTCTTGAACTGAACTCAAGCCTTGTCTCAGCACTTCGTCCATACTATCTGGTGCACCCCTCACTTCATCTGCCAGATGCACTGAGACAAATATATGTCCTTTGTCATGCGTGAACTGCAGTATAACAACATAAAAATTTAGCAAACAGCATTATTCAACTACAAGAGACAGCTCTAAATATGATAGCTGGTTAGAATAGCGCAAGTTCAATATGTGGTCTGATTGGCATGGTGTGCAACAAGACCATAATCCTGTCAGTAGACCTCAACTCACGTACAGTACATATCAAATGGAAATTTCTTTTGCAATCATCTCAAATAGAAGGGATATCAAATTTGGAGGGGGGGGCAGGGCTGAAAGGACAACTACCCAAAAACACGACTAACCTTAATTGAATTTCCAACAAGATTCGTGATTATCTGCCTGAACCGTCCAGGGTCACCAATCATAACTTCAGGTACTTCATTGGACACATAAACCGCCAACTTCTCTCACCCAAGGAACACCGACATAAGTTAATAGGAACTCATATCAGCAGGAACAGCAAAAGAATAGAAAAGGAAGTGGCTTGATTTTACCTCAATCCCTTTTTCATTAGATTTGCCTGAGAAGAGAGATAAAACATTATCAAGAACAGCACGTAGATCGAAAGGTACAGCTTCAAGCTCGAGCCTGCCTGATTCTATCTTAGCCCGATCAAGAACCTCATTTATCAGTGATATGAGATCTTCGCCACTATTATGGGCAGTCTGTGCATAATCCAGTTGGGTTGCATCAAGATCAGTGTCCATCAGCATTTGCAGCATACCTGTAACATGATTCGAATTAGTATCTTGCTAGTTAATTGCGTGAGATCTGCATCATATACACTGCAATTAAAGACTCCTACCTAAGACACCATTCATTGGAGTCCTGATCTCGTGGGAAACAGTCGCAAGAAACTGCAGGGAGAAACCTCAGCGATATCATCAATTGAAAAAACATTAGGTGAAAGAAAACGTAATAAGGAGCACGGAAAAAATGTAAGAAGAAAAGTGAAAATTATTATGCACTTAAATCTGTAAATGTAAAAACCATGTTATGAGGAGAAAATTGGAGAATCATCCTTAAGCATTCCAAACAAGAAAAGCACTCAAAAGGAAGACTAAAAACAAAACCCACCTGAGATTTTGCCACATCAGCAGCTTCAGCACGAACTTTGAGTTCCTCCATTTTCCGATAGTCATCCTCCACCTTTGCAATTCTACTTATAGCTGCTGAAAAGATATGGCCGACAAGCAAAGTAATTACTAGGAGTCCCATGGAGGCATTTATTGCCGTCCATGGTAAAGGAGGTTTCTGCTTGAACCTGCAAGACAAGGAACATAATTAGAACTAATGAAAAGTATGTGACTCCACAGAATGGACTGTTGTTTAGAGATAATAAAATGTGGAGCTAACCTGCAATGCATCTCATGCTTCCGTTGAGGATCTCCGAAATCAAGGTTGCTAATGTGCAATAGGCCAGTATCAGTGACCTCAGTACCATACATGTTGATGGGAGAAGATGCATTAGTTATGTCATAAACATTCACCATGATCATTTGCTTGCTGGCAAGTTGGTGCAGAAGCTTCTCTACCAGTGATGGGACATCATATGAAGCACCCAGATACCTTTTTTAAGAAGGAAGCCAGCATAAGAATCAGTTCCAGCTCACTGATACATAGTGTCTACTTCACCACAATGCAAAAATGAATTTTAGGTCACAAGGAAAAAAGAGAATTACAGGAAGATGAAATTACCCCACAGTGGCTTCAATACGTTGCTGTGGTGTAGCCTTAGGAGGGAGGTCAGTATTGTAGACGGCAAATGTGAGTACAACACCAAGGTGATTGGATTTCAATAGCTTAAAAGGTGATGTAAGCACTCCTTTTCCCGTTGCCCTCGCTCGCAAAATGTTCTCGCGATCCTCCTATATTATAATACAACTAGAGTTTCTCATATAAATGCAACCAAAGTTATGGGTAGAACACTATAAGCGATCTTAAACTGAGTGCCAAAACCTAAATCTTGATCTTAACCGGTGTGCATAAACATCTTTCCAAAGTAATTGTAATCGCGATCAGTAATGCTTCATTAAGTGGAAAATCTCAAGTGGTAGATCTGCTAAGAAAGCATGAGGGCTGAGTACAATAGGAGACCCGAATTTTATCGCATAAGAAACAACCTAATCATGCATATGCAAATGGGTGCTAGCTTTGAAGACAAAATAAGCACACTGCCACAAAAATCCAATGCTTCAAAATTCCTCAACCAGGCATTTTCGAATATCAAAGCCTTGTAAGACAGTTTCAATCTCTTGAGTAAAAAAAATCAACTAGGACAAGCTCCATTATGCAGAAGTGTGCAAGCGACCATATGAGATCCATGGGCAGCTCTGCAGCGCCTGGATTACAAGAGGTCTCAGATTTTCCCCAGAGCTAAAATTATGAAAAGAATTCTGAATGTCTTCTCAGTTAAACAGAATAAAATAAAATAGATGAAACACACCTTGCCAGACATCATGTCAATAGAGACAATATGGGAGACAGTTTCTTGAGAAAATATCACAGGAGCATATTCATCTTGAATGGGTGCAGGATCCAGATTATCTGGAATACAATCTTGGACTAGCGTCTGGTCCTCTGTTTCCATTTTCTTGATCGTCCATCCATGCTGCTTCTCAAATTGCTCCCTCTCCGAGTGAGGGACTTTCAGAGCATAAGCAACACCGCTAGTAAGCGGTCTTTCAAAAGCTGTCCTCTCAGTATATTCACCAAATGTTTTCTGCAAATAGAAAAGAAAATGAACAAACAAATTCAACTTCTATAACAAATATTCCATCCTTTCAGACTGGTTTGCATGACTATGTGCCCATAACTATACAGGAAAAAATAGGCATTAGTATGATTTGCCAACACCCCCCCCCCCCCACCCGTGGGACTTCACTACTTAACAAGGGATGCGGCGATACTCATCTTCCTCATGTAAATTTAAAAAAACAATTTTGTTTCCCATCAGTGTTCAGCAAGCCATGTCCACATTAGATTCTTAGGTAACAATCAGGGAAACTTTGCAGAGAAAGCTCTAGAATGTTGACATCCAGGTACCATCACTCAAACCAGCATTGCAGAAGCCTATAGAGTTTGAATATGATCAAAATAATTGACATACAGACTCATAAGTCGTATACAAAGGAAACATCTAACGATGGAGGTACATTTACCTGATCAATTGCAGAAGGATGTTTCCCATGGTGAAAGGTGGAGACCAGAATAGCTAAGGCATGAACATGGTTCATGCTCACATTAAACTGATCCTGCAACATCCGGGCCCGCTCATCACACATGTTGGCTAGTGTTTCCTCCCTCCTCAAAACGATTTCTTCATTCAAGTACCAAAACCACCAAATTGACATAGCTATTCCAAGTAAAACAAATACTAGTAGGAGCGTCTTCCTCCACTTCCCAGCCCCTTTAGGAGGACTATGGGCTTGCTGTTGCTGCCTCTGCTGCTGCTGCTGAGCCACTGGAGGTTGATGGGCAACCTTCTTCCTTTGGTTTCTCCGCAATTTCAAAAGCAAGCCAGACATCTTGCAGCTCACTATAACCACAACAAGGATTAACCAACTGACTTTTACAGAAGTACAGAAACTTTCACAGAGATCTTTCACACAGTCTGCCAAAGCCCTTGATAGCAATAAGTTCTGGTTGAAGACAGAAAGAAAAACAATTAATCTTTTATGTCAGCACTAGGGGATCCAAGCTTCAAGCTGTTAGAATATTTAGCTCTCTTTATAAGAATTCTGAATCAGAAAGTGTTACAGGTACTTTGATATGCATGAGCTTATTCAAAAGGGCACCAAAAGCCCTTGCTCAAACTTTCCCATTTAATACACACTATTGATGTACAACAGTACGTCAAATTCCTGATGTTGACCGTATAATTCAGTACGCGGCAGAGAAATGGAAGCATCCCAGTGTATATTATTAGAACACTACACAACACCTGACTAGCAAAGGCAATCCCTGCAACCTAACACCAAACTACTTTAAGAAAAAAAAAGGAGGGGGGGGGGGGGGGGGGGAGTAGAGCACTTTCTAAAGATATTACAAATTTTTTGATTTTCAATTTTCAAATCTACCAGTTTCTATAAGAATGTACCTAGATCTGGTAATTTACATTGCAACCTAACAACCAAGAGTAGAATACAACTGTCCCAAATCTTTTCATGTCATTATTTTCCACCTTTAGGTCGTTTAATGTAGAAAGGTAAGTTTTCAGAGCACCCATGAGGCAGATAAAAATGTTAAGCTGTTGCAGGTGTGGTGTGCACATTTGTATCAATATTAATGGAGACCAAATTGGGCCCACATTAAACATACGGATGGCATTCTCTAGTGCATTCACTAGTTACACATACAGCTGTTGCAGGTGTGGTGTGCACTTTATTTTTTTTATTTTTTTGTTAATTTGGGGGGAAGGGATGGAGGAGATTGGGTGATTTACGACTTATATCGAAGTCAATACAATAGGAAGAGAATTCTATGGCAAGATTTCAAGTTTGAGACTTTCGAGCATGAAACTCCATGTTCCATCTTATGGCAACTTGGCCATACCTTAGCACAAATCTGATCCTCATTTGAAATTGATGAAATTTTAGATCGCGTGTTAAATGAAAGATGGTTGTCATATAAGATTGACAGGCCAAGCTTGCTGGGGATGAACTCTTCTCGAACTGGGCATTGGTCTCTAGGTTCATCATTTTCTTCAACCCATCTATGCTGCTTGTGAAACTCCTGTACCTCTGAACATGGTAAACTCAGAGCACAGGTAATGCCATCACTTAACAAAGTTCTGGGTCCAAAGTCTTTAGCACATCGGAGGGATGTTATCTGCTATTCATCAATTATAGTGAGACGTACCAAAAAGACATAACAAATAAGCAATGGAAACAAAATCAAGCATCCTTTTCATCTAATATGTAATATGTATCTTGAAAGTGGGTCTCAGACCTTTCGCAACATTGGATTTCTTATCCTCGAAATCAGTGTTAAGGGAGAAAATACGAGGAAGTCAATTCAGCAAAGAAATCTATTTCATAGCGTTATGAATGGTTAAAGAACTAAAACCTCATAAGAATGAAAACGACGGAGAGATGTTACTTGTTACCCCTTGGTCCTTATTCCCCAGCCAACCCAGAAATCATTGTCCCTTCTATGCAATGACACGTGTGACACTCGTAACTAGACAACTTATGTAAAGTTATTATCTGTAGAAGAAATTAACACATTCCAATCACACAGTAGCCATTATATGTTTCCTTTTCACATTTCCTTCCACCCCTTATGGCGCATGATTTCCTCAGCATCCTGACATGATTACTCCAACACTTCCAAAGTACTTTTACGTATTCTTTATGTGCTTCTGAAGAAAAACGGGAGAGGGGAGGGGCAAGAAAATAACACTTCTCATTCGAATAAAAGTCCCCTAAAGAAGCAGTGAGTACTGGGACAAATCAATGGGAGTAGACCCATGAAGCTTGGATGAAAATAAGAGCATCTCTGTAGAAGATTTTCCCGAACTTAATTTGAAGAGGAGAGGTATTGTTTTGCCGCTCGGGTAATCGACCATATAGGAACGATAACCATAAGAGAGGAACTTCTTACTGCTCTAATTCTGCCTCCCTGTTATTCAACCACAGGAAACAATAACAAAAAGAGAGAAACTTGTCATAGTTTCAATCCTTTATTCATCTTCATGCGTTCCCCGCATCCCTAGTTCATCTCTCACTTTCCGACCATCTTTCAATCATCTGAATTTAATTTACCTCGCTATTTTTTTCTGCAAGTACTCCACTTTTTTTTTTTAAGCCAAATCAGAATCTAACGACCTCGAAGATCATATGCTAACTGCAGACAAGGTTCCACAGAGAGAAATTTATACACATATCAAAGCACACAAACTTTCAAGCAATTAGACAGTTAAGGCCAAAACAGGAACAGTCCAGTGCTACTAAGGCGAACTTTAAGAGCTATAGACACAGTACCTGATCTGATTCAGAGAATAAGGAAGCCAGAGCGTGAAGCTGTTTCTTGCTGACATTGAAACCTTGTAGCAAGATTTGAGCTTTTCCTTCACAACAATCTGGAGTCTTATCCTCCCCCCTCAACGTCCTACCGTTCAAATTTGAGAAAAACCAAATGCTTCCTAGGGTAACTATTATAAGCAAGAGAAAGAGAAGCTTTCTTCTCCATTTTCTGACAGAATTTGGCCCGTGCAACGGTTCCTTTGCCTTCTTCAGCTTGGAACAGGCCGGAAATCTTCCATTGAAGCCAGAGAACTTGCAATTCAGAGACATCCTAACCAAAGCCCACCTAATTATCTTCACGACTAGCCTTGAAAGCTTGAGAAAACCCTCAGCTCCGGCAGAACAAGTCATCAAAATCAGACCGCTAAAAGAAACCGACAGTGGCAATTCCACAAAAAAGGTGAAACTGCTGAAAATCAACCAGAGTCCACCTCACCAAACTCATCAAACCAATGCTTTGCAAGAAACCCAGTTCCTATTTCAACAAACTCCAACTACCCCCCAGGCCAAGAAAATGAAAGTAGTCCAATCCCTTTATACCTCTGCTCCACTTTCCGAGTTATGTAATCTAGTACCAAGTTTTTTTTCTTCACAATCAGTGCAGCATTAAAGCCCTTCAAAACCACACCACTCTTTTGAGGGACACCACGGAGTAATAATCATGCCAAACAAACAAGTTGAACCAAAACCAGTTGTCACTTTGACAAGCCTGTGAGGGAATCATCAATGAGATAAGAAAAAACTTGGCCTTTTTCTATAACTGGTTCTTTCTGCCTCCCACAGCACTGTATAGCCAAAAAGAGCCATCAAGAGTGAAACATTTTCAAAGCAACCCCATCATCAAGAAATTTGCGTTAAACACAACCCAAGTGGAATCAATTATCAGACTGGGATAAAAGTAGACCCTCCGCTTTTTCTTCTTTAAACCAACACACTGTCTCTCTCTCTCTCACTCTCACTCTCACTCACTCTCACTTCAGTTTGCTGTCCAGCACTCGATGTTATGGTTAGCCGCATGATTATCCCATCATGTGGTGGGGAAGATTGAGCGCGAGCAAACAAAACCCAAGTTCTATATGTCACTCTACAAATAAATTATCAATTTTCAAATTTTTCTTTTCTTATTTAGATTTACTTTGCTTTTGTTGTTCTTTTGCTTTTTGTTTAGAGGGTTGAAAGAGACTGCACCGTCCAGCGATTAAAGATGGGCACTTGTTCACTGCTCCCCTGCAGACATACGGATTTGGAAGCGCGAGAGAGAGAGGAGGAGAATTTAAAAAGAAGAGGAGAGAGAGAGAGAGAGAGTTACCACCAACAACTTTCTCAAACTGTTCAGTGCCCACGAGTTCATGCCCTATTTTATCTTGATTCGTAGATAATTGGGATCATCGTTTTTGAGTAAGAAGCTCTTATGGATGTGTAAGAAAGAGAGAAAAACACAGACATTCATATTAGAAATTTGAGCAAAATACCAGCTATATCAAGATATGGGAAGATACAAATTTAGCTTATAAATTATATGTTCTTTTCGTAACTAGAGACAATAAGCCATATTCCTTGTACATCGGGCTCGAACAAATCCTATAATTACACTTGAATGCGTAATGTTACGGTAAACTCGAACATGTGTAGTGATATCTTATCATATCAGTTAAGTCGCAATTTTTTTCTTACTACGAATATTAGAATTCAGGACCTGTCATTTAAAAGTCATGCACTCTTATCATTTCACCCACACTTGAAGATGCAGAAAATATTATATATTTTTTCGCCATTCATATCTCTTGAGTATTTTGATATGTATGTCAAGGAAGAAAATATACTATCTTTTTTGTTTTTGGAATACAAATTTTCCTGCAATCGTTCAAAAGTATCCAAATCCATAGAATTTTTCTCACTGCCATGATTTAAAATTTTGAGTGAACCCAGATAAGGATATGCAGGAATGAAGGTTGAGAAGGATTACAATTATAGAGTTTAACTTAAGATTAAGAACTAAATAGTTGTTAAACATATATATATATATATAGGGAATCCTACTTAACAAAAAATTTGCAGATGCTTGAAAGGGGTAAAAATCGGCAATTTCTTGGTAATTTGAAGTAATGGCGATTTAACCAAAAAAACAAACTCTTCACTGTGCTTTGGAAGATGCACTAGTGATGGGGCAACAGTGAAAGTGCATGTGAACTTCACAACTCACCCACCAATTAAAAATAACGACAAAAATGAACATTAATGCGACTAAAGAAAGCAGCATTTTAACCAATCACTTAAACATAATCATGATTAGGTTAACCATTATTGAGAATATTTTAGGAATAACAAAAATGCTCCATTATTCCTTTTTCCCCTATTTATGTTTGGAAATAATATTTAGGTTTGCTTCATAAGTTTCGAACCATTTCACAACTATTTTTTTGGAGGGATCGACATTTTAATTCATAATAAATTAGAACGGACGAAACACGTAGATCATAAAATAATAACAGAGTTTTTCATGCATATTTTGTAGTGTTCATGTTTAAAGTGCATATACGTTTATTAATTTTGAGTATATTTCCCCTTTAACCGAGAAGAATGACATCTAAATATGTGAATTAATTACTTTTTTCTAAAAAAATTGAGGGTGTATCTCTAGTTTCGCTCCAACTAATTCTCGAGTTTGTGTAGTTCTACTATTTCCACACAAATCAAGTAATTATCAAACCGGAGACCTTGGAAGTGACTCTAAATAATTGGTAGTAAAATTTCAAAGTTGAAACATTAGGAAAGCAAATTAGTATCTACTAAAAAATAAAAGAAAAATAATCGCAAACAAGGATATTCATAGCACTCCACATTTGTGCATATAATTTAGATGGTTTTGACATAGCTAAAAAATTAACTAACCAAGTTGGAAGTATAATGTTAAACTCTGACACTTGAATCGAGTCTACGACCCAAGTATCATTAAATCAAGAAATTGCTCGCAAGTAATAAAATTCATAATCACAATCTCTCACTTAATACAATTTATTTTTCTCACTTAGCAATTGCCTTTGACAAAATCACAAAATCGCTTTGTAATATGTCAATTGAAAAATAAGAAAAATTGTAGTTGGTTCATAAGATACTCTCAAAAACCTTGAAAGAAAAGAAGGGAAGTTAGGACGGAAGCAAATATGACAAAAAGGAATCATGCATATTGCATGGTTCTCTTTCTCTTCTTGGTTTTCTTTTTCCCTTTATGAATGAACCAGAAGAAGAACAAAGTCGACGATGGTCGGCGTTTTTGACATATCAGTGGAGCTATCTTGATCATCCATTTCAATGGGTCAAAAGGAGAGGGAACAACCTGACAAGAGGGAACCGTACATGTATTTTCTCAGCTGGTTAAAACTTTTGGGTAGGGCCAAGCTCCATTGTAATCCACCTTGATATAATGGCATTGGAAGCTGCTTTCTTACTTTTTAAATTCCATCTTGATATTTTGCTTGGGACTTTCTCTTTTCACTTCTAGCGATGTGGGGGAACTGATGTTCGTGCGAGGAATTCCCTCATCCAATGGCCCATATTGGGCAGCTACGTTACCTCAATCATTTCACTATCCCCTTCCCATTAGACCCACCACTAGATGTATCATTCTCCCAAGGAAGATTTTTTTTTTTTCAAGAATTTAAAATAATTGTTTCCATGATAACTTGTATCTCTTTTTTTTTTTTTTTTTTTTATTTTTTCATAGCCTAGAAAAAAAAAAAAAAAAGCAGCAAAGTCATGGATAGCTCGCAAAATCATATACACATTCAAAAAGAAAAGAAAACTAACGACAAAGATGATAAGCTATGCAAAGCATGACTTCCATATCAATTCAAATTCTTAAAGGGAATGCTTAGAAAAAAAAAACTTAAAGGGAATAGCTCAATATTAGAATAATCAAACTTTTTAGTCATAAACAAATTATATTTACGTTTATGGATAAGTCATTGATTTGGCTATTACTTGGTTTGTACAGTCGGTTCGAGTGTCATCGATCTACCATTTGTGTTTTCAATTTGATTAATGTATTTCCTATTTAAATCAAATTTATTCGAGTTGGTGCATAGAATTCATATGTAAGAGATTAGACTTTAAACTAATAATAATAATAATAATAATTAATAATAATAATAAAAATAAAAAAGATTGAAATGGAAAGTATGATGGGAAAGAAATAGCATAAGATATTAATTTAATCATATTTTAATAGTGTCAGCTCAAATGATTAAATGCCTCTCATCCATGTTAATCAATATCACTTCGTATGTTAACTCTCAATAGATAGAGAGAAAGTATTATATCATTTGTAATATATTTTTAAAAAATTAGAATTAATTTAGAAATGGATAAAAAGTCAACTATTTCCACGTCACAAAACAATAAAAGACAACAATTTATTCATTTTACAACGATGTATGTTTACAATTTGTTAAATGTATTAGGAGATCATATTTATTTAAAATAACCTTGATTTTGTTTTGGGTTTGAGAAAGATTCTAGGGAATCGTGGCGACATGGGTGTGGGACCCAGTGACAGCTGGGTCTGACAAATCACGTTTCCGGTCTACTTTTTATTCTCTTTTTTATTTGCCAGCAGGCAGGCAGGTTGTTGTACAATAAGTCCAAGAAAAAACGCGCGAAACCCATCAGAACTCGACACGTCAGGGACGGTCCCACAGACCGACCTTCCGTGAACGGTGATTTACGGTGTGGGAGCCGAAGCGGGCCGACGGATCGACCCCTTCTCTACTACGCGACAAACGCGCATGTTCCAATGTTCCCCACATCTCGAAATTACGAGAATGTCTCTCCCATGATTCCACGACACCTCTATATAGAAAAATCCCCTATTTTACACGGTGGAATTCGATCTAATTGTACTGGCAATTTCGTCAAAATGAATTAAATTAGAAGGTGCTAAAATCCAGTTGGGATCCCCTCATCACATGGAACAACAAGACCATATCAGATGAGGCTTTTAGAAATTTTTTTTCTTTGAACTTTTGTTCTGTTGACTAAACTGAAGTATAGAAAAAAAGGAGAGACTAAACTGAAGGGTTTTTTCTTTTTTTTTTTTGACATTTTTCTAAAGTTTTTGTGAATTTTAGTTTGATCGGGATAAATTTTTTCTCTGTCACACGTGAAGAATAAAATTCAAACATGCCGTCGAAAAAAAAAAAAACCAAAATTAACAGGAAAGAGTGCACCAATCTTCCTGTGGATGAAGAAGACAAATTTTTATTCGGGTTCTTAGGCTCCTTTGCGTTGATTCTAAATAACTAAAATTGGTAAAAATGTCAATGAAATTCCTGCACTGGGTAGTCAATGAAATGAAAAATAGTTAATTATGGGACGCGCTGTCAATAATCTTTCCTTTTTCCTGCCAAGAACTTGGGAAGTCAGAAACATTATGGAAAGAGAGGTAGCATAGGAATGCTAATGGCAGTGGCACTTGGAAATGGCTTTTCCCCCCGCCTTTGTCTAAATGAAAGTCAACAGAACATGATGAGATCAAGAGGGTTTCGTTTTTTCTTGAGTTGGTGGGAAAGAAAAGCTCACAGTGAAGCATATCTGGAGCTAGCTCCAGCACGAACTATCCAAAGAACAGATGTGTTTTATGTGGTACAAAATCAAAATCTGCAGTAACATAAACAAGGGGGTTCCTGTACTTTGTTTAATTTGATCCAGACAATGATACCTACTTTGAATAAAGCTTCCTTTTTTTCTTGTCTCTTAAAAATGCATTCCCCACTGTCGGTTTTTGTGTGCCATGTGCTAAGTAAGTTGTGGTGGGGTAGAGGCCGGGAAAGATTCTCCAGAGTACTCCTCTCCATGTATATTAATCATGATTAACAGTGCATAATTGAGTTAGCTTTGAAGTTATTCAATCTTTTTGGGTTAGGAAAAGATGTCTCGGAGCACTAAAAATAGTATCCACTTTTGGATTAGATTATCAAACTAAAATGATGCCGCTAGCTGCGCGCACTTCATAGTCTTTTACTTCACGAGCTCTCTCACAGCATATTTTGTGAAGATATCCCTTTCTCTGCAACTTTGCTTGGGAAAGATTTGGGAGTTTTGCACGAACAACAGCGAAGATTCTGCGATTTTTGTTCCTTCTTAAAGTAGCTTAAATGAAGACATAGAACCTGTAAACCCCCCTTCCCCACGCCCCTCAACCACTATTGGATTTTTCATATCAGCTTGACCTATGACCACCGTTTTAAATGAAAAGGACTGAGATGAAGCATATATGTCGACCCGCGCGATTAAATTAACAATTAATTAAGATTTTCCCATAGAATATTGGTAGGGTTAATCAGAGATCAACTAATCTAGGAATTCTCCATTAATCTAGTTCCCACTTCCTCAGTATGAAACATGCGTGTTGAAGCTCTCTACACATGGAAACGAAACTTAACTATATACACATAATCGGGCTTTTCCCTCCCTTCACTTTTTTGCTTTTTCGTCCCCTCATCTCTGAGCATCATTTGGCCGCAGATAATAACTTTTCCTATTAAACAATAATACAGTACTGCTACACTCTTTTGAGTGCAGGGTTTGATGGTAAAGCAAAGAGCATCATCTATAAACTGCCTACTGTTCTCTTGAGTTATATTCCAAATGTGTAAAACTTTGTTTTGTTAAATTGAGACGGCATGATTAAACGCGATTGACCTTCCACTTGAAGACAAAGGGATCGAACAGAAAGAAGGAAGATTAGATTCCAAGTTAGATCATACAGAAAACATTATTTTAAGAATTTCTTTAAACAACGTACTGTTTGCCCCAAAGATATTGTTCAAAATCTTGTGGCTAATGAGCTAGCTCCAAGCTTCTGGCACTTTCTCATCGTCGTGATCTTGTGCTTCTGATTTTTCAAATGCTAACAGCACTTTGTTTTATCTGCATGCAGTTGCAACTTTGCTGTCTCCGACTCTTAAAGGAATGTCGAAGGTTGTTCTATATTCTCCTATTTAATATGTGTAATCATATGCTACTTGGTTTATTCGACAGTGATGCACGTTTAACCCCTTTGTTTACTCGCACATGCATGATTTGTGTGTTACGTACGCCGAGACCAATCAAATCCCTCGACAAAAACCTTAAACAATTATCAGATTACACGATTGTATGAAGCTTCGTACCTAATCGCCCTTGTCTTATACGCATTGAGCAAAATAATTAACATATCATGCATATCAAATTGCAGAAGAAAACTTTAAAGAATTTCAGGGTCGTATTCATGATGAGCAAGTGGGTAAACAAACTTAGGCTGCACAATTATTGCTTGCTACAATAATTAAGATCCCAACTGCTATGAAGGGCTCTTGAGTTGCTCCAATCGTTTAAAGCAATCCTCTATTAATGAATCTTCCATTAGCTTTTCCCCCTCAGCACTAATAACTCAGCAAGAACCATCAAAAGAAGGGAAGAAATAATGCTTTTTCCCTCTTCAGATCCTTCTGAATTTTTCTTTTTTCTAAACTATTTGCTGAATTTTATTGTGTTTCCTACAAATTTCGAAATACCAGTAGTAGAACAATGTTCTGTCTTTATGTTGTGTCAATATCTTCTCCTGCTTATCCTTCTCCCAGCCCAAATCGAAAGCCATCATACGTCTTTAACAAATGACAACCACCATAAACATAGTGGTTAAAGATTGTGGGGTCAACTACATGAGTCATTTAGGCCCTTCCCCAAGGTAAAAGTCATCACCAGCTGCTAGGTACCAAGCAGAAGGTGACAACCTAACCTAACCAAGGTAGGGACAATGAATGCGAGAATGATGTATAGGAGTTCACCTAACCATGCTACTTCAGTACTTTTGGGGCTTTTGCAGGAACTGGGGAGCTAGCTAGGGTGGGTTTTGACTGATTTCATGTGTTCCATCATTTTGTCATGTTTTTCCTTCACCAAAAAGATTGTTTTTGTTATTGAATGCCTGGGCATTGTTATTCAATCAATTCATTTTGAGGTGCATTCGAACTTATTAATTCATCTGCACCGCCAAATCTTGATGCGTTAGACTTCATCATGTGCATGCCATTTTCAAGTTAGAACCCATCAGTTTCCTAAGGTATTTTACAAGATCAAACCTAAGCTGCAATTATTATTGGCAACGTGAGTTTACCATTTTGAGAAGAGTTATCAGAAATTAAGATACATGTTAAAAAGAAAGAAAGAGAGGAATAAATCCTAAATTTGAAATATCAATTTTAGACATTTTGTAACCTCAATCAAATTTTTAGACTAAAATAACGATAACGATATCGCTCTTTATTCACTTCGTATATGTTGAAAATATTATTGTTCAAGTTATCCGGAGATATTATTTTCAAATCGAGAGTGAAAAATGTTAATATTGATAGTTAGAGAATACCATATCAAAGCCAACAATTTAGAATGCAATGTGTCAAACCCCTATAGTTGATATGTGAAAAATGCATTTGTCCCCTAAAAAAAATAGAAATCAAATTTCAAATTTCGAATTTCGAATTTCGAATTTCTACGTTCCCTTTCCTTAGACCCAACTCACGCATCCAAAACTGACAAAATAAATCGAATGGAACATTGAACGAGTGTAGGGGCGATCCTGTCCTCGAGTCAAGATGCAATACACGACTATATCAAGAAGGATTGAGATTGGATTCTCGGATATGTTATTTTGTCGTTTACAATTTGCATTTTCTGTAGTCAAATGTGTGCATAAGAAGAAAAAAGCAGAACTCTCGTGGTCTTCTGCTGGTGCTTCCGATGGTCCCCAATGGCTTTCGGATATTCTGTAAGGAAGTGTCACAGGTTAACCATCAAACAAGCAGTCAAAGATCCCCTCTACCTGAAGGATCTGATTTGACGTACCTATCAGGAATGTGAACGTCCAAACAATTGAAATCCAACCCACTTCCACGAAAGGATAAGCTCTCCACTATCAAAGAGACTTTTTCAACTGTCATCTGATGATAATATTATGTAATCTTCTCATCTACTTTCACAGAACTCTGGATGATAGAAATGTTGCAGAACCTCATTTCCTTCCACCAAGTGCAATACAAGAAAAGTGTTCATATATGTAACAAGGAAGAACAAGACACCAATAGCCCTGGTTTTTCATCCTTCTACTTTCTGCAGGAGTCTCAATCCATCATTCCAATCAACCAAACGGACAAGCATGAATAGTATGGCCTACATGAGAACGCAGTCTTACCACGAATTTCTGATCTCACTTGAAAGACAGCAAATAGAAACGGAAAATCACAGATTTAACTCTCTTCATGCTGAACAATGAGAGATTTTCTGCAGCCGCTGCTGGCCTGCACCATTCCTAGAATTCCATACGCCATTCAGTCTCATTGGCTGCAACCATCTTATTACATTGCCCAAATGGAACTCTGGCTCTGTCAGGCTTGCTGAACAAGATGATCAGCACGACTAACAGTAGAAGATTGAACCTGTTTGTGGATAATGTAAGAATTCAAACCCCAAAGGTGTGTCCAACCTCTTCGCTTCCGAACCAAGGAATCAGACGCTACCACTACTGTCAACTTTTTCAAGATGGTGCTCCAGAGACGGAACAAATCCAGTTTTTAATATAGCATTATATAAGTGACTTGAAAAAAAATGCTCAGACTAAAATCTTGTTCCGAGTCCTGATAAATAACCGGTTTGAGAAAAAATCATGGTGAAAAAAAAAAAGAACATTTAGAATTGTGCTCATGTCTAAAGTTCCGTCCTCAGTAGTATCATATAGGTAAACTAATTTAGCCCGTAGATACATACAGCACCAGCAGGACCATTATGTGGTCACCAAAGCAAATCTACATCCACTTACACAAGAATCAGCTCTCTGTACCAAACAGCTTTTGTTAAACCATAAACTCGGATAAATTTGTTTAAAGATTACAGGAAACACAAACAGAATTTCATCCACACCAGTCCAGCAACGAAGTGACTTCAGTTCTTATAGGGTGAGTTAAATAAGTAACAAATTATGGATCACTACTCAGGGATTTGTCCTGAAAGAGTGACGTTCATTAGCCTGGCTGTCTGACTTAGATGGAACATTGCATAGCAGATCATGGATTTTGGAATACATCAGGATCTGCGAAGGGTCACCCCCACCACTGCTCTGTGATGCACGAGAACTCTCCTGCAGCTTAATCTTCTCAAACAGATACTGCTTCTCAGCCTCTGCCTCATTTAACCGTTGTTTCAGGTAACTGCTCGCATATTCTTCCTCTGATTTGTCAGACTTGGCAAGAGCAATCCTCTGAAGCCTCTCAGCTTCTCGTTTTGCCTCATTGGCCTTAAGTTGGAACATATCAGCCTCTGCCTGTTTAAGCCTCACAATTCTCTCTAGCTCTTCTACCTGCAGTTTCTTTTTTTGCCTGTCATGCTTCAGTTCTGCAACCTCCCTTGCCTTGTCCTCGAGCTCACGGTCACAACCCTCAAGAGAAATGCGGGCTTTCTTAAACATTCTCATTTTCTCATCAGCTACCATTTCCATCTTCCTTATTGCTTCCTGCACCACCTCTGCAATTCGACTGCATGCCTCCTGTGGGGCTATCATCCGTCCACCTTCCCCATTTTCCATACTCTTTGGACCGTCCACCTCAAGCTCTTCATCAGGAGCATATGCATATCAGAATTGGACAAAACAAGGGAGAGAGAGAGAGAGAGAGAGATAGTGCAAAAACAAAAACAATATTTCATTCACAGCATATAATTCTAAATGTTTCAGAAGGCTTCAATGAATATATACCTTGGAAAAACATTAAAATCGCCCGGCAAGCTGTTGCTGACTCCACTCCACTCTTCATCTTTTCTTTGAGATCCTCACACTTCAAAAATAGTTTAATCCCTCGGGGGTCATCACTTCCGTGAAAAATCCTACTAACAAAATCAAGCTCCCTCATCAGAGCCTCCCGGTCCCAGGCTGGTGCACAGTGGTGGAAAACATCTTTAACCCAACCAAGAAGCTCGGATGTCCGATTGCATGCCCGGCACCTGAAAACCATCTCAGATGGACCTGCTCCACTCTTAACAGAAGGGCCCATACAAATGAGTCCTTCACGAATAGCACAATCCGTATGAGTCCAATGAGAACATAAGTCACACCCAATCCATCGGCAGGTATTTACTTCAAAGTCAAACTTGTTACAGATTACACACATGCAGAGATTGCAGAAACCATTTCTGTTGGTGCATATCTCACATGTACAGTCATCAGCTGGGAGCAGGGTTTGGCATGCTATATTTCTGCACCTCTTGTATACAAAGATCTCAATCAGCATAGTCTGAGAGAGACTGATACTACGATGCAAGAATGCCTGAATCCCAGTGTTTATTGCAACAAGAATTTCAAGCTGTACTCTGTGAGCTCTAATCAATGTCTTAGCAGTCAAATCAGTTCTACTCTGCACAAGCTTCTGCAACATCAAAAATTCTTCTCTTTGCTGTGAACCACCATTGCCTTCAAGGATAACTCGCAGTCCATTCTTCAGCTCTTCTAGAAACTCATCAGGTAAGCGCTGCATCTTTTCCGAAACTACATCAACTCTCTCTCTTGCTATGTCCCGAAGGGATGTCTTATCTGCAATAGAAACACGGCGGACAACTGATTGTTCAGGGCAATCGTTCTCAGCTTTCCCATTCTCCATCATCTTCTTTGCCATGGTGGCATCCGCAGTCGGCCATGTTTCTCGAGAACTGGCACTCTCAGTAGGTGACTCACGAATTTGATCAGAATTTGATCTGGGTTCCTCGGGGGAGAGGCGGGAATCTTGAGAGACAAGGGACAGCGAGGTTTGCAGTCCTCCAGGCCGTGGTTGCTGACGTGGAGGCAGCATTCTTGATGAAGATTGGTGGTAGACATTAGAACCAGACGATGTGCCCATCTCAATCTCCCACTTATTCTGCAACCGCTCACAAAAGGATAATTTACTTAGGCTCATCCATTCCCATATCCAAATTTCTATAGCATCTTATTTCTTATCCTGAAGAGCATAGTGAACGAAAAAAAAATCAAGCAGATTCAAACAGAATATCCCATCAATTTAAACAGTCAAACATCCGAAGCCATATGGCATAGAGAACACACACAGACACGCCACAACTCTTCTGACACAATAAAGGGAGCAGCCAAGTATTATAGATCCAAAGAATATATAGTTTGAGCAGATCAGACAAACTGGCACTTGAACAAGATGGCTAAGAGACGGCATATTCCCAAGCTCCCACTTCTCTTGCTTACGCTATAGGTTATGATATATTCAATTATCTCGACCATAGTTGCAGTGCACTTTTCAGCTTATAGGCGTCCGATACACACATAGACAATCATGCTACTACAGAAAACTACCATAATAGAAAAAAGCTTCGAAATTTAGGCCATATAAATTAACCTCACAAAACAAGTTTTATTTTTCCCCTTGCAGAAACAAAAAGCAAAAGCAAAACACATGAATCATACACCATCCTAAGAAAGTCGGCAGATCACAGAGAAAAAAGACACGCTACTACGGATCAGTCCATAACAAGTTTCCCATCCTGTTTGGTTACTAAGACAAGGGAGCAAAAGAAAAACTATACCCAAAAAAAAAAAATTCCAAATCCAAAACCGTCCCGTTAAACCATAGGAGAAACCGAAATTAAGAGACGAACAGAAGATTATTCTCTCATTAAAGCCTAAATATCTACTTCCCATCCGCAAAGAGTACAGTTCTTTTTCTTCTTCCATATTAAAAAATCTCAAGAAAATGAAAGAGACTAATAGACTCGGATTTTATTTCAGTTTCCTCAGGAACCAAACAGGAAAAATGGATTCAACAAGGCGAAGACTTAAAAAGAGAGAGTACTCACCAGACGATTAAACACGAAGCCCGAGCAGCTCAAATCGAAGGGACGCGTCAGGGGAGTACAAAACGGGGCGCACCAACACGAAAAAGGAGAGAACTTGAAATTTTCTACGCCTGCGGTGAATTAATATTCAACAAAGATGGCCTTTGTTCCCATTCTGCCCTTAGGAGCGAGGACGGAGATTTTTGCACACACGAGGAAGTCCACTAACGGTCAATGATCGGAAAGAGATGGAAAATTGGGGTTTTTTTTCAACGCTGGGGGGTGACCGCCTCGGCCGGTCACGAACTGGGCCGAACCAGTAACCCCAGGTTTAACACGTCTTTTTTCCCTTTTTTTTTTTTTTTTCTTCTTTCTTCAGATAATACAACGAGACAAGTTTGCGTTTGTTTCCGATGCTGCTGAGCCGTCGGGCGTGGCACGTTTATTTTATTATTATTATTATTTTTTAATTAAAGGCATGACTTAACGCCGAACGGTCGCAAGTTGGCCATGTCGTTTTCATGAAAACTCAACGAGGTGTAGATCGTAACTACGTTAGTCAGTGTAGAACGTGGTCTACTTCATGTTTTGAACCAGTCAAGAACCTCGTTCCACTATGTTACAAATCATCCTGCGGGGAATGAATTTGCGATTCATTCAGTTAGTCATCGGGCATGTTAGAGAAGATAACAAAACGAGAACAAAGAGGTAATCGCTTACCACTTCCCTACAGATATAAAGCATTACAGAAAAAGAAGTAGAAATGACAATAGGCACTGTTTTATCTACTTCCAATCAATTTAACATTCCACCCAAAATTCCACCAGCATTATAAACTAAGACCTCAAAGCAAATTTTGAGTATGTAGGTGTAGAAGGTACAATAAGAGAATCAAAAATTTATTTTGGGTCCTCATTTTTGGCTACCGGCTTCAGCGGGTTCAACCACCTCGGCTTCAACTATTTCTGGGGTGTTGGAGTTGGGTTCTGGATGATGAGCATCTGACCATTTGCCAGAAAGAGCAATACCCATCATCTCATATATCTTCCCTCCAAGCTGTGCTGGATTTTCAGGCTGCAAAACAAGAGATTACGAAATATGAATAGAAGATGATTACATTACAGACATCTTAACAAGTGCACAAATGAACACAGATTCGTCAACTAGATTCTTGTCTAGGACGGCATTCTCTGGGGAATTACGTGGCATTACTGGGACCTTCAAGTTAGAGAGAGACACATTCATGTGTCTAACCCACAAGAAAAGTTCTCGTAGTAGTCCAATTTTAACTGAAGAATTGCTAGCTCCAGAATGGGAAAGAGTAACCCTTCAGAAATAAAAAAATTTAAAACAGAGAGAACAGGAACTCACGGTAAAACCACTGGAAACCAAAGCCGTATCATACAGAAGATCAATGGCTCTCAGAGCATCTTCATCGTTCGGGTTACTCTTGGCCGCAATCTGCAAAACCAGTGTCAACATATTATTACAAAGGTTACATATGACGGCACCAGATACAGTGTGTGTGTGTGTCTACAGCTGGGTTCCTTCATTTTCACGTACATTCAAGTTTCTGATGATGGGATGTTCAGGATTGATCTCAAACACCCTTCTGCCTCTCATGAACTCCAAGCTAGAGGTATCGCCAGCAGCTTGTGCCTTCATTAGCCTACAAGGAATTTATTGAGAGATAAGCCATATTATCTACATTCCAAATGTACGGTATTTATCAGCAACAGCGAAAGAAAAATTACCTCTCCATGTTAGCAGACCAACCAAACTTGCCAGATACCAAAACACAGGGTGAGGTGCTCAGACGGTTTGAAATTTGAACACTGGCGACCTTATCACCCAATTGTTTCTTAATCCAATCACAAGTTTGTGCAAATTCCTGCTTTACCTCTTTTTCTTTTTCGTCGTTCGTATCACCTGCAAAAATTTCAATATATATTCACTAAGATGGCCAAACTGGAAGCCCAAGATAATCTCACTAACTGTAAAATAGTTGATTACAACTATATTGCATACACAGCGAAATGCGGTGAGGTCTATCATATTCATCACTATCCACAAATGCTTATGCATAAGATGGCTGATAAATCATGACAACTTGATTCATGGGATGAAATTACAGTTGTTGATCCAATTGGAGAATAACACATACATGAGAGAAGCAGATGTATCCCCCGACAAAATAATAGAAGTATAAAATTCAAAAGAGTTAAAACAGGCTTACCTAAATTCAAATCTTCCTTGCTAATATCAACAAAGTTCTTCTCCTTATATGACTTTAGGTTCTGGATGGCAATCTCATCAATAGCGTCAACTAAGAACAGCACCTACAACAGCAATAAGCAGACCATACATAAGTACCAGACGAAAACTATAGCATAACATAATTGGATTAACCATGATACATGTGGAAGGCAGTCACATACTTCAAGATCTTTTTCAGCAAGTCTCTCCAAGAAAGGTGTGTTCTTAGCACTTGTCACACTGTCAGCAGCTATGTAATAGATATCCTTCTGTTCAGGTTTCATGTTCTCAACATACTCGTCCAAGCTTATCAGCTCATTCTCACTCTGGGAAGAGAGAAATCGAAGCAATGGACCCAGACGCTTGTGGTTTTCACGGTCTTCAATGCAACCCAATTTCATGTGTTTGCCGAAGTTCTCCCAGAATTTATCATAATCCTGGAAAAAAAATGCAGACTTGTAAGTCCTGAAAACATCGATAACACAGTTCTACAAATTTAAGCAGATGGGCTGGTAAGGCCCAGGTTCATTTGCCCCCGCCTCTTCTTACATTGACCATGCACATAGACCCACACCCATGCAAACATAAATACAGAAGCATGATGTACGAGGAGGAAGAAAACAAAGATGATGACGTACATCTCTGTTCTCGCTCAGGGATATACCAAGTATCATGTCAAAGGCCTTTCGCACCAAACGCTTCCTCATTATCCGTACCTTCAGTACAGCAAAGAAATGACACTTAGCGTGACATTGCTAAGAAATATACAGTCCTTCCAACAACAACAAAAAGATGTTGCTTACTAGTCGGCTCTCTTGAAGAATTTCACGTGAGACATTGAGTGGAAGGTCATTTGAGTCCACAACACCTTTGACAAAGCTTAAATATCGTGGAAACTATTCAACCAAAATGAAACGATTAGAACCAGAAAACTATTTCACTTTAGTAATACTAAATTCTTCTTTGTCTGATCACAAAAAAAAAAATAAATAAATCCTCTTTGTCCAAACTCTAGCCATTATTTACCAGTTCTCCATCGAAGTCATCTGAAATGAACACCCGTTTCACATAGAGCCTGATATTTTTGGTCTTGGGATTGATAACATCATCCTTTCCCATGGGAGGAACAGCTGGCACATAGAGTATAGACCTAAACTCTACCTCACCCTGCAATAACAGCTTTTATCAGCTTAGAAAGCAAAATAAGCAGCCACCATAATCTGACCAGAGCTGTTGAACAAAAGATCACACTTTGCAAAGTTCTGCTGATAAAACTTTTTTCATATGAGAATTTGATGATCGTCATTACCTCTGTTGTGAAGTGTGAAGACGCTAACGGGTCCAAGTACTCATTAAATGTTTTCTGGTAGAACTCATTGTATTCCTCTGTTGTTACTTCCTTTGGATTGCGAAGCTGCACATATTAACAGAATTGCATCTTAGATTTACCTAAAAATCAATGGCATTTTCTGAAGCACACAGAATATGAGAAAGCAAGAAATCTTAAGCTCACCCATATGGGTTGGGTCTCATTAGTTAGCTCCCAGTCCCAGTACTTCTCAACTACAGTCTTGGTTTTCTTCTTCTTCTGTAACAACATAAATTTATAGGTCAATGGTGAAAATAATTGAAAATCATGATCTTAGCTACAGTATTGGTATTCTGCTTGTATACATAATTCACGAGCAATACAATGAGAACATCGAGAAACAGGCAATTGTACCTCGGTTTTCTCATCTTGATCATCCTTCTTGGCTTCAGATGGATCCTCATCAACCTCAACCTGAAACAGTGCAAAAAACAATAAATGCACTTTATCTGCAATTTTACTAGTGAATTGAAAATGTAAGAGAAACCTATGAGATCTGAGAAGGTGTGTCCATTCTTTACAAATGTTGAAATAGTTTTTTTTGACATGACATATATACGATAGTATCTTCATTTTGTATTCGGCTCATTTTAGTATTGAAAGTATACATATCCATGACTAAGGATACAGTGCAGATAGCCATACTTCTTTTGTGAATCCCTTTTCCTGCCAAGTGTATATAGGAAATGAAACAAATTGTGAATAGTTCTTCACAAGCTTCTGAATCCGCTCTGGATGGGCGAAACCTTTGTCATCACGCTGAAAGTGCGAAGGAGATAGAGAAAGTTAGCAAGGGAAGTTTGTAAACAGTTAACAAACTACTCCTAGACAAAGAGGGTTTCTTGCCTTAAGATGCAATGTAAGGCGCGTTCCTCTAGGAATAAGCTTTTCAGGGTCTGTCTCCTCCCGGATAGTATAGGAGCTTGCATTGGCTTCTCCTTCCCATACATATTGTTTATCAGATTTTGGGCTCCTTGATGAGACAACAACCTGAAAATAACCAGATACATAAGTTAGATGCACTATCAAAACCTGGCAAACACTTTTTAACAAAATAATTATAAATTCTGAACAATATGCATAGCTACCTTATCGGAAACCAGGAATGCTGAATAAAAGCCCACACCAAATTGACCAATTAAATTGTTATCTCCACCAGCATCCTTGCTCTCCTGTGAGGTATTCCAATTTCTTCAAGTATTATAAGATAACTTTGACAAAAGCACGTGAGGGAATTTGAAGTCTATTTAAAGAAGTATAAGACCTTCAATGCCGTCAAGAACTTTGCAGTTCCACTTTGCGCAATAGTTCCAAGGCAGTCAACAAGTTCTTGCCGAGTCATACCGATACCAGTATCACTGCATAGAGCAGAAGCGGCTTCAGCAATGCTAAAGGAAGATGGGAAGATCATTTATAGACACTTATGACTGAAGCTTACGTGATAGTTATAATGCCATTGTCCTTATCAGCTTGGATACGAATATCAAGATCAACTGCCTCCTTCAAAAGGTCAGAGTCTGTAACACTGAGAAACCGCAGTTTGTCCAATGCATCACTTGCATTGCTGTGGACATCAATACAACCCAGTTCCAATAGTTAGTACCCTCCAACTCATAGGAAACATAAACTTTATTTGATGCTGATCTTTTTGGAATATGCACAGAGTTCAATGCTGGAAAGAAACAACAAAGCAGCATTCCCTATTTAACCCAAGCATTTTCCCATCACAATCACATCCGTTCCCATGACCAAATCACCAAAGAGAAAAATAAGCCATCATTGCAGAATCCATTAAGCCGCTATTGTTCATAAAGCATGAGGGACAACAAGAGATGCATCTGAAATTTGATAATGCTTTGCCTCTGCCCTGCCAGCTGCAGTTTTCCCTCTTTAATAATCCCAAATTTAACTAGATAGACAACTAACTCCACGCAAAGGTAATTAAACAAATATCACTCCTGCACCAATATATGGGAGACAAGAAAAGTAAAACATGCCTGATAAGCTCCCGGAGAAACACCTCTTTGTTGCTGTACAAGCTGTTAACTATAAGGTCCATAAGCCGACTGACCTGCACCAAGCCAGAAGCATTAGAAAAGTTAAAAACTTTAAGCCATGAGACAAAAGTTCCATCAGCCCTAGCATACCTCCGCTTGATACTCATATTTTTCAGCTGGTGGAGCAGCCGACGCATCTGATGCTGCAGCAGTCGACTCATACCGCTTGCCCAAAAAGGAGGTCTCTTTCAAGTTGAGCTGAGTTGTAGATTTAGTGGTATGACTCCTACCAGCAGTTAACATCGAGTACCATTGACTTCTGGATTCACCTTCTCCCACCTACTCATCACGCACGTATAGAACATCATGCCCAAAGAAAATGGCAGTGCAATGTAATTAAACCAACCTCAGCTACATGTAGCACCGACATTAATCTTGAAGATATAAAAAGCTAATTTTTTTTCAAATGAAATGGGACAAGAAAGTTTCGTACAGAAAAACATCTTACAGTGGAACTGAATCCATGCACAAAAAAAAAAAAAAAAATCAAAGCCGCTCAATTTCTGGAAAAGATAGTAGCACCAGAAAGAGAATCCGCCAAGTCATGCCTTTGAAACTTGCGATCGATTAATATTATTCACTAATAAAATGCAGTACAACAAAAAAAGCTACAGATGAAAAGAAAAAAATCCCATATACACCGGAAAGACCGTGAAGAAATTTTTTTTTTAATAAGTAAAGGAAAGATCGTGAAGAAAATGACCATAGTTGAAGGCATGCGAATCTGTACGCATTCTATCCATATAAATCCATCAAACGTGTTCCAATAACAGAGAATCAAAAAATGCAGGAAACATTGGAATGGGATTACACTGACACGTAGAGCGAGGATTATAAACGTAAAACATGAATTTCCAATTATAGACACACAAGAAAAGCCCCTGCGGCGAGCTCACACATGGAAAGGCGGTAGCGAGCATAAGAATTGAAATCCAAATCTAAATTCATCCATTTCCACCAACAACAAAAAAAATGGAATTTTGAAGTGGAAGTCAACAACAGAAAACGTTCTCTTTCCTTTTAACCACACCCTTCTGGGTAATACTAATAAAGAACATTGTGATTAGGGAATTGAAAAGCGTACGGAGTCGAAGACGGGAGCGGAGGAGGAGACCGTAGCGAGGGCGACTCGATAACGCACGCTACCATTTCCGGTGCGCAGGATAGCGGAAAAAGAGCGCCGGGAAAGCCGGTGCATATTGACAACAAGCAACAGGAAGCAAACAGAGAAACAGAGAGAGAGAGGGCGTGAGCTCCGAGTGTGAGGGTATTAGGGTTTTAGAAGGGGTTTCTGACAGGGGTTTGGGAAGGTTCTGGAGATTGGTTGTGGGGGTATTGTCTCCCCAACTTCCAGGGGGCATTTTGGTCATTTGAACGATCCGTCCGTACTCTGTAGTAGGATAATTCTGTGCTCCCCCGGGTCTGAGGGATTTTTGAGTCCGTCTAGTCTAGATAGCCAATGTTGGATGGACATGTCAGCAGAAAGCTGATGGAAGAAGGTTCAAATATATAGGAAGACGTAAATTGCATAAAGGTCCCCTTAGCTTTCCCCAACATTTTGGGCATAAAATTTTTTAATAAAATAAATATATTTTAAAAATTTTAACTTTTTACACATACACATTTATCTTTCACAAATCTTAATAAATTTCAATAAAGTAAAGATTCCTAAAATTTTGAGAATATTCCTCAAAATTTTGATAAACAAATACTTCCTTAGATATATGAAATATAAAAATTTATTCTTTAATACATAGTAATTCTGTAGGTTTACGTAGATAATACATGTTGATCTAATTTCGAATCACTTACAAAGGAAATATTTATTTAAATTTATTCTTCACTGTTTTATGTCTAATTAGGCATGTTTTAACGCTTGATCTTGCCTATAACTCTAACTATTAAAGTTATTAGAGTTTCACATTGTTAAAGTAATGTAGGGTTATTATTTCCAAAGTCTTATAAATAAAGCCCATGTAAACTCAACAAAAAATAATAAGTGAGTACACCAATAAGTAGTTGGACCTTTCACAGTAGATATAGGTCTATGGACTGAACCACTTAAATCTTCTCACTTATCTCTCTTCTCTCTCTTAGTAAAAATAAATTTTTTTCAGTCTAAATTTTTTTTATTTCTAACACTAACCTCATTGTTTGAGGTTCAAATCACACCCCTACTCAGCAGGGTATTTGGGTGTTCATAAACTAACGATACTTAGCTACGTATAGGACCTTGTGCGGCCCACTAACGTAACAAGTCTCAGACCACGCGGTGACCCGAATTTAAATGGGATGGGGAAGAAATACCACCATGATTCCCTTTTTTATTTTTTAAAATCTTGGTTGTGGCGGTATATCTTTCTAACACAATTTAGCATAAAAGTCATCGATTCTCATTAATCATAAACCATATACATATATATCGCGAATATATCCAAACTCATCGCAGCTTAAAGAGGAATTTGAAATGGTTTATCCATGAGTTATATGCTACAGGTCATGGTGTATTACTAGTAATATTGTTATGTCCTGATTCACTATCCATATCCTTCCTTACACAAATAAGTTTGTTGGATGATGCAAACTTTGAAATGATATCATGAGTTTAAGCAAACTAGATATATACTAAATGAATTAAGAGGCATGAGTTTTATTAAGAGTAATGCTAGCTTATGGTTCCTAGAATAACAAATTAGACAAATGCAATATGTTTTTCTTTGAATTTTATACCTTGTAATCATGTGTGAGTATAGCATCTTAATTTATGAAATGCTAATTTAAAATCGGACGGAGAGATAAACATATACAATTATGCATTCCCCCCCCCCCCCCTTCCCCTCTTTTGTTGACTCTCTTGGGAGTTATTTCTTTTGTGTCTTTGCCAAAAATTGCAAGAAACTCAAGGTGTAATTTTTCAATCTCTCTTCTTCTTGAAGGCGAGATGGTGTAGGGTAAAATGATGAAAATGTCCAAAGAACATCGTATCATACCTATGAGAGGCAAAACCAACAACCTCAAATATATCCATGTATAAGCATATATAGATCAAAGCTTGTGAAGTTGCCACCTTCCTCACCTAGTTCTGGAGAACGAATTTTGTGTAAAGATGTACAAATTGTGCAAAATCATGTAAAGAGACAACTGTGATTTAAAAAACAAATTCAATGTTCTAAGGCTAGCCATGTGATGAGATAAAATGGTGTGATCAACTTTGACTTGGCTCATTAAATGATGTGATCAATCTTAAAATGTTGGATTTGTTTTTTTAAACCACAGTAGTCCTTTTACATGGCTATACACAATTTGTCTTTATTCAAAATCATTTCTCCTCTAAGATAGCAATTAAAGAACTAAATTAAGAACGAGAAAAGGTTCTCTTTGAAATGGTTTGTGCTATATTTCCTTAATGGAACTTTGATCTTCAGCGTCTGGATGGTATGTCCAATAAGCTATAATAGCTAGGCAACAGGTTATTTCTGTTGGATTGCGAGGTCGCAGCGGAAAGGATCGTTGAATCACAGCAGTCCAAGCGTTTTGCCTCCTTCAGATCCACGCACACAGCTTTGAGAGAGTTTGAGAGAGATCTAGAGAGAGAACTCTCACGTGAAAAATGAATTCTCTTTCTCAAATGAGTTTCTGAGCTATTTATAATGGCTGGCTCAGAACTCAATTGTGCTATAGCGTGGGATCTTTAGGGATCTCATATCTCGGCCGTAGGATCATCATGAAAAACTCTTTTTCATTAAACTCCTTATATTCTGTAATCCGAATTTATAGGCTTCTACAAATTGTGATCATGTCCATTAACATATCACAATTGACCCCCGAGATAATGAGATTGTTTTTGTGAAATCCTTTTTCTAACAATTATATGCTTATTTATCTTCCACCATACTATATTCCACATGAGCTAATAGGACTGGAATAATATCACCGATTAAGTCCTAGCTCATATAATTCTTAATTCTCATCTGTACCTAGTTGGACTTCCAAAACTTTCCAAAATCATTTTTCAAATATTTACTTCATATATTAATAAGTAAAAACCGTGAAAACACTTTTCACAAAATCTCGCTGCGCAGCGTTTTATGTGAGTCCAACAATATACAGACATAATGAATATACTGCCTCATCAAGAGACTAGTGGATTCCATATTGAGCAATTATACAAATTCACTTACTATGCACAAGGCCCAACCTTATCTGGAATATTTGATCTACGAAGATCATCACCAAATGATTCAGTCAAAGCACAAGCACACAACAAGCAAACCTGCATAACTCTCTCAGGTCTAAGGACAACATAAGCTAATTGTTGAATACCATTCTCTACATCAGTGATCGTTTCTAGAAGGTATTCATATTTGATCCGTTCAGTGCATGTACTCTTACATTGCACCCACTTTCTGCTTAAGGTCACCACCTCAATGACGGAGTCCATCATTCTATTTTATAGAGGCACAACGAGTGTAGACCTATTTGTACATTATCATGTATCTCGGTCTAGAACACAGTGAGTCAACAAGGAACTGAAAAGTCATACTCCGCCTCCGATTCATTAATCATTGGCCTGACTTTTCTACAATATTGCTCAACAATATGACATCTAATGTCATTATATATATGACCTCTTATGTCATTGCATGTACCCAAAATAATATACAAGTGATTAACAACAATAATAATTATCTCATAATTATGCAAAATGATTGGTTTTGAGGGCATACATCTAACAATCTCCCACTTGCACTCAGAACCAATCAGACATGTACTTGACACCCATAGACTCTAAATGCTTCTCAAACACTTTCTGAGTCAACGGTTTAGTGAACGGGTCTGTGATGTTCTCAGCTGATGCTATTTTAGCCATTACTACATCACCCCGATCACAATGTCACGAATAAGATGAAATCTTCTTTCTATGTGTTTTGTCCTTTGATGAGCCCTAGGTTCCACCGCCTGTGCTATAGCACCATTGTTATCACAATAAATGGTGATCGGGACTCAATCGAAGGGACAACCTCAAGCTCTTGTATGAATTTTCGTATCCACACAGCTTCCTTTGCAGCTTCGCTGGCAGCAACATATTCTGCCTCAGTGGTGGAGTCAGCAGTTGTGTTTTGCTTGAAACTTCTCCAACTCACTGCTCCTTTACCCAATTTAAACACAAATCCAGATGTAGATCTTCTATCATCAATATCTGATTGAAAATCTGAATCTGTGTATCCCTGGACAGTTAGCATATCCTCTCCACCACACACTAGACAATAGTGTTTGGTTCTTCTCAAGTATTTGAGAATATGCTTGACTGCTGTCCAGTGCTCAGGGCCTGGGTCTGATTGATATCTACTCACAACACTAACTGCATGACTGATATCTGGCCTTGTACAAAGCATTGCATACATGAGGCTTCCTACAGCAGAAGCATAAGGAAACTTCCTCATCTTATCTCTCTCTTCCTGTGTCTTGGAGACATCTTCTTGGAGAGATGAATATTATGCCTAAAGGGTAAAAAACCTTTCTTGGCATCCTGCATGCTATATCGTGCCAATATCTTGTCAATGTAGTGGGCTTGTGAAAGCCTAAAAGCCTCTTTTCTCGGTTTCTAAACACTTTGATCCCGAGAATGTAGGATGCTTCCCGAGGTCTTTTATTGAAAAATGGTTCGCTAACCATATTTTCACTGATGACATTGCACCGATGTCATTCCCATGAGTAGAATATCATCAACATAAAGAATAAGGAACATTACTGAACTCCCACTAATCCTCTTGTAAACACAAGATTCATCTATGTTTTGTGAGAAACCAAACGATTTGATCATCTCATCAAAACGGATGTTCCAAGCAACGTGATGCTTGTTTTAGTCCATAAATGGATTTGTTCAGTTTGCACACTTTAGATTCTTGTCCAGGAGAAAAGAAACCTTCAGGTTGTTCCATATAAATCTCCTCTTGGATGTACCCATTCAAAAATGCGGTTTTCACATCCATCTGCCATATCTCATAATCATAATGAGCTGCAATTGACAATAGGATTCTAATGGACTTCATCATAGCTACTGGTGAAAAAGTTTCCTCATAGTCAATACCATGTTTTTTAGTATAACCTTTCGCAACCAGTCTAGCTTTGAAGGTCTCTACCTCTCCAGTAGGTCCTCGTTTTCTTTTGAACACCCATTTACAACCTATAGGCTTAATGCCTTCTGGTTGATCAACAAGGGTCCAGACCTTCATTGGAGTACATGGAGTCCATTTCTGATTCCATTGCTATCTTCCAGTGTGCTGCATCTTTGTCACTGATAGCCTCTTGGTAAGTATATGGATCATCATCCAACCCCTCCGATTGCATTTGATAAATCTCATTTATCATGCCATATCTACTGGAGGTTCATAATTCTTTTACTGCGTCGAGGCTCTTGAGTTCTGAATTTTTCAGACTCATCAGTGGGTTCAGTTATATCCCTTTCATTAATCTTATCTGCCACAGTTTCTGGTTCAGCCGATTGTTCGTCAAGAACAATCTTGCTTTTCCCATCACTTAGGCTGTACTCATCTTCCAGGAATATCGCATTCCTACTAACAATTACCTTTTGATCCTTTTGGTTATAAAAGTAATAACCAGTTGCTCTTTTGGGGTAACCCACAAACAAACATTTTTCAGTCCTTGACTCTAGCTTCCCACGTCAAACTTTTTGACGTGAGCTGGGCATCCCATACTCTTAAGTGTTTTAGACTTGGCTTTTTGCCAGTCCATAACTCATATGGAGTATTAGGAACAGACTTAGTGGGTATCTGTTTAGAATATAAACAGCTGTCTCTAAGGCATAACCCCAAAAATAAACAGGTAATTGTGACATGCTCATCATTGACCGAACCATATCTAATAGTGTTCGGTTTCTTCTTTCTGCAACACCATTATGTTGTGGCGTAGCAGGGGGAGTCAACTGAGATATGATGCCTTTATCTCTGAGATGAGTTTGAAAATCCCTGAGAGATATTCGCCTCCTCTATCAGATCGGAGTATCTTAATACTCCTTTCCAGTTGATTCTCAACTTCACTCTGAAATTCTTTGAACTTTTCAAAGGATTCAGACTTGTGTTTCATCAGGTATATATAACCATACCTGGAATAATCATCAATGAAAGTGATGAAATATGAGAACCCTCCTTTGGCTATGTGGTTAAAAGGACCACATACATCAGTGTGAACCAACTCTAACAACTCTGTGGCTCTAGTTTTAAAAGGATTCTTGGTCATCTTTTCCTTGCAAGCAAAGCTCGCATATTGGGTAGGGTTCAACCTTCAAAAGGTCTAACGGCCCATCCCTTACTAATCTGTTAATCCTATCCAGATGCCACAAGTAAGTGGGATTGACATCCCTCTTCCTCTTGAGAGTTTTCACACTAGTATCAGCATCATTCTCTATATTATTCACAGAGTCCACAACATTGTCCAAAATATAAAGACCATCTATCAGAGTACCAGATGCAAGAAACTGATTTTGAAACTTAATAACAAGTTTAGTATTAAAGACAAGTGAATATCCAGATATTCCAAGTTTTGAAACAGAAATTAAGTTTCTACGATATTCTGGTACATATAGACAATCTTTCAAAAGTAAAACTTTGTTTCGTTGTAGACTAGGTGAAAATTCCTATGGTGTCGCTGCAACACTTGCAGTCGTCCCCATCTTTAGGATAACTTCCCTTTCATCTAGTCTCGAGTTTCTTTAAACCCTGCAACATATTGCAGATATGAGACGTTGTGCCTGAATCGACACACCATGAATTTAATGGACCATCTATTAAATTCATTTCAATGACAAGCATACCTTCAGCAGGTTTCTTTTGCTTCAAAGAAGCAAGATACACGCGGCAATTCCTTTTCCAATGACCTGGTTTGCCGCAGTGGAAACAATTTCCCTTAGCCTTTTTATCTGGCTCGCTCTTGTCCTCCTTCTTTGCCTTTGAGCTAGGCTGAGACCTTTTCTTTTTCTTAAATTTCTTGCCTTTGGGTTTGATTCCAGAGGCAGAGATGCCTTTTGACTTGTCCATTATCATTAGAGAACCTTTTTCCTTTTTGATAAGTTCTTCAGCTGCTTGCAACATATTGAGCAGTTCTGACAAAGTCACAAGCATCTTGTTCATATTATAATTTAATACGAACTGGTTGAACGATTCAGGCAGAGATGCCAATACCGCTCCAACCTTGGTCTCGCCGTCAATTTCTGCCCTAGTGTCTCCAGTTCTGTGATGAAAGATATCATCTTCAGGACATGTTCCCGAACTGGTGCACCTTCCACCATTTTGGTGGTCATCAGCAGTTTCATAACTTGCTGGCGTGCAGAACGACTTTGCTCTCCGAATAGCTCTTGGAGATATACAAGTATCTCTTTAGCTGTTGCTATGCCCTCGCATTGCTTTTGCAATAAGTTGGACATAGATGCCAACATATAACAACGAGCTAATTCATTTGCCTCATGCCATTTTCAAAAACAACTCTTTGTTCTTGAGTAGCATCGGCTAAGGCAAGCTGAGGAGTCTCCTCTCTGAGGACATGAGCTATTTTATCCACAGTGAGTACTATCATAAGATTTCTCTTCAAGTCAAGGAAGTTTGGCCCAGTCAGTTTGTTATCATCTAGGATTCTAGATAATGGGTTAGGCATTATGAATCTGCAAATATAAGAAAGAAAATTCACAAGTATATTAACAATCATTAGCATAGGGATTTTAATAGCTAATGGTACCTCCCACTGAATCACAGCAACCAAACGAAAAAGCAGAATATAACATTTATATTCAGTGTTTGCAGTGGGTATCAAGAACTTTCAACTTATGTGCACATAATCCTATTTTAGTAATCATGACACAACTTATAAAAGCAAGTAGCATCTACTTATCATGATCACATCACATGTTGTATATCATGCATATACAAATTTCATGATTCTTGATATTTCTTTTGGCCACAACATAAACACAATCTTCACTATTTTAGTGGACGTGTTTATTTAGTTAAGTGCAACCATCGTCTAAATGACATGTAATTTTGTAATGGGTCGGCATTGCTATTTTAGTCAACACCCCACCACTCATACACGCTCACTTATCTTCACAAGAAGTATACGGGACAAATTATAAAATCAACAATTGGCCGTGACTATTTTAGTTTTAACCAATCATCAATCAAATAAAATTTCCAAATACCAACAATGGAAGGCCATGGATTTAATTTTCTGTAAAATAATCTCATTTAACACTTATATTAAATCTGTAAAATTTTTTTTTAACTCGGTCAAACCGGGTTGGTCAACGGTCAACCGGTCAAACCGGGTTGACCCGTTGACCCACTGGTCTGGGTCCAACTCAAACTGGAGCCGGGTCGTGGTCTGGGTCTAACCCGGACCTGGCTGGGCTATGGGCCCGAGTCCAACCGTGGCCCAAGCCCCGCACGGGCGCCATGGCCCGGATCTCATCCGGCCATAGGCTGGCCCAACAGGGCCCAGCCCTTGCGCTCCTTTTTTTTTTTTTTAATTGGACCCAGCCCAACGTTTGGGCTGGGTCTGCTGGGCCTTGGGCCGGGTAGGGCAACTGTTGCCCTACCCGAGGCCCAAACGCGCGACCCAGGGCATCTATGCCCTGGGCCCTGTTTGGCCCCCAAGGGCAGGGGTTGCGCCTTACCACCCCCAGGCCGGTGAGGCGCCGGCCAACGGCCTGAGGTGGCCGTGGGAGGCCGTGGGGAGGCCAAATGGCCTCAACCCGTCGGTGTACCCCCAAAGGGGTACACCGCGACAGCGGCCGCTGCTGCTTGCTTGCCTGGGACCACCAGCCGTGGTCCCCAGCTTCTGAGCCACCACCTGCGGCTGGTGGTGGCCTTGAGAGAAGAACACTCTCTCTCCTTGTGATTTTCTTTTCATCGGGCACAAAAAAAAAAAATTCAACAAGAAAATACAAAAACAACCCTATTTCATCTTTCTCAAAAACTCAAAAGAAAAACAAGATCTATCACTAGATTTAACAGATCTCAACAAATCGCTAAAAGAAAACCCACGAGCATGGGTTCCGCAAAAACGTTTTCCTCTTTTGAAAGAACAAAAAACGAACAAAAGAAGAGTGCTTTGCCCGATGTCTCTTTCGCGTGGATCCCACATGCAAAGCGAATCATACGGAAACACTTTTCAACTAACAGATTCGCAACAACATTCAACAAATCAGTTGAATCACGAAGAACACGTGCGGGAAGTTAGAGAGAGAAACTAACTTGGAACTGTGAGATTTCACAGATCTCGCTCTGATACCACTTGTTGGATCGCGAGGTCGCAGCGGAAAGGATCGTTGAATCAAAGCAGCCCAAGCGTTCTGCCTCTTTCAGATCCACGCACACAGCTTTGAGAGAGATTTTAGAGAGAGAAACTCTCACGTGAAAAATGAATTCTCTTTCTCAAATGAATTTCTGAGCTATTTATAATGGCTGGCTCAGAACTCAACTGTGCTATACGTGGGATCTTTAGGGATCTTATATCTCGGCCGTAGGATCATCATGAAAAACTCTTTTTCATTAAACTCCCTTATATTCTGTAATCCGAATTTATAGGCTTCTACAAATTGTGATCATGTCCATTAACATATCACAATTGACCCCCGAGATAATGAGATTGTTTTTGTGAAATCCCTTTTTCTAACAATTATATGCTTATTTATCCTTCCACCATACTATATTCCACATGAGCTAATAGGACTGGAATAATATCACCGATTAAGTCCCTAGCTCATATAATTCTTAATTCTCAGTCTGTACCTAGTTGGACTTCCAAAACTTTCCAAAATCATTTTCGCAAATATTTACTTCATATATTAATAAGTAAAAACTGTGAAAACACTTTTCACAAAATCTCGCTGGCAGCGTTTTATGTGAGTCCAACAATATACAGACATAATGAATATACTGCCTCATCAAGAGACTGGTAGATTCCATATTGAGCAATTATACAAATTCACTTACTATGCACAAGGCCCAACCTTATCTGGAATATTTGATCTACGAAGATCATCACCAAATGATTCAGTCAAAGCACAAGCACACAACAAGCAAACCTGCATAACTCTCTCAGGTCTAAGGACAACATAAGCTAATTGTGCTGAATACTATTCTCTACATCAGTGATCGTTTTAGAAGGTATTCATATTTGATCCGTTCAGTGCATGTACTCTTACATTGCACCCACTCATCTACTTAAGGTCACCACCTCAATGACGGAGTCCATCATTCTATTTTATAGAGGCACAACGAGTGTAGACCTATTTGTAATTATCATGTATCTCGGTCTAGAACACAGTGAGTCAACAAGGATCCGAAAAGTCATACTCCCCGCCTCCGATTCATTAATCATTGGCCTGACTTTTCTACAATATTACTCAACAATATGACATCTAATGCCATTATATATATGACTCTTATGTCATTGCATGTACCCAAAATAATATACAAGTGATTAAGCAACAATAATAATTATCTCATAATTATGCAAAATGATTAGTTTTGAGGGCATACATCCAACAATTTCCTAGACTGGATCACAGAAAACTTTGTCGCGAGTTTCACCCGAAACCAATTGAAGAAATGGAAAACGAGAACGTACAACTTTAAATGAGAAAGAAGGGGGATAATATCTTTGGCATCTCAACCCTCCTGGCTTCTCAGATCGCCTTATTTATATTGCTGAACGCTGAGTTAATGAATCGTGGATAGATAAAGATTAGTAATATTAGATCTTCACTGCTTACATACAAACAAAAGAAAAGCTAATATGTATAGAGAGAGAGAGAGAGGGAGAGGGGAGAGAATTGCGAACAAAAAGACTAATATTTCTCTACAGATGAAGAGAAGTATCAACGCCAGAATTTTCAGAACTTTTTGATGTGCCGGCAGTGGCTGCAGTACCATAAGGCCATGAGTTTGTCAAGGGTTGCATCTTCATGGCTCGAAGATCATCGGGGTCGGTCCGCAAGTTAAGCCCGAGAGAGAGTGAATCTTGAAGAGTTGACCTATGTGGAATGATCATTTCGGATTGGAAGGATGACTTTGAATGCTGATCAAAAACCATAGTTGGCGCGTTTCTTTCGGTTTCCGAGAACAGTTTTAGAAGGTCCCTCTCCTCCCTTCTCTCTTTAACTTTCTCCAAGTGCCTAAACCTTTCTTGCAGGAGAGCAATGGAGGGGCTGACCGTGGTGGGATCACCAGTTTGCCTACCCATGGGAGGAGGACTTAAGTTCTACGGTGGTTATTGGCTTTGAAGGGCTGCAATGCATGAGTGTGTACATATATAGGAGAGAGCAAATTTCTGTTTTGCATTAATTTATTCATTTGCGTCCTTATAGTTCTAATTGATTCGGCATGATGCAATATAATTGAGAATCGGCTACTGTATCAGAAAATCCAAGAGGAAAAGTTTGAAAGCTAGACTAGGGATCAGGCTTGAGTTGGTGGATGTGTGGGCAAAAGGACTTTTTGAAGGAGGAAAAGGGTGGGAGAGAAAGTCCAAAATGGGATGGAGGATAGCGTTTGGAAGGGTGTTTTGAGGGGAATAACTGGTTAGGTAATGCATTTGTCGGCTTGTTTCCTAAACTCCTGTTTGCTTTGCAGAAGATGGTACATGTCGTGGCGGGTTTTGGAGTGACATTATTACTTCCCATCCGTTTTCAACTTACTCTTCTATTTTTTTCGCCTTTGCAGCAGAGAGTTCAGATTAGGCGAGATGGGGCCTCCATAAAAGACGAGGATTAGAAGGAATATTTTTAGAGTTTGATGTTTTGATCGGGGCCCTCTTCTCTAGCGGAAAGAGAGAGGAAACTCAACCACAAGAGTCTCTTTTTTTGTGTGTCTGCGTGTGAGAGAGAGTGAGAGAGGCCTAGCCATGAGTTCCAGGGCCTTACTCTGTTCGGCCTCAACTGTGCCCCGCTCACTTCGCCCATAAAGCCCAGATGATAGAGCTGATTTTGACCTTGCAGGAGCTGCCCACCCATTAGCCCCAGGTCCCGGGCCATACTTTTAGAGATTGAATAAAACTTTGAGTACTTTACAATTGATCAAAACCATCTTGTTTCTTGATTGAGGTGCTTAATATCATCCAATCATGAACTAGAATCAATTAATGAGTCTGTGTAGAGGGTTTATGAACCGAGACACCGCTTATATTTGTGAAAATCCATTTGGCTCGAAGTTTGATTGAGGTGGCTCGAGAGGCCATTTAATTTTGTTATTCCATCTTTATATGTAGGCAGCAGCTGGTCATGGGGGATATTAGTTCCACATATGAATGAAATGATTGAAGAGGATGGACAGAAAGGAGACAGGAAGCAGTGACGACGTTGAGCGTATAGGTGTGCTCCAGAGTTTATTTTGCGAGATAAATCACATTCTCAAAGGGAAGAGACACGTTCAAAGTTTTGTAAGACTGAGAGAACACTGAAATCTTCAGGACTTGTTCCTTACACACTCCAGGTTCTGTTGTGTATTGAAGGGGTGAAAGACAATGAAGCTGAACACGTAAAGTACTGGGAAGACTAAGGTTGCCTTTATCTCCAGCTAGGCCTAGAATTAAAAGCAACTGCTTGTGTTGGTTCTACAGAGTCTTTCGACCAAATATGTATATGTCATTAGCTAGCTAGTTAATTCTCACTTTTTCACTTGGTTATAGGGTTCAGATATATTTTTTGTGTAAATTTTGCTGTATAGAGTGACTTCTATATGTTTTACTTTCTTAAGGCAATTGATGAAGGGAAGAGGCAAAAGCTTATGAATTATCTGAAGTAGAAATTAAC
Source organism: Morella rubra (assembly GCA_003952965.2). Lineage (NCBI taxonomy): Eukaryota > Viridiplantae > Streptophyta > Magnoliopsida > Fagales > Myricaceae > Morella > Morella rubra. The sequence continues at coordinate 282,783 of CM025854.1, forward strand.
TGTAGCTTATGCTTCCAAATTCAAGTTCCTTTTCCCCTTTGCCTCAGCAGCAATGAGAATTAATATATTTGTTTCCCAAAAAGAAATGATCTTGTTGCAGGGCAGTATCCTTCAGGTTGATCGAATTCTCAAATTTATAACACACAATAATGCTACAAACAATATAAGTTCAATCACAAAAGAGCCGGTCATGTCTTTAGCTTTAAAGCGATACAGTTTGAGCTAGACAAGCAGTTTGTAGCAAAGATAGTACATCAGCACAGATGAAGAGCAGGGCAACTTCAACAAGGGCAAGAAGATTGAGTCATGTTGTAGCTGCAGATAGACATCTATCAGTTTAGGTCTGTTCATTTTCCAGGGACGAAGTTAGTGGCGTAAGCCCAGGCGTTGTTGGCCACGGGATCAGCAATATGGTCGAAGAGGTTCTCAATAGGGCCCTTGCCAGTAACAATTGCCTGAACGAAGAAACCGAACATGGAGAACATTGCCAAGCGGCCGTTCTTGAGTTCCTTGACCTTCAACTCTGCAAACGCCTCGGGATCATCAGCGAGTCCAAGTGGGTCAAAGGCACCGCCGGGTTAGAGTGGGTCGAGTCCTTCACCGAGTGGTCCTCCACCAACCCTGTAGCCTTCAATGAAGCCCATGAGCACAACCTGAACAGCCCAGATAGCGAGAATGCTCTGAGCGTGAATCAGGTTCGGGTTGCCAAGATAATCAAGGCCACCCTCGGAGAAGATCTGGGCACCAGCCTTGAACCAAACTGCCTCACCGAACTTGACGCCATTCTTTGAAAGGATCTCAGGGAAGACACAGCCCAGAGCTCCAAGCATGGCCCATCGGCTGTGGATCACCTCCAGCTCACGGTTCTTGGCGAATGTCTCAGGGTCTGCTGATAAGCCAGCAGTGTCCCAGCCGTAGTCCCCAGGGAATTCACCAGTCAGGTATGATGGAGTTTGCTCGGAGAATGGACCCAAGTACTTCGGGCGGTCTGGGCCATACCTGTTCCACAAACACACCACAGGTTATGATCCGAGTTTTCCATGACCGAGATCATATATAGAGTACTCATTTTGGGTAATTACCAAAGTATGTTGTTCCCCATACTAAATATATAGACATTTTGCTTTGAACTTTGCACAGAGCTTGGAGTATAATGCTAAACTCAAATGTAAATGGCTTCAAATATATAGCAACTGAAGTACTTTACCAAATGCTCTGTGGGGCACTTCTCACAGTGCGCCTCATGGTAACACGGCCGCCACCAAAGCCACCAGCCCTGCGGATGAGCTCATTGGATTGCTTCAAAGCGGTCTGGCCAGCGAATGCTGAACGTTGGATGGCGGAGGTAGCCATGATCAATGTAAACCTTCTCGGAATTGAGTGCTTTTGCTCTATATGCTGCAAACTGAGAGACTGTGAAGAAGCCTATGGGAGGTGCCAAGGAGGGGGAGAGAGGTTATAACGGGAACGAGAAGATGTTGTAGATTAGGATATCTACACGTCAGCAACATCCTATTGGTCCTCACATTGGATGCAGATTTCCAGTTGATTTAATTCGGGGAGCAAGAGGTTATTATTAAGCCATGTGGCATTGAAAGATCTTCGTGGTGGGAGGTGTCGCGTCCATATGCACAGAGAATACAGGCCACAGAATGTATGTAGCATATAAATTATAATTCTTATTTTTCAGGGCTGGGCTGATGACACGTCGCGAACAAATCAATAGCCCAATTAAAAAAAAAAGTGTTAAATACACTTTGCACTCTTCTTTAGGTTTTATATGCAGTCCGATATATTATTTTTGACACATTGGTTCCTTAACTTACACATTTTTTCACTTTGAACCGCACCCAAATTGTCCGTTAATTTAACGGATTCCGTCAAAACGTGGAGTACAATGTGTACATACGTCCAAAGAAAAGGGAGGCAATGTATATATCCAAAAGATAAGGGGGCAATGTGTACAAATTTTGACGGAATCCGTCTAATTAACGGGCAATTTGGGTGACGGGGTTTAAAGTGAAAAAATATGTAAGTTAAGGGGTCCAATGTGACAAAAATAATACATTAGGGTGCAAAGTGTAAATCATCCTGATAAGGAGGCAAAATGTATTTAATCCAAAAAAAACAGACCAATAACGTGGCCATGTCATTAAAAGCCCATCCATTTTATTTGGGTGGTTTTAGGCCTATGGTAATTGTAATTGAACCCAATATCTACAGCTCTTCTAAGTTTTTAAAGGAAATTGTAAGGGAAGAATTCTTTTAGTTCTAATTACTCTTTCTGGGATAAATGGATTAGACGTCTCAAAAGGGTTCTTAGTTTTCTCTCAAAATTTAGTGCATGTCTTAGTTGAAATTTTGGCCAACATAAGGTAGAAGGGTTAGAATAATAATTCCGAGACGTTAGGGACATGCCCAAAAATATTATTAACTCCTCCTAATAATATTCTTCCATTATAAATGTAGGTATTTAATTTACGTCTTCTTCTTCGAGAAACTAAATCTAATATATGATAAACAGACATTGCAGTTCTCCTATTATATAGCGATGCATGGGCATGAGGATAATTAGTTGACTTAACGTAAGAAGTGCTTGTGCTTCGTATCTCGAAAACAGAAACCACTGTCGACACTGTGACTTAACTTACGACATTAATCAATTGTGTGGAAATTAACAAGAGGTCGAGAGCTTGGTTGTCTGTGAAACAGTAGTGCAATATATAGACTTTGGAGTTATATTAATAGATCATGGAGGATATTATTCAGTAATTAGCAGCTTGGATCAGTGTACGTATAACGTGCTTGAAACCTAATACAAATTTCTGACGCAAGATACTGAACGGGGATTAGAACTTGCCATGGATAATAATACGATATATATCTTGTAAAAATCAAGTAATTATATATGCATTCAGTTGATCAGTGATCTGATCTGTCGCCAAGCAGATACGATCTGATATAGGGACGAAACATCACTAATAGATGAGGACTTGGAAGATTGCGAGGCAGAAGAAGAAGGTGAAGAAGCAGCTATGGTAGGACAATGGAGTAGAAGCAGAAGAAAAACCGAGATGCCCAAGATCAATTGCTCTGATACACCGTGCTAATTAGAATTGACTCTTTTAGGTCGAATGAAGAAGAATCTCCCTTCATTGATTGTAAACAATATATATAGCGTTGTAATGCCTCGAACCTAAAAATTCAAACGGGCAGAGTTCCGTCTGAAAAATAGGACTTTCCACCATGCTTATACGCAAAAATCTTCCCAACAAGAAACTCAAAAGAAAATTCTATTCCACCTCTTAATAATAAAAAACCACACTCAAAAACCATCCATAAAATGTGAAAATATGAAATCAAAAAGTCTAATCAGAGCACTACTCCAAAATCTTCAAATCTCACAATTAACAAGGGATCCAAATAAACAGTTTTCTCAAATGAAATAAAATTACTAAGGTCTCCAAATTGATGCAATCACTACCAAAGTCTCTAGAGGACTCTTTATTTGATAACCTTGCAACTTGAAACCTTCCCAAAAACTATCACTCGATATCTCCTACTACTCCTGCCACTAGCTGCTAAATCTGAAAGATAAGAAGTAAGTGGTGAGTTACAACTAGCTTAGTAAATAGCAATCAATAGGGGTAGGAAAAATGACAATTTATAAGCATAACCGAGATCAAAAAAATGTAGTGAGCAATACTAATTGATTAATCTTTGTCTTATGGTTCTAAATTAATAGATCTTTTTCCTTTAATGAAGAATTAACAAACCTTTTCTTTTAATAATATTAATTAAAGCATTAAACATGTAATTTATCACTAAATATTAAATATGCCTTAAATCTTCAAATGAATGATTTTTGGGCCTCCTTACCTTATTGGGCCTATCCTAAAATTTTCAAAATTTTGGGCTTGTTTAGGGTTAATGGGCCTAAAGTCCAATTAGGCCGCTAAACGGGCTTTGTGATTTAAGCCCCTAAAATTACTCTGTTTGGACTCAAACTTGGGCTTCCCATCTATTTTTCATGCTCTACACAGCCATGTAATTATTTTTTCTGTTTGGACATTTTTACCCTAACATTTTATGTGAAATGCTGAAACTGCCCTTAGAGACTCCAGGGGCATTTTGACCTTTCCTTGCATCATTTTTGCTGAAATTTTTACGGTGATGTCTTAAGTACCTACACTACCTATCTGAAAATTTTCACAAAAATTCAAAGGATTTCTTGGGGTTGTTTTGGACAGTGGCCATTTTTGGTAAGCCCTAACTAGTGTTGTTGCATGTTATGGATCTTGCTTCTAAATACCCTAATCAATGATCTATCTTACACACTATGAATGAGCTCACAGAGTACATATATAGATGATATCAATGAGGAAATAGATCAAAATAAAACTTTTCACAATCAACACATGAACATTTTTTGCCATTTTTTAACTTGTAAGCACCAAACTTCATCTTTGAGCTCATAGGCTCCTTTCAAGGCTTTACTTGCCATATTCACATCTCAAAAGCCATCCTTGCCATCCAGCCATCATCAAACTTTCCATATTGCATAACTTTTAAACATAACACATGACATATGCTTCACACTTAGAAAAAAAAAGACATATGCTTCACAAGTCAAAAAAATAGACATGCAACATCATCCACCAACATCAAAGGCCAAGCCGTGGCCCTCCCTTCCTCCAAATATTTGGCCACTGATGTGGCCTACAACACAACCAAGTTTTTCTTACAAAAGCAAATATTACACAACACCATATTCTTACAAAATAGCCAAAGAAAACCTAATATTTTTGACATGCAAATACTCTTAGCACATAATCCCATGTTGAAAACTAATCCTATGCATTTCCTTCTTGCATCTAACGTATATGGCATGATGTTTATCAAATCAACAAGTAAAAACATATAAGAACATGCTTTTCCAACACAAAATGCAAGAACTACCCTTAAATCAAGCTTTCTCTCTCTTTTTTTTTTTCCTTCCTCTTTTCTCTCTTTTTCTTCTCTTCTTTCTCTCTTCCTTCTTCCTTCTCTTTTTCACTCTCACGGCAGCTCTCTTTCTTTTGTTTTCTCTTTGGCCGAATGAATAGCCAACTAACCCCCCCCCCCCCCCCTCCCCCTTTTTATAGCCTAGGTTAACTAGTGTTAGTTTGATAGAGTTAAGGTCTAGTCCTAGGGTTAGTATGATTGCAATAAAGTCACTTGTCACCCATGCAATAAATAGGTGGCATTAGGAAGAGGTTTACAAGTATCACACATGCACAATTTTTATTTATTATAACTGTTATTGTAATTTTCAATTTAAACTAAATTATCAATTGTTAAAAATAATTTACAAAGATTAAAAATGATTTAAACATTAAATATTTAGGTTATCAATCCTATTAGTTAAGGAAAGAAATAATTTGGCAAAATGATTAATAGAATTTTATTTCGGCAAAAAGACATTATAGTCTTAATTAGAAATTAAGGCAATGAGATCAAAAATTCATAAAATTCTAAAATTGAAGATATTGATATTTCATAAAATATATCAAAGTATCATATAAGCATTTTATTTAACCTTGAAAAATAAATACAAATATTAATTATTAATTAAGGATATTAAGAATATAAATTTTCTTTTTACCAAATTTTTGACACAAAATGCAACAAATGACAATTAAGTCAAGAATAGGTAAGAAATGTATTTCTTAAGAAATTTTCACATTAAATAAACTATAGCATTTAAGCTTAGCAAATAAAAATCAAATATCAAGATTAAAGCTACAATTTCTAGAAAACTAAAGAAAATGCCAACAAAATTAACTTAATCATTAAATAGAATATTTATTAATGAAATTTCACTCACTAGAAATTTAAAAGCTAATAGATAACAAAAGTTTCAAATAAAGGGTAATAATGACATTTCATAAAATATTAGCATGTAAAGATAATCTATAAGCTTAATAATATCAAATCTTCATAAATCATCTCACTTTCACTAATTAAGATAGTTTTATGAAAAATAAACGGAGGGTATTAGACGAAGTTTATTATTAAATAGATGGCACAATGTTTATATTCCATAATAGTATTATAGAGCAAAATATCAATGAATAATAAAGTGAATAATTTAACCAAGTAGTCATATTATTTGAATTCATTAATTTGACATATTTTTTATATTCACTAATAATATTGTAACTTTTATGTCACAAATATTATATAAATTAAATATAAACATGTGACATCTAAATCTATTATTAGATAAATGACTTAGGGCATTATTCTTTACGTCCTAGAATATTATGCATATATATAGAAGGAAGTAAAGCCATATAATTGACCGAGAAAATAAGGAATGTGCGGAAGATGGCTTAGAGAAAGAAAGTACTTGAGATTTCGAAAGATAAGTACTAGAGCTGCACTCAGGCAGTACTACTGCACTATAGGAGGAGGAGCATTATCACTACAGCAATTTTACCTCGTGGAGAGATCACTGGAGACTGGAGAGCGTCCGCCTACCTTGCCATCAGTTGCACATTTCCATACTGATTGACAACAGCAAAGACTACTCCGGGCAACACATGTATAACTAGGAGCATGAAACATGGAACAACCAAATGAGGAACATAAGGCCCAGCCATCCTAGACCTCAGCACACAATGTGAATGATCATGTATACTTGATTTTGAGAGGATATCTGCAAACAATTTTACGGCCAAATAAAACCCCCAAGCAACTGCAGCAACAAGACAACAGGAAGCCCACTGCACTGCATTCAACCTGATCACCCAATCAGTCACCATACCCAAAAGCTCGATCCCCGTCACCTGCAAGATCATAACAGCAGCCAAAGTGGCTAAAAACCATAGTTGCGAAGGACAACCTTCAACACTTCCTTCTCCACTAGGTCCATGGCGTTGAGTAGATAAAATACTTGACATAGTAAAAAGGCGTTGAAGATCATGGTCTTCCGGGTATCACTATTTTTCCAGGCCGGTATGGCTTGTCCCATAAACTGAAAACTCAGCAAGACGGAAGCCTGGCAGATGACTTGAATGGCAATCTTTCTCCACACGACCTTGGTTAGAAGAGACTGAGGTCCTACAGCTGGTTTATTGGTTAGCATGAGTTCCTGGCCTTTTAATTCCATTGACATCATTGGGCGACCTAGAAGGCACAAAACCATATTCACGTAAAACAATTCCCATCCTGTTATTGGGGATGTTCCAGTACCGATTGCCGTCACTAAGGTGATTAGCAGCCCAGAGATGCAATTGGTGAGCTGAATTTGAATGAACTTCTGAATGTTGTCGTAAACACATCTACCAAACTTCACAATAGTGATTAGTGAACCAAGGCCTGTGACATTAATATCAGAGCTCTCTCTTGCCAATTCAGTGCTCCGGGTGCTATCTGTGATCCCCACTTCGGCTTCTTTCAAAGCTAGAGTGTCACGTGTGGTCACCCCTCCATAGAAAGCAACTATATGACCTTTCTGTTGCGATAGCTTGTATAATGCGAAGCTTGTCCTCAGGAAGGCAACTTGCTATTACAGTAGCGAGTTCCACCTTCTCTATCATTCGAGAGCTTCTCAGGTCTCTAGTTTCTTCACCTTCAACTGCCACATCCTTAGAACCGGGAGTATAGATTCCTAATTCACAAGCTATGGCTATCGCTTCTGGGAGCTCATCCTCTGAAAACAACTTGACGCATACTCCAGCCTTTCTAAGATCTTCCTCTGCTGATCTTATCTCGTTACACTTCAGCCAACCCGTTGCATCAATGTAGATGATTGTAATCAGCCCCATTGTGCCACAAGCTGATACATTCCGGACTTCTACCTCACATGACTCTGCCTTTTTCTTCCAGCAACAGAGAGAAGCTGTGATTGCAGAAGGCATCCCATGTTGAATTCCTATTACCACTGCTACAAGAGCATGCGCCCAAGTACAAATATTTTTGGATTTCAGTGAAATTCTCTCAAAGATCTTCATCAGCATGTCCACTGAAACATTCACCTTAGATTCCGGCGAAGCTTTGCTGTTATTGTGTTTTCCGCATAAAAGGCGAATTAACACTGCGAGAGCAATAACCACACTGACACAAAGAGTAAATATTTCGCTATAATTATTTGGTTCCTCGATCCGAGCTTGTAATAGCCTCTTCTCATTGGGATCATGAATCACCAAGCTCAGAGCCTTACCCATAGTTGTATTGGCACCAACCGATGTCACAAGCATCCTACCACTACCCTTGGTAACTTTTGACCCTGCGAAGAGAAAGGGATTCTGGTCACGATCAATTTTGGAGTTCAGGACCTCATCCACTTCCAAGTCATCCCCTCTCACTAGCAAACCATCAGCCGGAACACGCTCATCCTCCGTCAAAAGCACTATATCACCCTGTACAACATCAGAAATGGCAACCCGTCGGGTCTCTCCTCTTCTCACGACATTCACTTCCAATTTTTTCATATTCTTCAACAACTTCTTTACTCGTTTCTTTCCATGGAGAAAGTTCCCTACTGAATGGAATGCAACAAGTACGACCACAGCAGTCAGTAACTTAACCCCTTCAGGCCACCCATCTTTGAGTCCTTGCTCTATACCATGAGTAACGAAGGACAACGCAGCTGAGATCAAAAGGAGCAAAATTGAGAATCTGGTACAAGCCCTCAAGAAGAAGTGCCAGAAACCTTTCTCATCAACTGGGTTGTTGTTGGTGCTCCACGCTTGTTGGTCTTGACTGCCATCAATTCCTAGCTGTTAAGTGGAAAAATGAATCACACCGTTGTCCAACAGAATAAGTTAGCTTTGAAAATGAAGATTCCATTTGTATTACCTCCACATCATTCGCACCGAAAAGTGCTGCAACCTCGTTAACGCAACCGATTCTCCTAAGAGAGTTCAAGTTCCTCTCTTTCACAGCCTGAACAACTTTGTTCCGAAGGATCTCTTCTGCATTTGCCTCTTTCTCCTCCTCATTATCATGAATATCAATCACACATCGGGATTGAGACGAGGAGGTTCGACTGAGTTGTTCAGAAGCAGCAGCCGGTACAGGTTCTTGCGGGCAAGGAGCATAGGTTGGAGTCGGCGGTGGAGATTCTTGACGAATGAGGTTTTTACGGAGAGAGATGAAAATTCCTATACATAGACTTCGACGCCAAAGCCGGCTGTATTTTCCACCAGCAGTGGAGGTGGTGATGAGTAAGCCAACACTAAGAATGCTTTCTTCATTCTCATCACCAACTAGGTTATCATTTTCGGTTTTTGACTGGAACATGTTTCTGAGTGTACGTGCTTGTCAGGGGTAAAATCTGTGCGAGAGAGAGAGAGACGAACGAAGGAGAGAGAGAGAGATAGAGAGAGAGGAGAGCGAGGGAGAGTTGAAAGACTTGAAACTGGTACTGGGTCTTACTTTACAGTCTACGCGTAGGGAAACAATCTTGTGGAAACTTCCTTGTCAATCCAAGGAAGCCATGCTCCGCGTACACTAACCCCAACGTGTCTCATAGGCAAACCCATGTCCCAAAACTAATACTCTAATTGATCGAGAGTGAAAAAAAGGAGGAAAATTATCAATTCTGCCCTTGATATTCAGAAAACTAACCGCCTACCAGCTGCAGTTACAACACTGCAGATGGTCAATGCATGATAACAAGCAGGAAAAAAACAATTTATTTAAGTTCATTATTGGTATACACTTGAGCATTAATGGAGAGAGTAATAGAGAGCTAAATTCAAGAGAAATTAAGAAGACGTTCGGTTAAAAAAAATTCTCAAGATTTTTTTTAATTCTCAGAATACAAAATATTCTACAACCAAACATCATTCTTAACACTATATAAAAATAACTAAAACAAGCATACCAATAAAGTTAACATCACCTAAAAATTCTCAAAAATAAAAAAATTCTCAAAAAACACCACAACTGAACAACCTCTAAGTTGAAAGTAGGGCTGGGCAAACCGGGTTAGGTTCAGGGTCGAAATTTTTAATCCGACCCCAAATTGGGTGGAACCCCTAGCCGGACCCGCAGAATGGATTCAGTTCGGATTTGACCTTATGGGCCTAAAAGATGTGACCCAGAACCTTTTGAGTTTTGAGGTCCAAAAACGTCTTGGGCTACCATTTTTTGGACTCAGATGCCCTACGTCCTGGGCAAGGCCAAGTCGCCTTGGGCTATTTTTTTAAGTCCAGGACGCCCAGCCCTATATTATTTGTAGTTCAGGACATCTTGGGTTATTTTTTATCATGTCTAGGACGCACTGAGCATGTTATTTTTAGCTCAGGGCGTCCTGGTTTAATTTTTTTTCATGCTCAGGACGCACTGGGCATGTTATTTTTAGCCCAGGACGTCCTGGTTCAATTTTTTTTCATGCCGTACCTGCCAATTTCCAAATATTTCTTTGCCCCAGACCCGCGGTGAGACCAGCACAGATGAAGAGCAAGGCAACTTCAATAAGGGCAAGAAGATCGAGCCATGTTGTAGCTGCAGAGAGACATCTATCAGTTTAGGTCTGTTCATTTTCCAGGGATGAAGTTAGTGGCGTAAGCCCAGGCGTTGTTGGCCACGGGATCAGCAACATGGTCAAAGAGGTTCTCAATTGGGCCCTTGCCAGTAACAATTGCCTGAACGAAGAAACCGAACATGGAGAACATTGCCAAGCGGCCGTTCTTGAGTTCCTTGACCTTCAACTTTGCAAACGCCTCTTGATCATCAGAGAGTCGATGTGGGTCAAAGGCACCGCCGGGTTAGAGTGGGTCGAGTCCTTCACCGAGTAGTCTTCCACCAACCCTGTAGCCTTCAATGAAGCCCATGAGCACAACCTGAACAGCCCAGATAGCGAGAATGCTCTGAGCATGAATCAGGTTCGGGTTGCCAAGATAATCAAGGCCACCCTCGGAGAAGTTCTGGGCACCAGCTTTGAACCAAACTGCCTCACCGAACTTGACGCCATTCTTTGAAAGGATCTCAGGGAAGACACAGCCCAGAGCTCCAAGCATGGCCCATCGGCTGTGGATCACCTCCAGCTCACGGTTCTTGGCGAATGTCTCAGGGTCTGCTGATAAGCCAGCAGTGTCCCAGCCGTAGTCCCCAGGGAATTCACCAGTCAGGTATGATGGAGTTTGCACGGAGAATGGACCCAAGTACTTCGGGCGGTCTGGGCCATACCTTTTCCACAAACACACCACAGGTTATGATCCGAGTTTTCCATGACCGAGATCATATATAGAGTACTCATTTTGGGTAATTACCAAAGTATATTGTTCCCCATACTAAATATATAGACATTTTGCTTTGAACTTTGCACAGAGCTTGGAGTATAATGCTAAACTCAAATGTAAATGGCTTCAAATATATAGCAGCTGAAGTACTTTACCAAATGCTCTGTGGGGCACTTTTCACCGTGCGCCTCATGGTAACACGGCCGCCACCAAAGCCACCAGCCCTGGACGAGCTCATTGGATTGCTTCAAAGCGGTCCGGCCAGCGAATGCTGAACGCTGGATGGCGGAGGTAGCCATGATCTATGTGAATTAGCTTCTCGGTATTTGAGTGCTTTTGCTCTATATCCTGCAACTGACAGTCTGTGAAGAAGCCTATGGGAGGTGCCAAGGAGGGGGGAGAGAGTTATTAATAACGGGAACGAGAAGATGTTGTAGATTAGGATATCTACACGTCAGCTACATCCTATTGGTCCTCACATTGGATGTAGATTTCCAGTTGATTTAATTCGGGGAGCATGAGGTTATTATTAAGCCATGTGGCATTGAAAGATCTTCGTGATGGGAGGTGTGACCATATATGCACAGAGAATACAGGCCACAGAATGTATATATGTAGCATATAATTCATATTTTTCAGGGGCTGGGAAAGATGACACGCGTCGCGAACAATCATCAATAGCCAATTTTTTTTAAAAAAAAGACCAATAAGTGGGCAGTCATTAAAAGCCATCCTTTTATATATTTGGGCGGTTTTAGGCGTATGGTAATGGTAATTGAACCCAATACCTGCAGGTCTTCTAAGTTTTTAAAGGAAATTATAAAGAAGAATTCTTTTAGTTCTAATCACTCTTTTTCGGTAAATGGATTAGATGTTTCATACAAATACTACACAAATCTCAAAAGGGCTCTTAGTTTTCTCTCAAAATTTAGTGCATGCATACGTCTTTAGCAGAAATTTTGGCCAATATGGGTGAAAATGTGTGATTAGAACAATAATTTCAAGACGTTAGAGACATGTCGAAAATAATAAAGCTCGTTATTAACTCAATTTAGAACTGAACGTGATGCGGAGCCTCGAAAATGCAGAGTATTTTAACATAAATTCTAACCGTCAAGACGAGCTTTATATTAATGATTTACTATGCTGCTTATTCAAACCCCAGCTATTTAATAGCTTACATTCATATTTGAGAAGTTACGTATATTACAACAGAGCTAATGTCCTAGCTGCTCTTATGAGTTATAGTGAACGATGCTGGGCAACAGCGAATACGGATAAATTGAGACTCCGAACACCAAACATTATGAGACGTGAAAAAGAGTAATCGATCTTATAGCTCTAGTTGCTCGCGAGGAGCATTAAGAACCAAACTTGTCGACGGTTTGAATGGTAAACTGGTGAAGAGGAACAATACTAACTCCCATATCTGATTGGCCATGTTTGGAAATTTAACCAGAGACATGTTATCCGATCGACTGGAGCTTACTCAATCAAAGTTAGGTACGACATAAACAGACTAGCAATGCACTCAATATTAATATAATAGGACTTCTGGAATTATTAGTTTTTATTTTTTAACAAAAGAGGAGGCAATATAATCTACAATAATTGCCATCCACTTTTATATCAGCATCTGCAGTCGGGATTGGTAGTCTGATCGAGCAGTGAGCCTTGAGATGGCCCCTAAGGTCACGACTTAGTTTCTAGCATGATTCCATCATCTTGCTCGTGCAATAAGCCCTTACGAACGCGGAATACCAATCTTTGAGTGAATTCTGCCAAATGTGGGATATATTCGCAACTTCCAATAGTATAATTGCCTTTGTCTATGGCTTCCACCAATCTACGATAATTTTCTAGAATTCTCGAGACTGCCTATTTTTCAAATTAAACCCACTTTGCACATTTTCGTTACTTGAGTACAACAGAGCCCAAAGATTTACTCCGGGTACTTTATATTCTGGGCAACACCTAGGTAACTCTGGATATGCTGAATTAGGTAGCTATCTCAGTCATACAATCATTTGTTACATATAGACTGGCCAATTTAAGACAAGACATGTCAACCAGCCATCCTAGTTCACAGCACAGATTGAACTCAGGGTTGAGAACCAAACTAGTGGTTCGAAATCAGTTCACTCGCTTACTTTGCGTTTGTGTTGAGTGTTGCCAGGATAGCTGACAAGTACGGATTATCAACGGACCATATTAATACAAATCCCCTTATGGCAAATCTAGTCTCTAGGAAAAAAAAAGCACTGAAACTCAATATCTAGACAAATCAGAAGCGGACAACCTGCACTTGACCAGTTTCAAACTACAACATTATCTAACCACAATATACTCGAGTCACCTTCCCCTACACGAGCATTACGCTGGACTACATCTCACCGTGCAAGTTTCACGATTGAATCAAAAGGGGTCGAGCGCACATTGCACTCAATTACAACCAGTGTTCACCGCTACGAACCAATTAAAGTGCTTTAGTAGCCAACTCCGCTATGCTAGTTCGAGGACAACCCACTTCAATCATGTATATCCTCATATAAATGATCACTAAGGCCATAATTTCGGGAATAGCATAAAATACATCTCTTGACCAATTATTATAGACGTAAAATTATAGCTAGTTGACGTTTACCCCTGATGCGTCCTTCGGCTCATCACTATTTTCCATGGCCTCCTATGGATCCTATCTGTAATTCGCTCTTATGATCCCATATCCCAATTACTCATAACTAAGTAGGCCCAAAAAAGCCTACGCAGGCAGAGACCGCACGCACTCAACAAGCTCAGGGCAATCAGCATGCAGTAGTTACTCTTACCATTGTTCATAACTTAAATCTTTTCTCTCTTTCTTTTTCTTCCACTACTGGCCATTCTGATCCAACATAGCATACTGTATGAAGTGATATCAATATTCACCTTACCGCGAAAAGATAACACTAAAGAATTAAATTAGAAACCCACGGAGTTTTAGTCATGCTCAATGCTTTCACAAGCATTAGGTCGCTTTTTGACAAAATCCCAGAAAAGTTTTAGTGACATCATTTAGGCGAGCCTAGAAGGCACCTCAAAATGCATGTACTCAATTGCAACCATCGCTCACAATGCTCTCACCTCCTGTTCATGG
>CM025854.1:298152-340263 GCA_003952965.2 Morella rubra
AATGCGCCCCCCCCTCCCCTCTTCTTTCATCTCAGCGGACACCACCTGCTTCATGAAGCAAACGACACCGTTTTCTTTTATTGGACCTGCCGACCCCCCCAGGCCCCAATCGTTTTAGTCAATTGCACCAACATTGTCACATTGTGTGGGTACGACAATTTGGAAAACTTGGGATTCACATGCCAACTCAGAATAATCTGAAAGGGCGCAATATAATTATTCACTGTAATTAGACATGGGAACCCTTGAAAATGATATATTACGCATTAATCATATATATATATATATATAATCAAATACGGCCATGTCAAGATTACAAAGAGTATTATTTGTGGTACCAACCTTCAAAATAAGGACTGAAAATGTTAATAGCGATGAATCTAAAGAAAAGTGAATTCTTTAGCCTATTTCTTTATCTTAATTGGAAGAATTAAATTTTGGGTGCAAAAGAGTTGTAATTTACTAACAATCATGTGTTGCAGTAATAATCATGTGTTCAGTTATTTGTCTAATAATAAAAATATCAATCCCACGGTCAATATAACTCCAACTTGATCCTTGCAGCATATGGAAAGCCATCTGTCAACCATCATGCGTCTTAGGGCGAATAATTAAAAGTATTTGGTGCAAAAAAGTTGTAATTCACTAGAAGAACATGGAAAGCTTTCCACGGATGCACGTGAATTGCCATTGGAATTTGAGGTCAGTGTTTTAAACTAATCATCAAGTTGATTAAAAAAAAAAAAAAAAAACCCTAACGACGACGCTTTGAACTTTGAGAAGAACGAGTGAGTGGTGAAAGAGAGGAGAAGAGAAGTGTCCTTGGGATTTGCTGTCGAATCGGCTAATTTAGTCATTAGCTTAACTAACTTGGACTTTTCAAACAAAGAGGAAGATTAAAATAGTCTATTTAGCTAGGGAGGTAAGGGTGGCAACGAGTAATCTTCGGTTAGCACGTGATCCTCCATTAAACTCCATAGATTATTCTAATTAACTAAAGTCCAAGTCCTTTGTATGGTAGTATGCCTTTTTTTCCCCCCTAAATTTTCCTTTCTAAGACAAAAATTTCATCACATTAAATCTTATAGAATTCATGTACTATATTATCTATGCCTGAATTATACGGTTCAATTTTAACAATAAATTAGAGAAATCATTGCCTAATAAAAAGAAAATATTCAAACTATACAATAGATAAAAAAAGGTAAGAAAAAACAGAAAAAAAAAAAAAAAAGGACATTTTTTTTAATTTTTGGAATTTTGTCCTGCGGTCAAGAAGCTTCCACCAAGAATTTTAACGTGGCAAATGTTACAAAACATAACACGCTTGATTGCAAGAGGTTTTTTAGGTCTTGGTAGCTTGTCTATTGTGTCCGGTCACTGCTCTCACTATCTAGCATGGAGCGTATAGTTATTTTCTACGATCTATTTTGGGATCCCGCGGGTTATTTTCAACCTGATCTGTATGTTTCGGTTTCATTTTTGAAACTTGACTTAGAAAAAAAAAATTGCAAGAGGCTTTGCAGCAAAACTATAGGGCTCGTTTAGTTTAATGCTCCAATTCGATTGATTTTAATCCCGAATAGGAAAACAATGTTGCTTGCAGCTTGGCCTATCGGCTAGATTGATCGCACAACCCACATGGATTGCCAAGAGTGAAGTTTCTGGAGTCAACACTCTTTGGTGATTTTATTAAAACAACAACAGTAATGGCCGGAATCCTGCATGGTTAGGCAGAAGTTTGGTAATCAGAGTTCGACCCATGCTGTCCTGAGCTACTCTTCTGGATATTCCTGTTCACAATTTTGCTTAAGAAGAGTTTGTTTGTTCTTGCAGAAGTGGGATAGCTTCACCGAGCAGCAGCAGCAGAGCATAATAGGCAACGATGAACGAATTAGAGAAGAGGAGCGAAGGAAGATTAACTTGACAGAGAAAGGTACGTTTTTTCAAAAGAAAAGGAAGCGTTTCCAAAGAAAATCGAACCCACTCCCCAGTGCTGCTGCCTTAACTGCCCAATATGTGGTGCTCTACCATCTTCTCTTTTTCCATCATTTTGTAGGTCTATGGAATGAAGCATTTAAATTTTGCGTTTCTCTTTTTTTTTTTTTCTCTCTCAAATCTAAATTATTTTTTCTTATATTTTAATTTTAAGATTAAATACACTTTGCATTCTCTATATTTGAAGGTATTGACATATTTCACCCAATATTTTTATTTTTGAGACATTGAGCCCATTATGTTATCTTTCCCAACGATTTGCACTCTAAAGTGAAATTGGGTGTCAAATTAGACGGTAATCGTACCACCTTTGCCATTGCTGGTAAGGACTTCAAGAATGACGATTCAAGGCAATAAACGTTTGCCTTTCGAAGAGATATGCTTGTATTGTACATATTCAAGTGATGTGTAGGCAAACATTGTTTGAGATTCAAGGTTGATACTGCAATTTAACAAAGACTGAGGTCACGTGATATGCACGTGTAAACGATTATCGTCTAATTTGATGCCTAATTTCACTCCAGGGTCAAATCCTTGGAGAAGATAACATAATAGGCTCAATATCTCAAAAATAAAACATTAGGGTACAATGTGTCAACACCCCCAAACATAAAGGGTGCAAAGTGTATTTAATCCGTAATTTTAATATAGTATCAAAGCCATTTTTGTTCATGTGGCTCAGGCTAGCCAGCACTCTTGTTGGCCCAGCTTGACCCAGTTTGGCCTAGTTCTGACCTTGTTGCATCCGGCCTAGTTTAGTTCCAACTATAGTCCGGAGACAAATATTCCGGCATGTTCTCTCGGGTTTTTCGATTCCCCATCCAACATCAATTCGGCGAACTTTCGATATCTTCTCTCAAGCTTTTCGACGCCCCATCCAACACCACTCCGGCGAACTTCCGACATCTTTTCCCAGTAATCTTCTAGTCTCTTCTGATCATTGTCCCCCACTTCTAGTGACTGTCCTGACCATCTTTCGGCAACTTTCAACCACAATTTTTTTTTTCTTATTCGGATTTTTTTTTTATAAGTCCAAACTTAACTTGTGTACACCTTGAGTTTGCGGGGAAGTCTTAGAGTTCCTCTGGCAAAAATGAGTAACTAAGTACAGGGTGCATTAATTAAAGAGAATACAAGTTGAAGTTACCTTTGATTTTGCAGAATATGTTCCTCTGGCAAAAATGCCAACATGCTAGTCCGAGACTGTTAATCCACAATTGGAAGCATCTTTCCCCCCGGGAAGTTTGTGATTTCCTTTTGCTGTCGACTGTCAAGCCATTCCTACAGAGAAAGTTGCATGCCATTAACATAAATTTCAACAATCAAAACAAGGAAGTTGTACCATTAAAAATAAAGGAAATCAATATTGTTACACAATTGAAAATTACAATCAAAACAAAGAAGTTGCACAGTAGGTACCTTTTCTAGAGTACTGTGCAATTTGAGGATCAAAAATATAAGTCATTCTGAATAAAGAGGAGAATTGAACAGTCTAGATTATATTCACTATGTTCCACACTTGTAAAATTCAGAACCAATAGGTGCTAATCGATGTTTCTACACCCAAAGCAGACTTGGTAGATTACCATTTTCCAAAAGATGTCTTTCTTTTATCTTTTGTCCTACATGGCTGAATGATTTGTGGTAAACACAATGCACAAATCCATAAGATTTGGAGCATATTTCGATAAAAGGTCCAACAGTGGTTCTACATGAAATCAACTAAGCCAAAAGAATCTCATAATTTGCAGTTATCATTATCATCATCAGCATCATAATTATTCTGCAGCCCAAATGATCAACATACAATGTATACATTTAATCATCATCATGGCGCCAATATATTCACAGATTCCCTTTTGTGCAGCAAATGGAAACTTACAAAGAACAAAGTAAACACATTATTCCTCACCTGTGCTGGAATATTTGGGCAACAAATGCAAGATTAAGATTGGGTGAACCCTGAACAATGTCCTTAGAAGTGAGGTATCTGTTGCAATCCAATTTCTCTGCATGTGCAAGAACCATGTTTGCTCTTTCTGTAGGATCTTTTGTATCCAAGGCAGCAGGGCCTGAGTGTTCAGGTGCAAGAGCATTAAGCAGGTAAGCATATGCCTCTCCATCCTGAAAATACACAAGGTTAAGACAGCATCAGAGACATTATACATGACACATCTGAAGCATCAAACAAAAAATGTTTCAATGTCACTATTCGGTGTATTAGGAGATATGAGTCCAACACTAGCCGTGAATGCACGCTCAAACAAAAATCTTTTCCTTGAGCTATCTTCCTACTTCCTAGAAAGTTGACAGGATGGTGGGAATGCATTCAATTTCAACCCGAAATAACTCCCCCCCCCCAAAACCCACTTTCTTCTTCATCGTCAAGAAATGCAATCGATCCAACCCTCTGGATAGGTAATAAAATTGTGTGACAGTAGCTGAGAGGAAGGCAAAATACACAGGACGAATACATGTGATGGGAAAACTAAACTAATAATAATCAGTAACCAATGCCAACATAAATGTACCTTCTCTGCTGAAGATTCTAGCATAAAGTGTTTAGTCACTCATGAGCTGATGAGCATTCTCTTACCTTGACATCAGAAGAGAAGTTTGTAACTTGTCTCTCATATCCAGCTTTCTTCAGATGAAAATTCATCCATTTCAGTAAGACCTTCTCAGGCGATAAGCTCAAAAGCTCCTCCACATCCTGCGGATTAACGCAATTTCACTTTGCAAAATAAGATGTTCATCATTGTTTCTAGCATATATAGCCCAGTGCAGAAAGAAATCATTGCCCCGCCGTATCATTAAACGTAGTTCACGTAGAAGGAAGGGGGAAAAATTCACCTTGCTGTCATCCACCAACTCCACAAGTTGAGGAGTTTTCTTCAGATTGAGATCAGCTAATAGTTGAATCTGAAGTTCCCACCATATGAAAAGAAAGGACAATCAATCGTGTAAACATTGATAACCAAATTCTTTAAGTCCTATGTATACCATCATTTTTGTCTAATCCGCAACAACTTATATGTAATGCATAAAAAAAGTTGGTAGTTGCATACCTTGATTATTTGAGATATCAACCCAAGTAGCAGATGAGTCTACAAAAGCAACAGATACAGCCCAGAAAACAAGGAAAAGAAAAACATTGAGCTAGGTTGAAACCACATAGAAATCTACAAGAAGAATATTCGAATTGGTAGTTGGTAGTAGTTGAACTTACTCTTCCTTCAATAAGGTCCTGTGTGCCAATATTAACCACAGTGCAGCCAATGGCCTTTGCAGAATTGAGGCAAAGAGTATGATTCTCATTCCTCTCCCACGGATTAAGGACCTTCTTGGTGTTAATAGCCCGCTCATCTATGGTGCCAGGAACAGCAATATTTATTAGCTTACTGCATGAACAAATTAAAAGCATCAATAAGAAGGAGCACCATCAACAAACATGAAAACATCTAGCAAGAGTGACCAGGTCCGGCACATCTACCATAGAAGAACACCATCCTTTGCCAGATCAAATAAAGCATTTGTAGATGGATCTATGGGGAGATACTTCTTCAGAAATGGATCCTCTGCCAGGTAGCTGTTAATGTGGGCTACATAAGAAGCCTTCTCAGATTCATTAATTGAGTGGTGGACAGTGGTTGTGGTGGCCTTGAGAAAGGAAGAGGACTTCTTTGAGCCACCCGATTTCGCCGTAGCTCGGGATTGCAAATTTAGATATGCCTGCCAATTAAGAAAATTCCACAACTCAACCTTTCATATTCTTCAATCGCATTTTATTCAAGAAAAAAGAAGAAGCACGCAGACCCCATGCATCAAAGACTCACCCGAAGGAAGGATTCAAAATCAATTTCTTCATCGATGTCCTTATACGACTCCTCCAAGACAGCCTTAATCTCATCCTCAGTAAACAGTTCAGTGAAAGCCTTCAATTTAACAAAAACGGGTGACAAATCTCCCACCGTGACGTGACCAGATTGAGCTCTAACAGAAACGTACTAGTTCCAATGCAACCCAATAAACATGTCAAACCCAACAATGGCCATTAGTCAAAAAATATTATCAAATAAAAGGAGCATAAAGAATTCAAGATTATTCGATACGCACATGCTTGAGAACAAATAAATTCTTACTTTGGATTTGAGGGTGCGAAGCTCAACTTGGGTGAATTGGATGTGAAGCCATGGATCAGAAACAAGAACACCCACAAAACCAGACATCTTGACGTTTGTTTGCGCAAACTCCCCAACACCAGGAAGAACACTGAAAAAGAAACAATAATTTTAACAAGACGAATCGAAATCTGACGAAATAAAGAAGACGATCAATGCCCATGCAGAAAATGGAGATTCGAACCCGGTCAACCAACAAAACACAACCAAAAAGATATTGAATTGAAGAGAAACAAGGAAAACCCACGTAGAAAAATTGAGTATTTAAGAGTGAGAAACAGCACCCTACAGACTCTGAGAAACCGGTGCTAAAATCCAAAGCTTTCTTATTACGCAGGTTTGGCTGTTCGAGAGAGAGAGAGAGAAAGAACCGTCTACCGTCTAAACACACTTCATTCAATCCCCCCCGGGGCAGCTTTCTTTTTAGTGTGAAAACCACCATAAATGCTAATAATATGATTTTGTTTCAAGCCAAAACAATTGCTTTAATCTTGTATTTTTATAGTACCATTTAAAGTAGAGGAGAATTTTGTATAGTGAGTAACTCAAGCTTCCTCACCTTTCTAGTTTTAAGGTCTACAGTCCTTGACTCTTTATATTGAAATATTAAATTATAATTCTCGTATTATATAATCTCATCGGTGAAAAATAGAACTCTCGAAGGTTAATTTCTATTTAAAAATCATGTAAGAAGAAGTTTTAACAGTTCAAGAACTCAATTTATCAACTTTATAATTTTGACCCAAAAATGATTCTAACACATGTGCAAAATTTCCATTAAAAAAAATTCCGACCAAAAGGTCTAATAAAAAATTATTATAATTGACGTTTTAAATTTGTTTTCTTAAATTGAAAGGACAAAATCGCATCACCTCGTGTAAAGAAAAAAATGTTTTTGTCTCTTATAATTAGAAAAAGCAAAATATAGGTCACTCATTGTAACAGTTTTAGACAAATACCTTTTTTTCCTTTTTTATTTAACCTTGAAAAAAAAAAAGGACAAACAGGTCAATTACATATATGCAGAATGCTGTACCACGACCGACCAACGATTGTTATAAGAATGACAGTCAACAAATGTGGCAAGAGCGAAGAGGCTGCAAAGTGGAATGTTTTATATATTTCCTTCTTCTTTTTTTTAATATATATATGTTTGGATCTGAAATCTCTAGGATTTTCTTAAGTTGTTTACGAATTCGAATCTTGTTGGGATCGGGGGAAAGAGGAAAGTGCTTTGTTTTCAGTTGCCTCTTTGCCATAAAACAAACAGGAGACTCTCCGGTTCATCGGGAATGAATTCTTTATACAATAATAATTAATAGGTATCTATAAATTAAAAGAATATTTTAAAAAAATGAGATTTTATGAATTATATCTAATATATCAAAAAATTTACATGTATACTATTTGTTCACGTTAAAATATAGCATTTTTTAATGACTATTATTTTTTGTTTTTGTGGATGAAGATTTTCTATTTTTCTCTATTTTAATTATATAGTTATACCCTTTTAGAATAAAAGTTCATAAACAAAGATATAAGGTGGGAATTATTTTTTCTATATATATAATGGGGGAATTTACTTTAATAGAACCTTAAGCATTCTATCCACTCGTAAACTGTTTTTATCATGGGACGATGGGGATTCAAGAAAATGACAGACAAGACAGGAAATTGACATGAACACAAGCACAAGGTCCTTATCAAGAGTTGGTAAACTTGGTGCTAATGGACCATCAGGCTTTGGTTATCTAGAGAGAGGGTAGGCATGGGCCAAGGCTCAGTGGCGGAACCAGGATTAGAAGTCAAGCATGGCGAACTTTTAAAGCGAAATGACTGAAATTTTTTTTCATACGTAATTCTAAAAATTGTCTTAGAATTACAATATCAAAAATTAAAGACTAAAAATATTAAAAATATTGAAATACACATACCGTACTATGTACTATGACTGAGAGGGAGCAATTGGATCCTGCGTTTCTGCATCTTCTGAAAATGTTGCAAAATGACTTCGTTCTCAATAGTTTCAAAAATTTCCCTCAATGTACACTATCAATCATGTCATCATCATTCTCTATAATCTTCATAAATAATCTTCTCTCTTCATTGCAGAGAACACTTTCTCAACGGTTGCAGTTGCAACTGGTAAAACCAATGCTAACTCAATAAGCTGATAAACTAATGGATACAATATTCTTTCTGGTCTCAACCATCTTCACAGCAAGACCTCCAATATCTTGAAGCCCAGAAAAAGCATCATGCAATCTAACATCTCTAATGTAGGTTTCAAGCTGATCTCTAAGAAATAACTTCTCAGTTGTTGAGAAATCTTCTGGATAAAACTCAGCAAGACGACATAACTTATCATGATCAAATGTTGAGAATGAGTTCCTTGGATCAAGACATGCTATGCAAAGAAGTAACTCCGTACTTGCTTCTGTGAAACGATCATTCATCTCTTGAGTATTAAATCAATAACCTGGCAAAACACTTCCACACGAAAATAATGCAAATAAGTAATTGTTTGCCCTCCACGTCTCGAACGACAGCGAGTTGGTATAATATCTTCCATATTGGGCACATTGATAGAATTATTCAGAAAAAATGTTTTGACTTGTTCCAAAAATTCATCCCATCCTATCTCCCTCAACTCCTGCAACCGTTCCTTACAACTTTAACCAAACTCATAGCATTAACAATATCTTGATCCTTTCGCTGTAAAGCTTGTGACAATGCATTTGTAATTCCCATTATCTTCCTTAACAAATGCATAGTAAATACAAATTCATAGCTTTGCATCTTGTCCATCAAGCTCCTAGCCATGGCTCTTTGATCTGGGCAAGTACCATCCTCATATATGTTTTCAAGAACGTCCAACACTGCTGACCACATAGCAAAGAGACGCGTTATTGTGGTGTAGTATGAACCCCAACGAGTGTCACCTACAATGTTATGAGAATTAAAAACCAATAAACAAAGAAAGGAAAAATGAATGGTCTAAAATATTGTAATGAGATATAATAATTAACGAGTATCACTGGTCGTACAAGACTGGTTTCTTGATTTTTGCCCCCACTAGAAATTTCTCCATTTTCCAACCTCTCCACTATCTTCTCATGTTGACTTTGCGAAGATTATCTTTTCTTTTACAAGAAGCTCCGACCATAGTCACAATCAAAGAAGTATAATTAAAAAAATCACCAACTTGAAAGTTATTCTTTGCAATAGCCACAACTACCAGTTGAAGTTGATGAGCAAAACAATGGATATAGGTAGCAGAAGGATTATCCCTCAAAATGAGAGACTTCAACCCATTGAACTCGCCTCGCATGTTTGATGCCCCATCATACCCTTGACCTCTCAATTGGATATTGATAACCATGGCTTGCAAACAATTTGTCTATAGCATTTTCAAAGATTGAGAGCAAGTATCAGGAACATGTTCCACACCAAGAAACCTTTCAATCACCTGTCCATGTTGTTCATATCTCAAAACCACTGTCATTTGCTCCTTCACTGAATTATCTCGAGACTCATCAACCATAAGAGAAAAAAAACTGTCTCCAATATCTTTAATAATGGCAATTGTGGTCTCCGCTGCACAAGCATTCACCAATTCTTTCTGAGTTTTTGGAGAAGTCATTTGGTTGTTTCCAGGAGCATTACTCTTAATTGTCTTAGCAACCTTTTCATCACGTTACTATACCATTCCAAAAGTTCAAGAAAATTGTCCTTCCTCAATGAACCTCGGACTCGTCATGACCACGAAAAGCCAATCCTTGCATCAAAAGAAACCGAATGCAATCTAAAACCGCTGTTAAACGAATGCGATAAGCATTCTCTTATCATGCCCTGTGCGGATAACATGCGACACACTTTGTCGCTGATTTTGAATGCTTCACATTGCATTCTAGCTTCATTGTGAGCACTATCATGTGCACCAACATGTTCACCAAAAACCTCCACTGCCTTTTTCCAAGTTGTTAAATCCCGTAGAAGTAAACACATCTCCTGGATCTTGCCCTCTAGATGGCCTAAACAGATAACACCACACACCACAAGCAATATGCAGCATCCTTTGATACACTATATTCCAACCACGGATAATCTTTGAACCATGCCGCCCTAAAACCCCTCATATCACTCCCATATTTCTTCTTGGGAAAATTATGGCTGCGCGGTTGACAAGGACCTTTGATCAAGTACTCCCTACGAACTTGATCAATAATCTTAGCATCATATTCTTCAATGGATTTACGTAACCCTGGGTCAGCAACAATATCATCTGGACTAAACTCAAACGAGGTCTTTTCAAACTAGTATCCATTAGAACTAGTAGCTACATTAGGAGTATTAGATGACTCCACGCTTCGTGGCTTTTTTGTGAAAAACCTTTCCATTATCTAAACAAAACAAAACAAAATTCATAAATTAAACAAATTTATAGATTTGTGGCATATTAAACAATTTTTTGTAGCACTATATGTGTACCAACATGCTCACTAAAAATCTAGTAATCGAACAATTTCTCTCAAATTATGAACTGTCTAAGATATATAGCTAAATCAATCAAGTATACCGAACCATCTAAAATTAAAGAGAGAACCTGCAACTATTCCTAGACATTGACAAAAAGAAAGATGCTGGTGAAAAATTAAAATGCAATAATTCTATTTTATATATAATTAATTCTGCCTAACGTGCCCTAATTTGGAATCAAAACATAATTCAAGATAATTACAAATTCTCAATCTCAAATTCTCAAATCTCAATCATACATTCATACAAATTAATTTCACATGACAAGATAATCATAAACTGAACAATTTCAAAATATAAGTATAAATTAATTCACAAAAAAAATGCACTTAAATTCACAATTTCACCCTAAAAAAATCATTCGGAATTAGACATTCATCAGCCCTTCAAAATCAAAATGATCAAATCCAACATAATTTATAATTTTAATACCTCTTAGGAGTGGACAAGAGCCAAGAGGTCTGTGGCGCGGTGGACGACGGTGGCTGCACAGTGGGGTAGAGAAAATCTAAGAAGTGAGGCATGAGGGATAGAGAGAATCAGATCTAGAGAAGTGAGAAGAAAGGAAGGAAAGGTTGAAAGGCAAAAGCCATACCTGGGCGGCGCGGCACGGCGGCAGTAGGCAGTAGCTGGTGGCGCTGAGACTTGAGAGAGAGCGAGAGAGGCACTGCCGCACTGGTACTCTGCTGCTCGTTGTCGTGTGTTTGTGAGAGAGAAATTTGAGAAAGAGGTGCTGAGACTTGAGAGCAGCGCTGAAACTTTAAAAAAAATTGAAACGGTGCGTTAGAAGGCTTCAGCAGCGCAAGAGAAAAATTGAGAGAGGGCTGAGAGAAAAAAGAAAGAAAGGGTGCGTCGTGTGTGCAGGCCAGGTGCGTGCAGCGGTGCAGGCCATGAAAAAATAGCCAACCTGTAAATATTTTGGCCTAGGCCCTGGGCTCAACCATGGCCGGCCCAGGCCAACCTATTTATAAAAAGAAAAAAAAAATATATATATATATATATATATATATATTTACGTATAAACGTTTGTTTTGGGCAGAGCCAACCATGGCGGTCGCCAGGGTTCGCCATGGCTTGGTTCCGCCCCTGGCAGGGCTACGAGCAATGCCTGTCTGAGGTAGATATGGTCCATGCCAAGAGGAGAATGGTTCCCCCCGCCCAAAGAGTAGAAGGTGAAAAGAAAAAGAACAAAAATAGCTCCATGCAGGCCTGCAACCTTGAGACATGGATTTCTCTTTTTCGCTTAGTGGTTAAGGGCAAATTTAGGCTTGTGTAGATAAGGCGCACGGATCCAGTTTTGATTCTTCACAAAAATTATATGAGAACCAACTTATGTGGGTAGTCTTAAGGGCAACGGGTCTCATGCTATCTCTCTAGAGTTTATCTTCAGTCAAATTGGACCAAATCCATTAGAACCCAATGTGGGGATTATTCACGATACTGAAAACAAAAAAATATACTTGTAAAAACCTTCTGTTTGACCCTAATGACTCCTTGTAAGTTGTATGCCCCCAAAATTTCCCCTTTCCCTTGTGTCTCACCCAACTGGAAATGTCTCAATAGTTGTCCCCAGCTACTCAGATTTCAAAACAGTATTCTCTTGCTCTCCACCGTACAAGCTAAAGGTTAACAGGGAAATATAAGTGTATTTGACAGCCAAACACATAGGGGGTGCCTTTGGGACCATCACTTGTACAAAAATTCGTTTTGCTTTACATTGTTTTAACAATTCGAGAGTTCCACACTATCTTGGTACCTACCCGGTAAAGATGCAGCAATTCCCGTGCTAGGTATCATTGATTTTGTAGGTGACCAATTCTCAACCCGTGAAAAAATTTATAGTGGCACAATGGACGGTCCTGGATTCCTAATCAATGAGTAAAGACCCAACTCCCAGTCCCAAGCCTTGCCTTCTGTTGGCTGTGGGGGCTTGACATGAAATAAGTTCGGCCGGTTTGTTTGGGAAGATCAGGAGATTTGCAGGCCCAAAAATGCTTAAAATGTTAACCATGTGGGTAATAAGCAAAAACCTATCATCAATAGACAAAGTGAACTACCTTAGGGAAGATCAATAGTTTTCTTAGGAAAACCAATAGTCTTTAGGGAAAACCGACAGTTCTTCCAACACATCTACCTTGAGGATGCAATTGGAAGAGTTGCAATCACTCAAGCAATATGGTGTGCTAAAATTCCTTTCTTGCAAGAAAAGGTTAGAGAAGCAGCATTTTTCTCATACGAAGCACAACCAACTTGTTAGTTTCTTTCTTCCCTATCAAGTAATTGTTTCAGGAAGGAAGCGGCACGATGAATATCACACTCCTTGTCACAACTTGATTGGTCAGAGCAGCCATTGACGAAAACGAGGATACTTGTCACAACCATTTTGATTAAACTTGTAACTTCAGAAAAGCGTGGAAAGTGACATCCTTAACTGAAACTTTTTCTCATTGGCATGTCGCTTTCTGAGGATGATGTTCAAAGAGTCCACTCCAAGTAACAATGTGTGGAACAGAAGTTTGAGAAGGCTCCATTAAACTAGCTTAAGATTTGAGTACTCGTAGGTGGTTGTGTGCCATCTTGCAGTGTCATGAATCAAGCCCTTAAAGCTAAAGCTTTTTGGTAATATGGTAATACAGGCATCCACTCTTTCTTTGTCTGCTGATGATTTTTCATGTCAGCACTATTTGGGATTCATTCATTGTAGAGTAAAACGGGGAGAATGCATGGAGATTATGAAATACAAGGCTTAAGCATTATGCACTTCCGCGTTATGACACAAAACTAACATTGAGACTGGAGAAATTGTGCACAAAAAGTGTAATATATTGATAAATAAACAAAGACAACTTGAATGACAGAACACACATTCTCATACACAAGGTCGATAACATATATGTCCAAAAGAATGGTTTCAATCAAAGCAAATGAACCAAATCCGAATGTACCCTCTTGATATAAATTTAAAGATTAGCAAATCCTTCCTCACAAGAACAAGACCAGCACACCTGAAAGTGCCAAAACCAAGTGACTCCAGATTCCCCAGTTGATCATCCTGAAAGAGGAATTCGATGGTGAAGATGTTGGAGATGACCTGCCTTTAGTAGTCTCTCCAGATGGAGTATCTGCTGTCGGGGCAACTTCCGGAGATGGTGCTGGAGCCGCGGCTGGAGGTATATCGGTGCCAAAGATTGCCTCAGGAAGAAGGACACTATCAACTTGATAAACTGCAACCGGATCAGTGGAACGCACACTGCTGCTCACCTTGGTGTTTGTCCATCCTGTACCAATGTGCACTGTCCCAGATGCATCAGTGAAGTTCAAAGTGTATTGCCCACCAGCAAAGGTAGGAACAGGGCTTTGGCTAAGGCTGTTGAAGTCAGATAGGGAGTAGTAACGCGGCAAGCCATGAAAGAGGATGAGTGACTTGAGCTGGTCCGTAGTGAGATTGGATAAAGATGGCTTCTTAAGAGAAGAGAAAGCACTATCTTTGGGCACAAAGATTGTAATGCCTTCCTTAGTGTTGTTGGCTTGGTTTTGGAAGGTGTCGATGACTTTGGTGGACTCAAGGTAACCGAGGAAGGTGTGGAATGGGCCAGCCACAGTGAGCAACTCCGTGAGGTTTACATATTCTGGTGCTGGGGCTGGTGCTGGAGTTGGAGTTGGGCTTAGAGAGGGAGATTTAGCAGTTTGAGCATACGCGGATGAAGAACACAGAAGAAGCAGTGTACTACAAACCGCAAAAACCAACGGAAATTCCATTTTGTTCATAAACCTTAGGTAAATTCCCGATGTGACAGACTCCAAATTCCTGCAAGAACGAAGTCGATCGGTTAAAATTAGATCTGAGAGTATTCAGCACAAACCAATGGTCCAATTCCACTTAAACCAAAATGCTAGTGGAAATTCTTCCAGATCCACCCCCAAGATCAAAACCCCATTTTCGAAACAGATTTCAACCCCATTTTCTCAAACCCAGTAGAACAAACCTCTGCAAGACTGCGAGAACCAGAGAAGCCCAGATGCGCCCTGAGCATCACTAGTAAGCAATCAGATCTCGACCAATTTTTTTTTTTTGGGCAAGCAGATCTTGACCAACTCATCAAAAAGTAAATAGCAGAAAAGTGTAGAGCTGAGGAAGCTCATACATTGTTGAGAACGGTGAAATGATCTATGAAGCACTAGGAAGCAGATGGAAGGGATGAATGACAAATGACACTGAGATGTGGAGAAAATGGACACATGTCTTGCATGCAAGAATCAATTTTTGTGATCCATTTTCTTGAATGGGAACACTGCTACAACTGTAATACAAAATATCTCTCTTTTATTCACGGAATGTGCATTACTTGTATATTCTTTCCACACACTGAAGTTCCACGCTAAACCCAAGTCGACAAATTTTCAGTAAGAACAAGTCCACAATCGCACAATGTGCATTACTAACAGCAAAGAAACAGATCTGGATCAGCTCAACATGGCAGAAACAAAAACAAAACTACACCCAGTAAAGAGAACAGGAAAACAAAAAAGAACAATGCATTGCCAACTCAAACAACTGTAGCTTAAGAAATAGTACTTGCGAACCGTAGGAGAAGAAGTAGGTAGTATGAATAATGAGAGCAGAGTATACAGGACACTAACCTCACCAAGAGGAACTCAGGGAGAGGGTGGTGGTGGTGGTGGGGAACGAAAATGCGGTGGAGATAGAAATGTGCTCGAGTCTATATAAAGAAGTATTTATTAGTAAAGATAAAAACAGTGCGGAACCAAGCTGGTCCTGAAGAGATATAAAGGTAACAGAGTAGGTACAAGTTACCTGGGGGTGATGTTTCTAAACCAGGGAAGGTTTCTTCCTTGGAAATAAAATAATTGTACGATAGGGAGGGAGAAAAGACTTTCTCCACAAAAGAGGAATTGTAAGGTGGGCTTTCAAAATCACCTCAACTAATTCATTTTAAAATCCTTGAGACACCAACCTTGCACTCTACCCCATCATAATCGCCGTGTCTTTGAACAACTCTAGAACTTCTCGTCTGCTGATGATTCACATGTTAGTTGATAAAGTGCACATGCTGGAACTTATTGCTTACAAATATCTTTAGAAGTAATATGAAATTTGGCGCCGGTGATGAATATCATGTTATCAGTCAGCTCATTAGATTTAGGTACAGTTTGTTTTTTTAATATTTTGGGATATGAAAATTTCCAGCAAAATAAACACACTCTAAAATTTTTAACTTTTACACATACATACTTCATCTTTCACAAACTCCAATAAATCTCAATAAAATAAAGATTTTCAAAATTTCAGAAATATTCTCCGAAATTTTAACAAACAAACACCCCCTTAATGTGTGAGTTTAGATTATGTACTTTATGGAATGAGAGGTATGTTGCATCTTAACAAGTTGTGTTTTGTAAATATCAGATTTTATCATGTTGTTTTTTGTTTGGAGGTTTTATTTTTCTTGGTCATGTTTGATTTTTTGATGCAACCACCGTTGTCCTCTGCCATAAGTGAGGTTTTTTAATAAAAACCGAGAGTCCTGTCCTCAAAGCGTATGAAAAGGAGATGCAATTAGACTCTTTAACAATCTTTTCAAGTTTGCTAAAATCACTTTTAGATGACCCTATCAACAATTCCATCCAAATTAGACCTTTTCTTTGAGTTATCAAAATCTAGTAGGTGTTTGTTCTGTGCATCTCATCCCTATGTTCCTAACAAGAGAACTCTATATATGGGATTAAGTGATATCTGATCAGTAGCGTTTTAATGCAGACAAGTTGAGGATGGGGGCAACCACACAATGATGATAACCATGAAGCAACATACATACATGCCGGTTTATCAAAAAAAAAACATACATACATACATACATGCCACAATCATCATTGCATCTACTTTGGGTGCATATTGGACCAGCTATCTCAAACCTCACCCATTTGGCTCGTTTCATTTTAGGTAAAACTATGTCCCTCAAGGGGAGCTGTAAAGGGGGTGAATTGATCTCATTTTCCATGAAAATCCTTGAATTAAGACAGAAAATTGTTTTTAAAACCTTCAGTGCAATTGTGGGATTTGATATCACGTTTGGGGTCCATCAGAAAATGGGCCAGCCGGCATTGGCTGTCGGGTTGTTGCTCTCACCATCATCAGGACCGGTGCCAACTGTGCTCAATGATTCGGCCAAAATGCGCGGCGCCCACCTAACCGACGAATAATGCGGCGTCCCCCCCCTCCTCTCTTCTTTCATCTCAGCGGACACCACCTGTTTCACGAAGCAAACGACACCGTTTTCTTCTATTGGACCTGCCTACACCCGCAGGCCCCGACCGTTTTAGTCAATTGCACCAACTTTGTCACATTGTGTGGGTACGACAATTTGGAAAACTTGGGATTCACATGCCAACTCAGAATAATCTGAAAGGGAGCAATATAATTATTCACTGTAATTAGACATGGGAACCCTTGAAAATGATACATTATGCATTAATCATATATATATATATATAATCAAATACGGCCATGTCAAGATTACAAAGAGTATTATTTGTGGTACCAACCTTTGGAGGCAAAATAAGGACTGAAAATGTTAATAGCGATGAATCTAAAGAAAAGTGAATTCTTTAGCCTATTTCTTTATCTTAATTGGAAGAATTAAATTTTGGGTGCAAAAGAGTTGTAATTTACTAATTATTTGAATAATTAAAGTAAAAAAAAAAAAACTCTAAACTATATTCTACTGACCTAGATCTGCTCCGCAGAATAATTCCTTTAAGGTGGTGTGCATAAAACCTAACAATCATGTGTTCAGTTAATTGAGATTTGTCTAATAATAAAAATATCAATCCCACGGTCAATATAACTCCAACTTGATCCTTGCAGCATATGGAAAGCCATCTGTCAACCATCATCCCACTGTCTTAGGGCGAATAATTAAAAGTATTTGGTGCAAAAAAGTTGTAATTCACTAGAAGAACATGGAAAGCTTTCCACGGATGCACGTGAATTGCCATTGGAATTTGAGGTCAAATCAGGAAAAGTGTTTTAAACTAATCATCAAGTTGATTAAAAAAAAAAAAAAAACCCCACCGCAAAACTGAAGAGAAGAACGGACTAACGACGACTTTGAACTTTGTGAACTTTGAAGGAGAAGAGCAAATCCGAGTGTCGCGGGGCTCGGGAAGTGGGGGAAAGAGAGAGCCATGTGAAGTGTCCTTGGGATTTGCTGTCGAATCGGCTAATTTAGTCATTAGCTTAACTAACTTGGACTTTTCAAACAAAGAGGAAGATTAAAATAGTCTATTTAGCTGGGGAGGTAAGGGTGGCAACGAGTAATCTTCGGTTAGCACGTGATCCTCCATTAAACTCCATAGATTATTCTAATTAACTAAAGTCCAGTCTTTGTATGGTAGTATGCCTTTTTTTTCCCCTAAATTTTCCTTTCTAAGACAAAAATTTCATCACATTAAATCTTATAGAATTCATGTACTATATTATCTATGCTGAATTATACGGTTCAATTTTAACAATAAATTAGAGAAATCATTGCCTAATAAAAAGAAAATATTCAAACTATACAATAGATAAAAAAAAGGTAAGAAAACAGAAAAAAAAAAAAAGGACATTTTTTTTAATTTTTGGAATTTTGTCCTGCGGTCAAGAAGCTTCCTTGACCATCTGAGTTAGAAAAAGAGGTGAGAAGATTGAAGGTTGCTTTCGGCCATGACTAGCAGGTACCATGCCCCTGTCTAGCTGATTCTATATACCCATTCCGTTTGCTGGGTCTTGACTCAAAACAAGAGAGTGACCTTTCAAGGAACATAGCCTTCTGATGCCCCATCAATTTCATCCTAGAAAATTGATGTTGTTCTATAGGAAAGGGAGAGAATCTTCCCTTGTTTGAGTTTTTAACCGAGTTTTCTTACGTAATTAACTGAAGATTTCGAATAAAATTTAGAAATTCCGTCTTCTTTTTTAAAAAAAAAAAAAAACAATTGAATAACCAAGGGAGAGAATCTTGCATTTCAGCCCTCTTGCTTGGAAGTGTGAATTTTAGGTGAGACCCATTGCTACAAGGAGCAGTTCACCAAGAATTTTAACGTGGCAAATGTTACAAAACATAACACGCTTGATTACAAGAGGTTTTTTAGGTCTTGGTAGCTTGTCTATTGTGTCCGGCCACTGCTCTCACTATCTAGCATGGAGCGTATAGTTATTTTCTACGATCTATTTTGGGATCCCGTGGGTTATTTTCAACTGATCTGTATGTTTCGGTTTCATTTTTGAAACTTGACTTAGAAAAAAAAAATTGCAAGAGGCTTTGCAGCAAAACTATAGGGCTCGTTTAGTTTAATGCTCCAATTCGATTGATTTTAATCCCGAATAGGAAAACAATGTTGCTTGCAGCTTGGCCTATCGGCTAGATTGATCGCACAACCCACATGGATTGCCAAGAGTGAAGTTTCTGGAGTCAACACTCTTTGGTGATTTTATTAAAACAACAACAGTAATGGCCGGAATCCTGCATGGTTAGGCAGAAGTTTGGTAATCAGAGTTCGACCCATGCTGTCCTGAGCTACTCTTCTGGATATTCCTGTTCACAATTTTGCTTAAGAAGAGTTTGTTTGTTCTTGCAGAAGTGGGATAGCTTCACCGAGCAGCAGCAGCAGAGCATAATAGGCAACGATGAACGAATTAGAGAAGAGGAGCGAAGGAAGATTAACTTGACAGAGAAAGGTACGTTTTTTCAAAAGAAAAGGAAGCGTTTCCAAAGAAAATCGAACCCACTCCCCAGTGCTGCTACCTTAACTGCCCAATATGTAGTGCTCTACCGTCTTCTCTTTTTCCATCATTTTGTAGGTCTATGAACCATTTAAATTTTGTGTGTTCTCCTTTTTTTTTTTCTCTCTCTCTCTCTCTCTCTCTCTTCAAATCTACATTAATTTTTTCTTATATTTTAATTTTAAGATTAAATACACTTTGCATTCTCTATATTTGAAGGTGCTGACATATTTCACCCAATATTTTTATTTTTGAGACATTGAGCCTATTATGTTATCTTTCCCAACGATTTGCACTCCAAAGTGAAATTGGGTGTCAAATTAGACGGTAATCGTACCACCTTTGCCATTGCTGGTAAGGACTTCAAGAATGACGATTCCAAAGCAATAAACGTTTGCCTTCAGAGAGATATGCTTGTATTGTACATATTCAAGTGATGTGTAGGCAAACATTGTTTCAGATTCAAGGTCAATACTGCAATTTTACAAAGACTAAAGTCACGTGATATGCACGTGTAAACGATTATCGTCTAATTTGATGCATAATTTCACTCCAGGATATAAATCTTGGAGAAGATAACATAATAGGCTCAATATCTCAAAAATAAAACATTAGGGTACAATGTGTCAACACCCCCAAACATAAGTGTGCAAAGTGTATTTAATCCATAATTTTAATATAGTATCAAAGCCATTTTCGTTCATGTGGCTCAGGCTAGCCAGCACTCTTGTTGGCCCAGCTTGACCCAGTTTGGCCTGGTTCTGACCTTGCTGCATCCGGCCTAGTTTAGTTCCAACTATAGTCCAGAGGCAAATATTTCGGCATGTTCTCTTGGGTTTTTCGATTCCCCATCCGGCATCAATTCAGCGAACTTTCGATATCTTCTCTTGAGCTTTCCGACACCCCATCCGACACCACTCCGACGAACTTCCAACATCTTTTCCTAGTAATCTTCTAGTCTCTTCTAATCATCGTCCCCCACTTCTAGTGACCGTCCCGGCCGTCTTTCGGCAACTTTCAACCACAATTTTTTTTTTCTTATGCGGATTTTTTTTTTATAAGTCCAAACTTAACTTGTGTACACCTTGAGTTTGCAGGGAAGTCTTGGAGTTCCACATTATAATGTGAGCTCTTGTAATCAAGGGCTTATAAATAAAGCCTCCTTCTAATCTCATTCTTACACTAGTGAATATACAAGTTTGCCTTATGGGTTGGGCTTTTCTATTGTGGATGTAAGTTTATAGACCAAATCAAGTAAATCTTGTTTCTTTCTTATCTTTTTTCTCTCTTGCTCTAAATTATTTTCTCTTATATTTTAATTTTAACATTTTGTTTGGCTAGGCCAATGATTTACAATCACGAGTAGATGGTTGAAATACAACGTGCTCATGAACAAATGACTGATTATATCCCTGATTTAGGCTCTGCAAATAAGGAGAGTGAAAGAAGAATATAAAACAGACAGTCTGAATTTAAAGAATCCCTCCCCCTCCGTCACACACAACTGCCAGAGGCAGGAGCTTTTTAGTTGTTAAGATTTAAGATAACTACGCTAATAGTATTTAGGTATGTTCAAAGGGAAAAAATCTAGAGCTAATTGTAAATTAAAAAATGATAAACTGAATAATGGGAAATGCTGGTTTCTGGGGGCAAGTTTCTCTGGCTAAGTAGAAGCCCATTCCTTCCGAATGTCGAATGTATAGTTGATCTCCAAGTAGCACCTGTTATCATCATCAAGAAACTGCAAAGGAGAAGGAAAAATGAGACGCGTTAAAAGGCAAATTATTGCCCACGTTTTTAGTTCCTTGGAAAGAGACTTCTGTTGTGAGTTGTCGAGTCCAATTCCCATCCAAAGGCCAGAATAGAGGAAGAAGGAAAAAAAGTAAACAGTGCAGAATGGGCCATATTCTTTAAATTGGCCAACTGAAATGGGTTGTATCTTGTATGGAACAGATACTATATGATGAAATGAAGATACTGGACCATAGTACTTGTAGGAAGGTAAATGGGACAATTCCATGTGTTTCCACATTATACTTCTACAGAAAAATAGGATCAACCAGAGCCTTGTACAGAGATAAGTCGAAAATGAAACCTTTGATGGCCTTGATGATTTTGCAAGCAACTTATAGGAAAGGACAGGCCCATTTGGAGCTTCAAACATACCCTTTTGATAGAAGTTACACTCCCAAAGCACCTCAGCTCAATTTCTATATTTTCCTAGATGGAATGGAATCTTTGTCCATTGTAGATACAACACCAATTACAAAAATGTCATGTGGCTAGCCAACATGCTAGTCACAGATGAGTAACTAAGTACAGGGTGCATTAATTAAAGAGAATACAAGTTGAAGTTACCTTTGATTTTGCAGAATATGTTCCTCTGGCAAAAATGCCGGAAGGCGTGGTCTCTTCTGGCATCTCATGTGAGTGAGGTTCAAGCTGAGGACTGAATGTCCCAAGCATCTCTTTTGAGCTGTCCACTGAGATTAAATACGTTGTAAGAGAAAAGGTTCTTTCGAATTTAAACTCCTGGAAATTCTAAGACTGCTGATAACTTACCCTTGATGCCAGTTTTCCAAACAGTGTTCGTATACTTGAAGCCAGACACAATGTTGTTGCGCACTTCGAAGGAGAATTTTAAATGGTATTTACTGCCTTCTTTCAAAGTAAACCATAAACCCTTCGGCTTTCCGTCTTCAGGAATGGGAAGAACAATGTCAGATCTGCCAGGTGAGACGATTGATAGACTAACTATCTTCACATCTGGGTCAAGTGCCTCTGCAATGGAAGAAACGTGCAACAGGAATTTTACTGCACGCCTAGGAGCAAAAAAACCACATTTCTTCTCTATTAAAGAAAAAGGTGGGATAACCCACCCAGTAGCTCAAGTGACAGGAGGCCCTAAGAGTATGGGTTAGGCGTATACTAGGGGTTCAAACCATTATTTGTGCAAAAAACTCGCGATTTAAATAAAGGGCTGGTTAGTGGACCGGTCAATCTCTTCAAAATTTGATATGGCATTGAACCCAATTAGTGAGAATACTGGATCAGGTCTATCCGAGCCCAGTGCACGTGAATGGGTGTTCGAATTTTCCTTGTTCTTCGAAAACAAAGAGGTGGGATAAGGTTTTCTTTGGTTTGTAATTTTGAATGAAATGGCTTAGCAAGGATTGTAATCTGTCAGGGAGGGAGAACAAATGCAGAAAGCCTAAGTGGCTTCCTTTTGCACTTCTCCATTTTATGATTCCACTGGCACCTTGAGCAAAAAGACTGAACATATATTGATCTAGCTTATGTCCAATTTCACAAATAAGTGCGCACCTAAATGTTTATTAATCACAATCAAGCTTACAGAAGTCCTAAGTTTCACAGGTAGGACCCTGTTTACTTCAAACGGGGAAAGAGAAACAGAGATAATGAACATCAGGAGGAGAGATCAGGTCACCAATTCTAGAGATATGCTGTCAAAAGGAAAAAACGAGACAAGATTTCCTGGTCTTTTTCTCTCTAGAGTTAAAATATACTAATAGAACAAAATAATCATCAAAATACTGAATTTCTCTTTCTTTCCAATCCAACACATATGGACAGACACTGCAAGTGCGTTTAGGAGTATAATTATAAAAGCCTCCATTCAGAGGGTACATGAATTATTAGGCAAGGCAATCAGAAGTTTCTGCTATAAGCTATGTCATTAAAAAGCAAGGGAAGGGTTGAAATATGAAATGTTTTAGCTATTGTCGTAAACCCTTTTGAGAAAAAAAAAAATAAAACGAGTTTTAGATTGTCATATTCTGCTAATCATACAGTTGACCGTTGGGTAATCATCAACATTGAAAATTGAAGTAAAGGGATGTATAACCATGACAGGGTAGAACCAGAAGGATGAGAAGTCAGATTTAAGGTTAGCTTCTTGTTGTTTTGTTATGCTTTACTCCGACAATATAATTCTAAGCATATCGTAAATTAAGTAGTGATAGAAAAACAGATACCTCCAACATGGTTAAGATCAACACTCCCAAGAAGCTGTTCCTTCCACCTCCTTAGGCTCTCATCATCCTGAATTCTCAAAAAAATTCAACAGCAAAATGGGAAACAAGAGAAGAACCGGAAACATTTTGCAGCAGAAGAGAGTTTCTTTCTGTTTAGTTTCAAGAGAACAAAAAATTACCTTATCCTTCTCAAGTTGTTCTTTGATAGTGTACTGAGGACCCAACGCTAATTTGCTTGCTGCATCATCTTCCTCCTCAGTTGCATACATAGAAGTTTCACTCATCTGTCTGCTCATCCTCCCCCCCTCTTCACTGGCCTCTTGATTTGCTTCGACTGTTTCATTTGTACTCTTCTCGCCTCCCTCCTTGTTTTCATCGAACCCCATATCCTTGGAGCTTGAAACAGCGCTAACAGCCAGAGACATCAACTCAACAACAGTCACAGAAAAAGGAAAATATCCACAATTGCACGCAACCAAGGCAAACCCACCAAGACAAACACACAAACGAAGAATGTTAATTTGGAAACAAAAAAGCAGGAAAATCCCATTAAAAGAAATTTACAGCCATGTCGAAAAACAACAGAACACAATTTTCTGAAAGGATTTGTTTTGTGAAAACAGACCCGGAAAGGCAACACTTGTTTGTGTTTCCGAGAAAACCAACAAATAGAAGCCAAACAAACCAAAGACACAAACCGAAAAGCTAAAAGAGACAAATGAGGAAACTGGGTTGGTCTTGTCTCCTAGCTGTGTGCGGTGGGTTGTTGAAAATGTCGCACAAAAGAGAAAAATTAGGAGGTTTAGTTAAGCTTTCTTTCCCTTGAGAGAGAAAAGGTCCTGCGGTGATCCGAAATATAAGTCAGAGAGAGAAAGGGAGAGAGACAGAGAACGTGAACGACACTAATGCACTTACATTCACGCAGGAGCATATGATTCAAGGGGAACTTGGAGTTTTCCAGACTTTTTCATAAATCATGACCTTGTAGGACTTGAGAGTCGACTTATTTAGCTTTTTGATTTTCGCTTTGACTTTCAGAACCATTTCCTTTTTTCATTGCTTGGCTTGAAGAAAGTTGAAATGTTATTGAGCATCACTAAGCGCAATAAGAAGAATCTCTCAAACAAAAAAGACAGCTACATATGAATAATTGCGGGCGTTTAACTATTTGGTCCCACATTTATCTGCAACCCAATCATGGAACGCTCCAAGTTGCCAGGATAAAGGTGGGGTTTCCCTTCTCAGGAGAACCGCTTTTCTTTTTCTCAATACTTTTGTGTTCTCTAACTCGAGGAACGAAATCGATATATTTGTTCGAAATGCAGGACATCTTACAACGAAGATCTATCGGTTTGGCTATTACTCATATAACGTAAAATCTTTTGAACTGGCCAATCACCTTGAATTCCAAATTTGACTTTGGTTTGAAACCACCAGTTTGATGTATTTTAAGATCTGCAGAGTTATCAACGAGGATGTCTCATTCAATGTCTTGCACTTCCTTTCGTCCATTTTCCGACTACTGACAACGTTTCCTGTACTCGAGAAAAATCAGGGGACCCAAAGAGTAGTTGGTGGTGCTGATCAATTACCTCCCAAAGAAAAAAAAGAAGAAGTTGACGTTTCTTTCCATTCTGTCTAGCAATTGGAAGCAGAATGGTCAAATTCAATTGCAGTTGTCAATTCTTTAGAAAATCAAACAGCTAGTGTTAAGAAAAGTTGACATCAACTGAAGTGTCATTCTTTATTCCCCCACTACCATTGACCTCTCATTTAAGCTGCTTAACATCAACTTCATTAGATGGTTGGAAAAGAGGGTGGAATTAGAAATGCTCCATCCGAACCTTACTCAAGAACCACACATTAGATGCCATATTGGACCATTCAAATTAAAACAAGCGGCTAACGCATGCATTTATGTAGCATGCACATAGATAGCTCAAGGGTCATCGAATTATGAAACTTCTAATTTTTATTTGGGTACACCTAAATGGGTGGATCCCAATTAACAGGTCAAGCAGCTTTTCATAACTCCCCATAGGGACAAGGTATTGGGACGACCTATTATACCCACTATTCTTGGGCCTTGTAGATGGGCTTGAGACTGACTGGTGGTATTGCTGGTACTGTAGTGACGGATTTGCCCAATAGGCAGTAACTACGACTCAAACTGAATATTATGTAGCTAGGATGTTCCTATAGTCACACTTAGGGATAAAGAATGTTAGGCTAGTTGTCTCTTCTCTCATTTCAACCACAAAAAACAAAAACAAAACAAAACAAAGAAGAAAACAAAAGGCTCCCACACCTTGAGTTTGCAGGGAAGTCTTGGAGTTCCACATTATAATGTGAGCTCTTGTAATCAAGGGCTTATAAATAAAGCCTCCTTCTAATCTCATTCTTACACTAGTGAATATACAAGTTTGCCTTATGGGTTGGGCTTTTCTATTGTGGATGTAAGTTTATAGACCAAATCAAGTAAATCTTGTTTCTTTCTTATCTTTTTTCTCTCTTGCTCTAAATTTTTTCTCTTATATTTTAATTTTAACATTTTGTTTGGCTAGGCCAATGATTTACAATCACGAGTAGATGGTTGAAATACAACGTGCTCATGAACAAATGACTGATTATATCCCTGATTTAGGCTCTGCAAATAAGGAGAGTGAAAGAAGAATATAAAACAGACAGTCTGAATTTAAAGAATCCCTCCCCCTCCGTCACACACAACTGCCAGAGGCAGGAGCTTTTTAGTTGTTAAGATTTAAGATAACTACGCTAATAGTATTTAGGTATGTTCAAAGGGAAAAAATCTAGAGCTAATTGTAAATTAAAAAATGATAAACTGAATAATGGGAAATGCTGGTTTCTGGGGGCAAGTTTCTCTGGCTAAGTAGAAGCCCATTCCTTCCGAATGTCGAATGTATAGTTGATCTCCAAGTAGCACCTGTTATCATCATCAAGAAACTGCAAAGGAGAAGGAAAAATGAGACGCGTTAAAAGGCAAATTATTGCCCACGTTTTTAGTTCCTTGGAAAGAGACTTCTGTTGTGAGTTGTCGAGTCCAATTCCCATCCAAAGGCCAGAATAGAGGAAGAAGGAAAAAAAGTAAACAGTGCAGAATGGGCCATATTCTTTAAATTGGCCAACTGAAATGGGTTGTATCTTGTATGGAACAGATACTATATGATGAAATGAAGATACTGGACCATAGTACTTGTAGGAAGGTAAATGGGACAATTCCATGTGTTTCCACATTATACTTCTACAGAAAAATAGGATCAACCAGAGCCTTGTACAGAGATAAGTCGAAAATGAAACCTTTGATGGCCTTGATGATTTTGCAAGCAACTTATAGGAAAGGACAGGCCCATTTGGAGCTTCAAACATACCCTTTTGATAGAAGTTACACTCCCAAAGCACCTCAGCTCAATTTCTATATTTTCCTAGATGGAATGGAATCTTTGTCCATTGTAGATACAACACCAATTACAAAAATGTCATGTGGCTAGCCAACATGCTAGTCACAGATGAGTAACTAAGTACAGGGTGCATTAATTAAAGAGAATACAAGTTGAAGTTACCTTTGATTTTGCAGAATATGTTCCTCTGGCAAAAATGCCGGAAGGCGTGGTCTCTTCTGGCATCTCATGTGAGTGAGGTTCAAGCTGAGGACTGAATGTCCCAAGCATCTCTTTTGAGCTGTCCACTGAGATTAAATACGTTGTAAGAGAAAAGGTTCTTTCGAATTTAAACTCCTGGAAATTCTAAGACTGCTGATAACTTACCCTTGATGCCAGTTTTCCAAACAGTGTTCGTATACTTGAAGCCAGACACAATGTTGTTGCGCACTTCGAAGGAGAATTTTAAATGGTATTTACTGCCTTCTTTCAAAGTAAACCATAAACCCTTCGGCTTTCCGTCTTCAGGAATGGGAAGAACAATGTCAGATCTGCCAGGTGAGACGATTGATAGACTAACTATCTTCACATCTGGGTCAAGTGCCTCTGCAATGGAAGAAACGTGCAACAGGAATTTTACTGCACGCCTAGGAGCAAAAAAACCACATTTCTTCTCTATTAAAGAAAAAGGTGGGATAACCCACCCAGTAGCTCAAGTGACAGGAGGCCCTAAGAGTATGGGTTAGGCGTATACTAGGGGTTCAAACCATTATTTGTGCAAAAAACTCGCGATTTAAATAAAGGGCTGGTTAGTGGACCGGTCAATCTCTTCAAAATTTGATATGGCATTGAACCCAATTAGTGAGAATACTGGATCAGGTCTATCCGAGCCCAGTGCACGTGAATGGGTGTTCGAATTTTCCTTGTTCTTCGAAAACAAAGAGGTGGGATAAGGTTTTCTTTGGTTTGTAATTTTGAATGAAATGGCTTAGCAAGGATTGTAATCTGTCAGGGAGGGAGAACAAATGCAGAAAGCCTAAGTGGCTTCCTTTTGCACTTCTCCATTTTATGATTCCACTGGCACCTTGAGCAAAAAGACTGAACATATATTGATCTAGCTTATGTCCAATTTCACAAATAAGTGCGCACCTAAATGTTTATTAATCACAATCAAGCTTACAGAAGTCCTAAGTTTCACAGGTAGGACCCTGTTTACTTCAAACGGGGAAAGAGAAACAGAGATAATGAACATCAGGAGGAGAGATCAGGTCACCAATTCTAGAGATATGCTGTCAAAAGGAAAAAACGAGACAAGATTTCCTGGTCTTTTTCTCTCTAGAGTTAAAATATACTAATAGAACAAAATAATCATCAAAATACTGAATTTCTCTTTCTTTCCAATCCAACACATATGGACAGACACTGCAAGTGCGTTTAGGAGTATAATTATAAAAGCCTCCATTCAGAGGGTACATGAATTATTAGGCAAGGCAATCAGAAGTTTCTGCTATAAGCTATGTCATTAAAAAGCAAGGGAAGGGTTGAAATATGAAATGTTTTAGCTATTGTCGTAAACCCTTTTGAGAAAAAAAAAAAATAAAACGAGTTTTAGATTGTCATATTCTGCTAATCATACAGTTGACCGTTGGGTAATCATCAACATTGAAAATTGAAGTAAAGGGATGTATAACCATGACAGGGTAGAACCAGAAGGATGAGAAGCCAGATTTAAGGTTAGCTTCTTGTTGTTTTGTTATGCTTTACTCCGACAATATAATTCTAAGCATATCGTAAATTAAGTAGTGATAGAAAAACAGATACCTCCAACATGGTTAAGATCAACACTCCCAAGAAGCTGTTCCTTCCACCTCCTTAGGCTCTCATCATCCTGAATTCTCAAAAAAATTCAACAGCAAAATGGGAAACAAGAGAAGAACCGGAAACATTTTGCAGCAGAAGAGAGTTTCTTTCTGTTTAGTTTCAAGAGAACAAAAAATTACCTTATCCTTCTCAAGTTGTTCTTTGATAGTGTACTGAGGACCCAACGCTAATTTGCTTGCTGCATCATCTTCCTCCTCAGTTGCATACATAGAAGTTTCACTCATCTGTCTGCTCATCCTCCCCCCCTCTTCACTGGCCTCTTGATTTGCTTCGACTGTTTCATTTGTACTCTTCTCGCCTCCCTCCTTGTTTTCATCGAACCCCATATCCTTGGAGCTTGAAACAGCGCTAACAGCCAGAGACATCAACTCAACAACAGTCACAGAAAAAGGAAAATATCCACAATTGCACGCAACCAAGGCAAACCCACCAAGACAAACACACAAACGAAGAATGTTAATTTGGAAACAAAAAAGCAGGAAAATCCCATTAAAAGAAATTTACAGCCATGTCGAAAAACAACAGAACACAATTTTCTGAAAGGATTTGTTTTGTGAAAACAGACCCGGAAAGGCAACACTTGTTTGTGTTTCCGAGAAAACCAACAAATAGAAGCCAAACAAACCAAAGACACAAACCGAAAAGCTAAAAGAGACAAATGAGGAAACTGGGTTGGTCTTGTCTCCTAGCTGTGTGCGGTGGGTTGTTGAAAATGTCGCACAAAAGAGAAAAATTAGGAGGTTTAGTTAAGCTTTCTTTCCCTTGAGAGAGAAAAGGTCCTGCGGTGATCCGAAATATAAGTCAGAGAGAGAAAGGGAGAGAGACAGAGAACGTGAACGACACTAATGCACTTACATTCACGCAGGAGCATATGATTCAAGGGGAACTTGGAGTTTTCCAGACTTTTTCATAAATCATGACCTTGTAGGACTTGAGAGTCGACTTATTTAGCTTTTTGATTTTCGCTTTGACTTTCAGAACCATTTCCTTTTTTCATTGCTTGGCTTGAAGAAAGTTGAAATGTTATTGAGCATCACTAAGCGCAATAAGAAGAATCTCTCAAACAAAAAAGACAGCTACATATGAATAATTGCGGGCGTTTAACTATTTGGTCCCACATTTATCTGCAACCCAATCATGGAACGCTCCAAGTTGCCAGGATAAAGGTGGGGTTTCCCTTCTCAGGAGAACCGCTTTTCTTTTTCTCAATACTTTTGTGTTCTCTAACTCGAGGAACGAAATCGATATATTTGTTCGAAATGCAGGACATCTTACAACGAAGATCTATCGGTTTGGCTATTACTCATATAACGTAAAATCTTTTGAACTGGCCAATCACCTTGAATTCCAAATTTGACTTTGGTTTGAAACCACCAGTTTGATGTATTTTAAGATCTGCAGAGTTATCAACGAGGAT
The DNA here is from genome assembly GCA_003952965.2 of Morella rubra. Classification (NCBI taxonomy): domain Eukaryota; kingdom Viridiplantae; phylum Streptophyta; class Magnoliopsida; order Fagales; family Myricaceae; genus Morella; species Morella rubra. The sequence continues at coordinate 328,347 of CM025854.1, forward strand.
GTCTCATTCAATGTCTTGCACTTCCTTTCGTCCATTTTCCGACTACTGACAACGTTTCCTGTACTCGAGAAAAATCAGGGGACCCAAAGAGTAGTTGGTGGTGCTGATCAATTACCTCCCAAAGAAAAAAAAGAAGAAGTTGACGTTTCTTTCCATTCTGTCTAGCAATTGGAAGCAGAATGGTCAAATTCAATTGCAGTTGTCAATTCTTTAGAAAATCAAACAGCTAGTGTTAAGAAAAGTTGACATCAACTGAAGTGTCATTCTTTATTCCCCCACTACCATTGACCTCTCATTTAAGCTGCTTAACATCAACTTCATTAGATGGTTGGAAAAGAGGGTGGAATTAGAAATGCTCCATCCGAACCTTACTCAAGAACCACACATTAGATGCCATATTGGACCATTCAAATTAAAACAAGCGGCTAACGCATGCATTTATGTAGCATGCACATAGATAGCTCAAGGGTCATCGAATTATGAAACTTCTAATTTTTATTTGGGTACACCTAAATGGGTGGATCCCAATTAACAGGTCAAGCAGCTTTTCATAACTCCCCATAGGGACAAGGTATTGGGACGACCTATTATACCCACTATTCTTTGGCCTTGTAGATGGGCTTGAGACTGACTGGTGGTATTGCTGGTACTGTAGTGACGGATTTGCCCAATAGGCAGTAACTACGACTCAAACTGAATATTATGTAGCTAGGATGTTCCTATAGTCACACTTAGGGATGAATGTCAGTAAGCAATTTCAAAGAAAAGAAAACCTTTTTACACACTTAGGGAAAAAATGTTAGTAGAAATAAAATCATTGAAAAGCCAAAAAACAAATCCCACATTCTCCTTTAGCCAATTTAAGGGCATAGATAGATTAGTTTTGGGCAATTAGGATATCCCAATTGAAAAGTATAACCAATTTTTAGTTTGCCATTTCCAACAATTGCTATCTATCATTATAGTTTGAGCAAGACCTTTTCTTCTTTTGTCTCTCTTGCAATTTTTCCAATAGAGAACATCCATCTCTGTCCCATCCCATACTTTCACAAATTTAGCATACTTGGGGGCGTTTGTTTGTCCAATTTTTTGAAGGTTCAAAATTTCCACCACACCAAATACATTTCATAAACTCCAATAAATTTCATACTTTTACACATACACTTCGCACTTTTTACAAACTCTAATAAACTACAACATTCAAAAGATTCTCAAAATTTTGGAAATATTCAAAATTTCGGTAAACAAACGTCCCCTCAACACAGAGATGGGCTACCAAGTCTGAACGCATCAAATGAATTACAAATTGTTGAGGTAAAAAAATTATATCAAGATAAACTGGATATCGCGGGTGTATGCATGTCTGGGATTGGAATGATGTGGACCTCTCCTTAGGCTGACATAATATATGGTCCCAATTCGTGCATTTTTGTCCCCTCTCCCAACAATCATGAGAGTACCGAACCTTATCAACTTTGAGGCCGAGAAAGATCTTTGAAACAACTTTGGGCTGATTTGGAAGGCCGAAACCGGAGAATCAGGTAGTGGTTTTGACCCCAATATACAAGATTTGCAGGCCCTCTTACCTCTTCCATCAAGCTGGCCCATGAATTTCGTAACCTGGCAAGGATTCTTTGTCCTCGTTTTCACGAGACGGAAAATACCAAATCACATATTATATAGTAAAAACAAACTGGACAGGTATCTTGGAAATCGACAAAACACATCAAAGATAATAAGATAATATAACCTTCTTGTTTTTTTTCACTCCCATCTCAGATAAGTGTCCCACCATTTGATGGAAGATCTTGTCTGGTTCAAGTACATAATTTTTTATTCTAATGAAGATTCATTAGATTATATTTTCTGCAATTTTCTATCCTAATTTAATAATGTAATTTGAAAAAAAAATAGATACAAAAATATACCTTACATTAATTAATATTGTTTACGTAAAATTTCAAGCAAAGTCAGTTCTTATATCTATCTTTCTCCAATTGTATCATATCATTTGAGAATAAAATTAGGGAGAATATTAATCAAAATTCTTTTTACCGTTATGTCAAAAGTATGACATGAATCCCAGGTTTTTGACATAAAAATCGCCCACGGTCAGGGTGAAGACTATAGCCGGCAACTTCATCCTGCCAAGAAACCATCATCTATGACGCTGAACAAACGCAATTAAGTCCAAAATAAGATTATAAATGACACAGCTTGATATGCCAAGGCCATCTTTTATTCTCCTCCACCCTGTCAAAAGTTCTATGATTCATCCATTGGGGCCCCACACATATTCTGAATCAGAAAGACCCAATAACATCCAACGAAGACAATCGGACAAGAACAGCCCACCACGTGGTCGGTGATGTGCCGGAAACGTGTCATCCTCCTATTGGCAGAAGCACAATGCAGATCTCACTGAGGCCCCACTTAGGTGGGCCCTCCCACCGCCCAAACCCCAAACTCAACGTCGAAAAAGCCATGCCTGCCAACTTTACAGAGGTGGAGTCACTGACTTTTTGGGGGCTGTGTTTTTGCCAAGTTGAGGATTTGATAGGAAAAAAAAGGCACGTAGGACAACGATCATGGCCTACACACTCATGGATCCCCAGACATGATCAGGTGCCCGCTAGCGTACGGAGTTTTCAACTACCAGTTCCTCCGGGTGCCGGGATCCAAAAATAACATTAGAGAGAGATTAGATTAGTCTAATAAGTAAATCCCCATCTACCTTTCCGACCTTCCGCGAAAACCAAATAGGAATGCTGACTGTAAAACGTCACGGAGTTGCATTGTTTTTGCCAAAATATTAGGTTTATGTTTGAATATCAAGAATTTTTTTTTAAAAAAAAATTCACTATTATTTTTCATAGATTCTATTTTTATTTTTTTTATAAATTATGATAATTTTTTTACAAATTTCAACAAATTTTTATAAACTCCAACAACCTTTTCACCGATCAAGAGAATCTACATTAACTTCAATAATAAAAATTTCACTAGAAAAGTTTTTTGCTCATCTAAACTGTATTAAAATTTTCTGTAATTTTTGTTGTACAAATTATATGATATAATTTAAATAAAGATTAACACAATAAAATAAATTTTATTTTATTTAATGTTGTAGTGGGCCAAAATTATAGGTAATACTTATATGTAAAAGGCCTTAAAAGAATGACATTTTAACAGTAATTCATAATTACAGTAATTAGTACACTTCTACTTCTTCATCACAAGTTGACAGTACTTGCATTTGGTACCCTTGGAAAACTTACTCATTCACTGTTTTAAACAAAAGAAGAAAGAAGATGAAATGGATATTATCTTAGTACCATTTGAGTCTTAATCTTAATCTTAATCTTACTCTAATTGATAATAAATATAGAAATATATATTTTAATAATAATAATGAACGACCAACACTGTGCTCATTTTTTCTTCTTTTTTTGGTACCCAATCGTCGATCTTAGTGTGGGAAAAGAGAGCCAAGTTCAAATTTCCTCATTTCCATTCCATTCCTTCAAAGAAGAACCAAAAATATCATAGCTTTGCTCTTTGCCTCTTTAGTTCAAGCACCACTAAGCAGTCACTTAAATGTGAAGCTTACAAGTGACAAGGAGTTGAGTATATAATATACCTGCATGATCACAGCAAGGGACCCAAGTTCAAATTTGGCCAAACAGATCATCAAAACGTGGGTCTGAGTCACGAGGTGTCATGTCAAATCACCCATAAATCAAATCGGAGCCGGCCCCCAGCTTTTGATCTGATCAAGAAAGACAGTTCCTGAGGAGGCACGAATTAACTCATGGTCCACAGAACATGCCACGTCAGTATTTTATTCGTTTCCTTCAAGTAAATTATACCCATTGGTGCTCAGAAGAAAATTATTGCCATTTGGTGATGTGGAATACATACTTTTGCCACCTTTGATAGCTCTGTGTTTTTGGATCTGTTAGGCACGAGTGATTTTTCCAACTGGGTTGCCTAAATTTAAGTCAAACGTAACATTATATATCTCTTCCTGATTAAAAAAGAGAGGGAAAAAGTATAGCTTTTAAGCAAAACTTGATGCCGATGGGCCATGGTCTTAGTTATATTATAAGATCGTCCCTCTTCCTCTCACTTAAAGGATGGAGGATCAAGTACTGTAATGATGAATGAACCTGTTAAGAAAGAAAAAAAGAACAGTGCCCATTTATGGGAACGAGTGAAAGAAGAATAAGAAGAAAGGGCAAACAGATGAACAGCAATGGAGGTCCTACACAACTACATAATAGTTCTGATTTTATGAACTCATGTGGTGAATAGTAGTCATGAACAGTTTTTTTTTTTAATTTAAAAAAGGGTCATTATAGCTCACATATTCATTAATTTTAAGGAGGTTTAAAAATAAACATGCTCTAAATGATTACTCAGACCTTATAAAGACTACGAGCAATTAGAGCTGTTAACGATTGACGAAAGAGTGCGGTAGAAACAGCGGCAGGAGAAAAGGAGCCTACCAAAAGACAAAATGAGCTGGCGGCGCTTAATATATATATAGTCGAGTGAACAGTTACATGCACAGAAAAGCTTCGGATTGGGTTTGTTTGTCAAAATTTTAGGGAATATTTTCAAAATTTTAAGAATCTTTACTTTATTGAGATTTATTGGGATTTGTGAAAAGTGAAGTGTGTATGTATAAAAGTTAAAAATTTTGGAATATATTTATTTTGTTGAAAATTTTGATGCCCCAAAATATTGAGGAAACAAACACCCCTTAAATGCTGTAAAAGAGCAACTAGTTTGGTTTTAAAAGTAACTATGGAAATATTGTCGATTCATACTGCACCCTACGGTCTACTGGTTTAAATTAACTGAAAAGAGAAAATGCTTTTTTACTGTAATATTCTAAGAATTACCTCGCCACAGTGGTTATAAAGTATCAGAAGTCTGCCACTTGCTATACATAATAATTATCGAGCTTTAATTTCCAACAAATCACTGTATAAAGACGAGTAGATTAATGGAAGGTACCACAGTAACGAGGGGTACTGACGTCCCTACAACATGAGTGAATGATAGCAAGGTCTGCTATGCACCCAACTGCACAAAGCACGGAAACACACAACCAAAGGAAGATGATGGCTTAGATGGAAAATCGCCTCCATTAAAAGGCCTACTTTCCAATCAAAAGCTTACAGATACGTATTAAAAATAGTACAAACCCATTGCCGGCCCTCACTTTGGCATTATCACCGAACATGCTAGTATCCTTGAATTCAGTGAGATGAGTTGTCAAATCCCAAGGTTAATTCTTCAAGGCCCCCGCTGAGGGAAAAAAAAATTCTTCAAGTGCCCCACACCCTCTTTCTCTCACTCATCAACCCGATTACCCGAGGCCTCAACCCATCTATATAAAGCACTCTTAGCGATCATCTTTTTCATCCCACTCCAAACCTTCTTTCACTACCTCCTTACAGTACTACTAGCTAATTGCTTTTCTTGCTACTATACTCTTTCCTTGGGGTTCAAATGGCCGCTGTTGAGGTAATTGATCAAGTTGTAGCTAAACTTTTATGTCGCTTCTAGTGATCACAGAGTCCACGTTGTAGTTATGGAGCTGTTTAGTTATTCTATCTTCTCCATGTTTGATGTGGTCTTACGAAGATCAGTCACTGATACTAATTGTTTTAGTGTTGTGAAACCTTATTAACTGATAGAAGATTTTTCAACCATGATCTGTTTAAGCATAATCAAATTGTTTTCCTTGCAAAGCAAGTTAGAGTGCAGAGAAAACAATTACCTACTAATTGATAAGATGAAAGCCAGTAAATCTCAGTCAATACTTATATCCATTGTCACATGTATTGAGCTCATGTAGAAAAGGAACACCCATCTGTATACGAGTTGAGTAGCTGACGAAGAAACTGACATATCAATCTGCTCTATGTGGGTGACGCTTAAAGAAATGTACATTTGATCAGAGTAAAAAACTGAAAAGCTACTATAATATTAGGGAACTTAGGACAGAAGTAAATCACTACAACACACTGACGCATATATATCTACAGCTAAATCTGCCTCCATATACTTCTTCATAGCACTACCTGAACGATGGTTCGATCAGTTGATTTTAACTGATAGTCCTCGTAAATAGCATTTCATTGATTATTTGTGCTGATCGTTGGCTCAGCAGGTTGTATCAGCACAGACAGCCCTCCCAGATAATAGAACTGAGGAATCACACAAGGCTCAGGAGACAACCATCAAAGAAGAGGTAGCAACCGCACCACCTGCACTACCGGTGGCTCCAGAACCTGAAGTGTCAACAGTAGTTGAGACTAAGGAGGTGACGGAAGAGGCCGTGGAAGTCTCCGAGGCAGTGGTGGCTCCAGAACCTGAAGCCCCAGCAGTAGTTGAGACTAAGGAGGTGGCAGCAGAGGTCGTGGCTGTCTCCGAGGCAGTGGTGGCTCCAGAACCTGAGGCCCCAGCAGAAGTTGAGACTAAAGAGGTGGCAGAAGAACCCAAGGTTGTGACTAAGGAGCCAACAGTTGAGAAGGCTGAGGAGGAGGCCCCTAAGGAAACACCCGAGCCGGTTGTTGAGGAGATCAAAAAAGCTACTGACTCTGGTGATGCTCCAGCAGTACCAGAAACAAAGCCAGAGCCAGAAGCTGAAGTTCCAAAGGAGGAGGCCGTTGTTAAGGCAGAAGAGAAGCCAGTTGAAGCTGAGGAGAAAGTTGGCACAGAAGCACCTGTGGAGAAGGCAGAGTAATAAGTTCAGGAATTACGTACCCCGGTGAAAGTTTGTGTGGTTTCCGTTATCTTTAGATAGCATGTCAAGTACTTCAATGAGGGTCTTGTTTAGTGGTTGAATAATGATGATGAGGTAGAACCTAGGTGTGCAAATGATCCACTTGGATCTTACATATACCCACTTGCCACATGGCAGACATGCATTGGCAGCTCGCATAGGAAAAATTTGAAGGTAAATTGTGCTATGTAGGGGTGTGGTGGTGGAATTCTAAGCAGGGTCATTTAATTCTCTTATATATGGTGCATCTATGTGCATTACTAAATCAGGCCGTTTGTCTGAATAATAATAGTATAGCATATAATATTAGGACTTTACTTGTCTAATAATCTGTGTACAATCTCGCCTCTAGTTTTGCTTTCTCTTCCTGGCCTCATTTTCTTTGCAAGCAGCACCAAATGCATCTGGGTTACAATTAACTTGTGGTCCATTGCTGTGTCATCGCTCCAACCACGAAAGCTAATCAAAATCATGGCTTGCAAGATGAGATTAGCCTTCAATGATGATCTCTCTCCACCCGATTCAAGGCTCTGTCAATCATGAAATCCAAGCTAATTTGCGCGAAAAACTAAAGAATCATCTACTCGTCTTCCTTCAAAATGCACGAAAAAGAAGAAGAAAATCATAGGTGAAGAAGTCCCACAACAGCCTAGTCAGACCTTGAATACATTCTTAAAATCCGGTTAGTCTATGCAAACGAAAACGCCGATGCCAGCCCGAGCCCAATTCGAGAATCTCCATTTTGGGTTGCTCTAACATGGGTCATACAATACGAGTCAGAGCCTTCAGGCCCACCCACATTAAAGGGCCATCAACCTGCCAGTCTGAGCTGACGTGAGCTACGAATTACAGCAAACCAGTGTATCTGGAAAAGGAAAAAAGCGAGTAATGAAAATAAAATTGTCAGTGGATGTGGCTATACGTTTTGCTTCACAATTTTGTAAATGCGCGTATTTTTCATATATTTTATTTTTATTGTTTCTTGTGTTTCCTCTGATTTCTCAAACAGTGACTTCACCCGTTCCAACTACTCCAACGTTTCATTTTTCTGCCGATGCAAAATGGCCTCAGTACTGTTCACGAAACTGGCAATGACAATAGGCAGAGATGAGGTGTATGTAGTGGCAGTGCCTTTAAGGGCCACAAAAGGACCAGCCCAGTTGGTTATGTCTGCTGCTCACTCCCTCAATCTCTGGGATTTGCAGCATTTTATGGTCCTCATCAAACCCTCCTCGCCACCTCCTTCTTCTCAGGTTCTCTCCCTTCCAATTTCCCAACTTGGTTGCTCATCTGTTTTTCTGCAAAACGTGCTAAAAGTAATAACTTTTCCTGGTTATCTTAGCATTTCATTACATGGGCCTTTGATGGATATATTAGTTTCGAAATTCTTATTACCTTCGCGGTACAGGAATTATGCGGCTCTGAAGCTTTCCTAGGCAGCCCTCATTCACTGTTGATTTGTTCAGCTTGATTTTGCTTTTAGTAACTAGCAACACCCTTTTGTTTTTGTCCATGGGAACACATAATTCAAAGTATTGGGTTCTCTAATCTTGCAAAGGTTGAATTTTTAGCTTCGTTAAGCTTTTCTAACATTGAGATTTTTTTTTATAATCTTTTGTTTTTCTCCTATTTTTTCCCCAGCGCATGATTTCCAGTTTCTCGTCGTCAGTACTGGAAACTTTTTTGAGAAGCTTATCTAAAGACGAGCCTCTCCATTATCATCAGCATCTCTTTTTGTTAAGATATGTGGGGAAAATCTGGTTTAGTGAGTTGAATTTTTAGAGGCATAGACTTAAGAGGATGACTTCATTACCTGTGTTACGAATTGAAACAGTGACCTAGAGAACGGACGACTAATCTGCTTGCACCCTAGCAATGTTTAAGTTGTAATCAGATTGATTCTCTTTTTTCAGGCCTTGGTCTTTGATTTTCAACCTAAAGATCCTGAAAATATACTTGTTGCTCTTGAGGTTATATCTGGTAAAGCAGTACCAGGTAAGCCCTACGTTTTACCAGAAATTTCATCCTCGCATAGTCTGATCGCTGAGCTCACATACCGATATGGAAACATGATCATATATGAAATTTTCTTAACAAAATCCAATCCTAAAAGGAGAAGAACACTTAGGCCTGTCTAGTCTGTTTGACTGGAAGCCTTAACCATAGTTTGGTCCCACTAGACTTGTCACGTACTGCTCAAACATAGTTCATAGAAACCTCAATCTTTTTATATTGTGTTCCTCTTGTAACTGGTTATCTGGTTTTCTGTTGTTCAATCCAATATAAGATTACCTGCTGACATGATATTTGATAGTTGAATTTTCGTGTGCTGGAAGATACTCCTTTCTAGTTGTTGTGACCGATTCGTGTCATTGCAAGAGTAATCATGCTCTATACACCATGAATATCACTTTTAGCATCAGGCTAGCTCTAGGGTTTCCTGGTGAAAATTTTGCTTGTCAGGGTTCTCAATATTTCCTTCTAGGTAAATATGGCTTCTTGATTTTGAATGAACTAAAGCTTCTGATGGTTCAACTTTTGCTGCATATGCTGAATTCAGTCTTGTGTAAGGATAAAGTTTAACATGTCCCTTGCTTTTAAACTAAAATTAAAGAGACGTCTGGAGATATATTCTGCACTTCAAAGACATTGGTTTTCAATGCTTAATGCTAGGATCAACGTATTACTGTTAGGGGTTCTTCATATGAGGAAGTTGAGAAAACTACCAAGAAGCAAATGCTGGTATGTTGGATCTTCGGAAGTAGATGCAGTAGATGTTGCTTGTAAATTCAACAAAAGCTGGGAAACTAATTTGAGGGTTGGTCACCATGACTGTCGAGATTATACCAACGGTAATAATATATTTGATATTCTAATTATTTGTTCTTTTGTGCGTGTAACTCTCTGTCCTCCTTTTAGGATGCAATTTGTAATTGGGCTATTCAGAAGACTCTGATGTCTGCATGGTCAAGTGTCCACGATGCTATTTCTGATGCATATTAGAATGGCATCACCATCTAAGAGGATTTTAGATCCTTCATCCAGATCTTACCTCTCATTATTCATCAATCCTTCCCCTTTAGTTTTCATCCTGTTAATGCTTTTCTCTTTCTACTTGGAAGGCTTGGTCGAGTATCTCACTGGCCAAAAAAATGTATTGGAGCGCTTGAGAAGAAGCAGCGGTTGTTTGAGCTAATCCTTCAACTCGCTAGGCTTTCTGTCTATACATAATGTCCTAGCATCTCTTTGCCATGCAATGCTGTACCTTGTTCCTTCATAAGGTATATTCAGTCTCTCATTTTGATCAATAACAGTTAATTCTTATTAAACAACAGCGTACTTGAGAAACATCAATACTATGTCAGTGTCATCTAATGTACAAAAACCTTGAGTGAATCTTATCTGGAGAAGGAACTCTTACCTGTAAAGAAAAGCCAGCTAGACTAAGGTACACCTATGTTTGGATAGAATGACTTTGTATCTTAAAAAATGGTGGCATTCAATTCATCATCATACTCGAGATTTCTGTTGCTTACATATTCTGTACCATGAGGGGAGCATTGCTGCCTGGGTTATCTGGATGTGTATGGGTCAATTGAAGATGGTGAACACTAGAGAACCTAGGATATGACCATAACTATACGTTTCTAAGATTTTTACCTATGAAGATCATGACATCATTAGATCTGTTCATCATAAAATTAAGAATTGTTAACAAAGAATGAAAGAAGAAAAGCCCCCCGGAATTCATTATTCTATGAAATTTTTACACATTACCATTCCATCGATCAACTAAACAAATCAATAGCCTATATATATATATATATAAAAAAAAGAACTAATCAATAAATTACTGAGCCCATGACTTCGACTCTCACTGTTCCTTTCTGTAGTATCTGAGCAGCAAAATAAAATTGGAAATGAAAAACAAGTATTCATGAGATTTTTCATAGAAGTCATACCTGATTTCATCCTTGATCCTTCGTTATTGTTCACATGGTATGCTTTTATTGGACCCAAAAGTTACCGCAAATAATTTAGCAATTTGGGAGCATGAATGCCAAACACACCAAAACTATAGAAATAGACTCGAGCTTGAGCTTATTAGGTTTTGAAGCTTTCAGCAGAAACAAGATAACTTATATTGCTTGTAGAATGTATAAAATTCGCAAATATTGGTGTCAACCTGCAGAACCAGTTTCCCTTGATTTCCTTGTTAATGTCCCGTACAAGATAATCTTACAAAAAAGAGTGTAAACAAAAACTGGGAGGCATTGCTGAATTGACAATCTCCACATGAGGAACTGCTTGGAAAGAAGGCAGAAAGCCACCAATTTGTATCTTCTCTGTAGTCTTCGTCTGAGGGTCATATGAAAACAGACTTTGTTTTCTGTACTCTATTAAAACCTTGCCATTTTTCAGAAGGCATAGAGGCCGAATAGATTCCAATGGTGAAGTTTCAAAGTTGATGGTGAATTCTTTAGTCCAAGACTCCTGTATGCTGTAATTCTTCATCAGCCAAATGTCAATCCTCCTTTTGTCAGTATTAATAGCCAAAGATAGACACCCTCCTAACACTAGTAAACGGCTGTCTAGCATATCGAGTCTGCAATTCGGGCTTGGAACCTGACAAAATATTTCTTCAGCCAAGTCGAAGGAAACAATAATTTGTGTGTGCCTTAGCTTAGGTTGGCCTAACCAATGAAGAGCTCCATTAACCAATGCCTCACTAGGTTGCATCCGAAGCAAGTAGGGGCTGTTTCTTTTGATTCTCCACGCATAGGTGCCCAGAGTAAATACCTTAACACTCTGATCCAAAGATAGTTCGAAGCGCCCCAAATTACAAAGAACGCATTCTTGTTCCACTATTCTCACCACCTTGTATTCCTTAGTGCTCGGATGGAAGCCAAACCCATATGCCACCTTTAATCCCTTAATCAAAGATTGAGAAGGCAAAGGTGTCACCTCTGCCGTGAAAAGATTGTACACGCAGAGTTTGTCATACGCCATGAACTTATCAGACTCGTTATAAGACGAGAACAACAAACCATTGCAGTGCAAAACAGACGTGAGTTTCTGGCTCTTCAATGGTATCTTGACCTTTTTCATCAAATCTTT
>CM025854.1:344546-361065 GCA_003952965.2 Morella rubra
CAAAAACAAAAACAAAGAAGAAAACAAAAGGCTCCCACATTCTCCTTTAGCCAATTTAAGGGCATAGATAGATTAGTTTTGGGCAATTAGGATATCCCAATTGAAAAGTATAACCAATTTTTAGTTTGCCATTTCCAACAATTGCTATCTATCATTATAGTTTGAGCAAGACCTTTTCTTCTTTTGTCTCTCTTGCAATTTTTCCAATAGAGAACATCCATCTCTGTCCCATCCCATACTTTCACAAATTTAGCATACTTGGGGGCGTTTGTTTGTCCAATTTTTTGAAGGTTCAAAATTTCCACCACACCAAATACATTTCATAAACTCCAATAAATTTCATACTTTTACACATACACTTCGCACTTTTTACAAACTCTAATAAACTACAACATTCAAAAGATTCTCAAAATTTTGGAAATATTCCCCAAAATTTCGGTAAACAAACGTCCCCTCAACACAGAGATGGGCTACCAAGTCTGAACGCATCAAATGAATTACAAATTGTTGAGGTAAAAAAATTATATCAAGATAAACTGGATATCGCGGGTGTATGCATGTCTGGGATTGGAATGATGTGGACCTCTCCTTAGGCTGACATAATATATGGTCCCAATTCGTGCATTTTTGTCCCCTCTCCCAACAATCATGAGAGTACCGAACCTTATCAACTTTGAGGCCGAGAAAGATCTTTGAAACAACTTTGGGCTGATTTGGAAGGCCGAAACCGGAGAATCAGGTAGTGGTTTTGACCCCAATATACAAGATTTGCAGGCCCTCTTACCTCTTCCATCAAGCTGGCCCATGAATTTCGTAACCTGGCAAGGATTCTTTGTCCTCGTTTTCACGAGACGGAAAATACCAAATCACATATTATATAGTAAAAACAAACTGGACAGGTATCTTGGAAATCGACAAAACACATCAAAGATAATAAGATAATATAACCTTCTTGTTTTTTTTCACTCCCATCTCAGATAAGTGTCCCACCATTTGATGGAAGATCTTGTCTGGTTCAAGTACATAATTTTTTATTCTAATGAAGATTCATTAGATTATATTTTCTGCAATTTTCTATCCTAATTTAATAATGTAATTTGAAAAAAAAATAGATACAAAAATATACCTTACATTAATTAATATTGTTTACGTAAAATTTCAAGCAAAGTCAGTTCTTATATCTATCTTTCTCCAATTGTATCATATCATTTGAGAATAAAATTAGGGAGAATATTAATCAAAATTCTTTTTACCGTTATGTCAAAAGTATGACATGAATCCCAGGTTTTTGACATAAAAATCGCCCACGGTCAGGGTGAAGACTATAGCCGGCAACTTCATCCTGCCAAGAAACCATCATCTATGACGCTGAACAAACGCAATTAAGTCCAAAATAAGATTATAAATGACACAGCTTGATATGCCAAGGCCATCTTTTATTCTCCTCCACCCTGTCAAAAGTTCTATGATTCATCCATTGGGGCCCCACACATATTCTGAATCAGAAAGACCCAATAACATCCAACGAAGACAATCGGACAAGAACAGCCCACCACGTGGTCGGTGATGTGCCGGAAACGTGTCATCCTCCTATTGGCAGAAGCACAATGCAGATCTCACTGAGGCCCCACTTAGGTGGGCCCTCCCACCGCCCAAACCCCAAACTCAACGTCGAAAAAGCCATGCCTGCCAACTTTACAGAGGTGGAGTCACTGACTTTTTGGGGGCTGTGTTTTTGCCAAGTTGAGGATTTGATAGGAAAAAAAAGGCACGTAGGACAACGATCATGGCCTACACACTCATGGATCCCCAGACATGATCAGGTGCCCGCTAGCGTACGGAGTTTTCAACTACCAGTTCCTCCGGGTGCCGGGATCCAAAAATAACATTAGAGAGAGATTAGATTAGTCTAATAAGTAAATCCCCATCTACCTTTCCGACCTTCCGCGAAAACCAAATAGGAATGCTGACTGTAAAACGTCACGGAGTTGCATTGTTTTTGCCAAAATATTAGGTTTATGTTTGAATATCAAGAATTTTTTTTTAAAAAAAAATTCACTATTATTTTTTCATAGATTCTATTTTTATTTTTTTTATAAATTATGATAATTTTTTTACAAATTTCAACAAATTTTTATAAACTCCAACAACCTTTTCACCGATCAAGAGAATCTACATTAACTTCAATAATAAAAATTTCACTAGAAAAGTTTTTTGCTCATCTAAACTGTATTAAAATTTTCTGTAATTTTTGTTGTACAAATTATATGATATAATTTAAATAAAGATTAACACAATAAAATAAATTTTATTTTATTTAATGTTGTAGTGGGCCAAAATTATAGGTAATACTTATATGTAAAAGGCCTTAAAAGAATGACATTTTAACAGTAATTCATAATTACAGTAATTAGTACACTTCTACTTCTTCATCACAAGTTGACAGTACTTGCATTTGGTACCCTTGGAAAACTTACTCATTCACTGTTTTAAACAAAAGAAGAAAGAAGATGAAATGGATATTATCTTAGTACCATTTGAGTCTTAATCTTAATCTTAATCTTACTCTAATTGATAATAAATATAGAAATATATATTTTAATAATAATAATGAACGACCAACACTGTGCTCATTTTTTCTTCTTTTTTTGGTACCCAATCGTCGATCTTAGTGTGGGAAAAGAGAGCCAAGTTCAAATTTCCTCATTTCCATTCCATTCCTTCAAAGAAGAACCAAAAATATCATAGCTTTGCTCTTTGCCTCTTTAGTTCAAGCACCACTAAGCAGTCACTTAAATGTGAAGCTTACAAGTGACAAGGAGTTGAGTATATAATATACCTGCATGATCACAGCAAGGGACCCAAGTTCAAATTTGGCCAAACAGATCATCAAAACGTGGGTCTGAGTCACGAGGTGTCATGTCAAATCACCCATAAATCAAATCGGAGCCGGCCCCCAGCTTTTGATCTGATCAAGAAAGACAGTTCCTGAGGAGGCACGAATTAACTCATGGTCCACAGAACATGCCACGTCAGTATTTTATTCGTTTCCTTCAAGTAAATTATACCCATTGGTGCTCAGAAGAAAATTATTGCCATTTGGTGATGTGGAATACATACTTTTGCCACCTTTGATAGCTCTGTGTTTTTGGATCTGTTAGGCACGAGTGATTTTTCCAACTGGGTTGCCTAAATTTAAGTCAAACGTAACATTATATATCTCTTCCTGATTAAAAAAGAGAGGGAAAAAGTATAGCTTTTAAGCAAAACTTGATGCCGATGGGCCATGGTCTTAGTTATATTATAAGATCGTCCCTCTTCCTCTCACTTAAAGGATGGAGGATCAAGTACTGTAATGATGAATGAACCTGTTAAGAAAGAAAAAAAGAACAGTGCCCATTTATGGGAACGAGTGAAAGAAGAATAAGAAGAAAGGGCAAACAGATGAACAGCAATGGAGGTCCTACACAACTACATAATAGTTCTGATTTTATGAACTCATGTGGTGAATAGTAGTCATGAACAGTTTTTTTTTTTTAATTTAAAAAAGGGTCATTATAGCTCACATATTCATTAATTTTAAGGAGGTTTAAAAATAAACATGCTCTAAATGATTACTCAGACCTTATAAAGACTACGAGCAATTAGAGCTGTTAACGATTGACGAAAGAGTGCGGTAGAAACAGCGGCAGGAGAAAAGGAGCCTACCAAAAGACAAAATGAGCTGGCGGCGCTTAATATATATATAGTCGAGTGAACAGTTACATGCACAGAAAAGCTTCGGATTGGATTTGTTTGTCAAAATTTTAGGGAATATTTTCAAAATTTTAAGAATCTTTACTTTATTGAGATTTATTGGGATTTGTGAAAAGTGAAGTGTGTATGTATAAAAGTTAAAAATTTTGGAATATATTTATTTTGTTGAAAATTTTGATGCCCCAAAATATTGAGGAAACAAACACCCCTTAAATGCTGTAAAAGAGCAACTAGTTTGGTTTTAAAAGTAACTATGGAAATATTGTCGATTCATACTGCACCCTACGGTCTACTGGTTTAAATTAACTGAAAAGAGAAAATGCTTTTTTACTGTAATATTCTAAGAATTACCTCGCCACAGTGGTTATAAAGTATCAGAAGTCTGCCACTTGCTATACATAATAATTATCGAGCTTTAATTTCCAACAAATCACTGTATAAAGACGAGTAGATTAATGGAAGGTACCACAGTAACGAGGGGTACTGACGTCCCTACAACATGAGTGAATGATAGCAAGGTCTGCTATGCACCCAACTGCACAAAGCACGGAAACACACAACCAAAGGAAGATGATGGCTTAGATGGAAAATCGCCTCCATTAAAAGGCCTACTTTCCAATCAAAAGCTTACAGATACGTATTAAAAATAGTACAAACCCATTGCCGGCCCTCACTTTGGCATTATCACCGAACATGCTAGTATCCTTGAATTCAGTGAGATGAGTTGTCAAATCCCAAGGTTAATTCTTCAAGGCCCCCGCTGAGGGAAAAAAAAATTCTTCAAGTGCCCCACACCCTCTTTCTCTCACTCATCAACCCGATTACCCGAGGCCTCAACCCATCTATATAAAGCACTCTTAGCGGTCATCTTTTTCATCCCACTCCAAACCTTCTTTCACTACCTCCTTACAGTACTACTAGCTAATTGCTTTTCTTGCTACTATACTCTTTCCTTGGGGTTCAAATGGCCGCTGTTGAGGTAATTGATCAAGTTGTAGCTAAACTTTTATGTCGCTTCTAGTGATCACAGAGTCCACGTTGTAGTTATGGAGCTGTTTAGTTATTCTATCTTCTCCATGTTTGATGTGGTCTTACGAAGATCAGTCACTGATACTAATTGTTTTAGTGTTGTGAAACCTTATTAACTGATAGAAGATTTTTCAACCATGATCTGTTTAAGCATAATCAAATTGTTTTCCTTGCAAAGCAAGTTAGAGTGCAGAGAAAACAATTACCTACTAATTGATAAGATGAAAGCCAGTAAATCTCAGTCAATACTTATATCCATTGTCACATGTATTGAGCTCATGTAGAAAAGGAACACCCATCTGTATACGAGTTGAGTAGCTGACGAAGAAACTGACATATCAATCTGCTCTATGTGGGTGACGCTTAAAGAAATGTACATTTGATCAGAGTAAAAAACTGAAAAGCTACTATAATATTAGGGAACTTAGGACAGAAGTAAATCACTACAACACACTGACGCATATATATCTACAGCTAAATCTGCCTCCATATACTTCTTCATAGCACTGCCTGAACGATGGTTCGATCAGTTGATTTTAACTGATAGTCCTCGTAAATAGCATTTCATTGATTATTTGTGCTGATCGTTGGCTCAGCAGGTTGTATCAGCACAGACAGCCCTCCCAGATAATAGAACTGAGGAATCACACAAGGCTCAGGAGACAACCATCAAAGAAGAGGTAGCAACCGCACCACCTGCACTACCGGTGGCTCCAGAACCTGAAGTGTCAACAGTAGTTGAGACTAAGGAGGTGACGGAAGAGGCCGTGGAAGTCTCCGAGGCAGTGGTGGCTCCAGAACCTGAAGCCCCAGCAGTAGTTGAGACTAAGGAGGTGGCAGCAGAGGTCGTGGCTGTCTCCGAGGCAGCGGTGGCTCCAGAACCTGAGGCCCCAGCAGAAGTTGAGACTAAAGAGGTGGCAGAAGAACCCAAGGTTGTGACTAAGGAGCCAACAGTTGAGAAGGCTGAGGAGGAGGCCCCTAAGGAAACACCCGAGCCGGTTGTTGAGGAGATCAAAAAAGCTACTGACTCTGGTGATGCTCCAGCAGTACCAGAAACAAAGCCAGAGCCAGAAGCTGAAGTTCCAAAGGAGGAGGCCGTTGTTAAGGCAGAAGAGAAGCCAGTTGAAGCTGAGGAGAAAGTTGGCACAGAAGCACCTGTGGAGAAGGCAGAGTAATAAGTTCAGGAATTACGTACCCCGGTGAAAGTTTGTGTGGTTTCCGTTATCTTTAGATAGCATGTCAAGTACTTCAATGAGGGTCTTGTTTAGTGGTTGAATAATGATGATGAGGTAGAACCTAGGTGTGCAAATGATCCACTTGGATCTTACATATACCCACTTGCCACATGGCAGACATGCATTGGCAGCTCGCATAGGAAAAATTTGAAGGTAAATTGTGCTATGTAGGGGTGTGGTGGTGGAATTCTAAGCAGGGTCATTTAATTCTCTTATATATGGTGCATCTATGTGCATTACTAAATCAGGCCGTTTGTCTGAATAATAATAGTATAGCATATAATATTAGGACTTTACTTGTCTAATAATCTGTGTACAATCTCGCCTCTAGTTTTGCTTTCTCTTCCTGGCCTCATTTTCTTTGCAAGCAGCACCAAATGCATCTGGGTTACAATTAACTTGTGGTCCATTGCTGTGTCATCGCTCCAACCACGAAAGCTAATCAAAATCATGGCTTGCAAGATGAGATTAGCCTTCAATGATGATCTCTCTCCACCCGATTCAAGGCTCTGTCAATCATGAAATCCAAGCTAATTTGCGCGAAAAACTAAAGAATCATCTACTCGTCTTCCTTCAAAATGCACGAAAAAGAAGAAGAAAATCATAGGTGAAGAAGTCCCACAACAGCCTAGTCAGACCTTGAATACATTCTTAAAATCCGGTTAGTCTATGCAAACGAAAACGCCGATGCCAGCCCGAGCCCAATTCGAGAATCTCCATTTTGGGTTGCTCTAACATGGGTCATACAATACGAGTCAGAGCCTTCAGGCCCACCCACATTAAAGGGCCATCAACCTGCCAGTCTGAGCTGACGTGAGCTACGAATTACAGCAAACCAGTGTATCTGGAAAAGGAAAAAAGCGAGTAATGAAAATAAAATTGTCAGTGGATGTGGCTATACGTTTTGCTTCACAATTTTGTAAATGCGCGTATTTTTCATATATTTTATTTTTATTGTTTCTTGTGTTTCCTCTGATTTCTCAAACAGTGACTTCACCCGTTCCAACTACTCCAACGTTTCATTTTTCTGCCGATGCAAAATGGCCTCAGTACTGTTCACGAAACTGGCAATGACAATAGGCAGAGATGAGGTGTATGTAGTGGCAGTGCCTTTAAGGGCCACAAAAGGACCAGCCCAGTTGGTTATGTCTGCTGCTCACTCCCTCAATCTCTGGGATTTGCAGCATTTTATGGTCCTCATCAAACCCTCCTCGCCACCTCCTTCTTCTCAGGTTCTCTCCCTTCCAATTTCCCAACTTGGTTGCTCATCTGTTTTTCTGCAAAACGTGCTAAAAGTAATAACTTTTCCTGGTTATCTTAGCATTTCATTACATGGGCCTTTGATGGATATATTAGTTTCGAAATTCTTATTACCTTCGCGGTACAGGAATTATGCGGCTCTGAAGCTTTCCTAGGCAGCCCTCATTCACTGTTGATTTGTTCAGCTTGATTTTGCTTTTAGTAACTAGCAACACCCTTTTGTTTTTGTCCATGGGAACACATAATTCAAAGTATTGGGTTCTCTAATCTTGCAAAGGTTGAATTTTTAGCTTCGTTAAGCTTTTCTAACATTGAGATTTTTTTTTATAATCTTTTGTTTTTCTCCTATTTTTTCCCCAGCGCATGATTTCCAGTTTCTCGTCGTCAGTACTGGAAACTTTTTTGAGAAGCTTATCTAAAGACGAGCCTCTCCATTATCATCAGCATCTCTTTTTGTTAAGATATGTGGGGAAAATCTGGTTTAGTGAGTTGAATTTTTAGAGGCATAGACTTAAGAGGATGACTTCATTACCTGTGTTACGAATTGAAACAGTGACCTAGAGAACGGACGACTAATCTGCTTGCACCCTAGCAATGTTTAAGTTGTAATCAGATTGATTCTCTTTTTTCAGGCCTTGGTCTTTGATTTTCAACCTAAAGATCCTGAAAATATACTTGTTGCTCTTGAGGTTATATCTGGTAAAGCAGTACCAGGTAAGCCCTACGTTTTACCAGAAATTTCATCCTCGCATAGTCTGATCGCTGAGCTCACATACCGATATGGAAACATGATCATATATGAAATTTTCTTAACAAAATCCAATCCTAAAAGGAGAAGAACACTTAGGCCTGTCTAGTCTGTTTGACTGGAAGCCTTAACCATAGTTTGGTCCCACTAGACTTGTCACGTACTGCTCAAACATAGTTCATAGAAACCTCAATCTTTTTATATTGTGTTCCTCTTGTAACTGGTTATCTGGTTTTCTGTTGTTCAATCCAATATAAGATTACCTGCTGACATGATATTTGATAGTTGAATTTTCGTGTGCTGGAAGATACTCCTTTCTAGTTGTTGTGACCGATTCGTGTCATTGCAAGAGTAATCATGCTCTATACACCATGAATATCACTTTTAGCATCAGGCTAGCTCTAGGGTTTCCTGGTGAAAATTTTGCTTGTCAGGGTTCTCAATATTTCCTTCTAGGTAAATATGGCTTCTTGATTTTGAATGAACTAAAGCTTCTGATGGTTCAACTTTTGCTGCATATGCTGAATTCAGTCTTGTGTAAGGATAAAGTTTAACATGTCCCTTGCTTTTAAACTAAAATTAAAGAGACGTCTGGAGATATATTCTGCACTTCAAAGACATTGGTTTTCAATGCTTAATGCTAGGATCAACGTATTACTGTTAGGGGTTCTTCATATGAGGAAGTTGAGAAAACTACCAAGAAGCAAATGCTGGTATGTTGGATCTTCGGAAGTAGATGCAGTAGATGTTGCTTGTAAATTCAACAAAAGCTGGGAAACTAATTTGAGGGTTGGTCACCATGACTGTCGAGATTATACCAACGGTAATAATATATTTGATATTCTAATTATTTGTTCTTTTGTGCGTGTAACTCTCTGTCCTCCTTTTAGGATGCAATTTGTAATTGGGCTATTCAGAAGACTCTGATGTCTGCATGGTCAAGTGTCCACGATGCTATTTCTGATGCATATTAGAATGGCATCACCATCTAAGAGGATTTTAGATCCTTCATCCAGATCTTACCTCTCATTATTCATCAATCCTTCCCCTTTAGTTTTCATCCTGTTAATGCTTTTCTCTTTCTACTTGGAAGGCTTGGTCGAGTATCTCACTGGCCAAAAAAATGTATTGGAGCGCTTGAGAAGAAGCAGCGGTTGTTTGAGCTAATCCTTCAACTCGCTAGGCTTTCTGTCTATACATAATGTCCTAGTATCTCTTTGCCATGCAATGCTGTACCTTGTTCCTTCATAAGGTATATTCAGTCTCTCATTTTGATCAATAACAGTTAATTCTTATTAAACAACAGCGTACTTGAGAAACATCAATACTATGTCAGTGTCATCTAATGTACAAAAACCTTGAGTGAATCTTATCTGGAGAAGGAACTCTTACCTGTAAAGAAAAGCCAGCTAGACTAAGGTACACCTATGTTTGGATAGAATGACTTTGTATCTTAAAAAATGGTGGCATTCAATTCATCATCATACTCGAGATTTCTGTTGCTTACATATTCTGTACCATGAGGGGAGCATTGCTGCCTGGGTTATCTGGATGTGTATGGGTCAATTGAAGATGGTGAACACTAGAGAACCTAGGATATGACCATAACTATACGTTTCTAAGATTTTTACCTATGAAGATCATGACATCATTAGATCTGTTCATCATAAAATTAAGAATTGTTAACAAAGAATGAAAGAAGAAAAGCCCCCCGGAATTCAGTATTCTATGAAATTTTTACACATTACCATTCCATCGATCAACTAAACAAATCAATAGCCTATATATATATATATATATAAAAGAACTAATCAATAAATTACTGAGCCCATGACTTCGACTCTCACTGTTCCTTTCTGTAGTATCTGAGCAGCAAAATAAAATTGGAAATGAAAAACTAGTATTCATGAGATTTCTCATAGAAGTCATACCTGATTTCATCCTTGATCCTTCGTTATTGTTCACATGGTATGCTTTTATTGGACCCAAAAGTTACCGCAAATAATTTAGCAATTTGGGAGCATGAATGCCAAACACACCAAAACTATAGAAATAGACTCGAGCTTGAGCTTATTAGGTTTTGAAGCTTTCAGCAGAAACAAGATAACTTATATTGCTTGTAGAATGTATAAAATTCGCAAATATTGGTGTCAACCTGCAGAACCAGTTTCCCTTGATTTCCTTGTTAATGTCCCGTACAAGATAATCTTACAAAAAAGAGTGTAAACAAAAACTGGGAGGCATTGCTGAATTGACAATCTCCACATGAGGAACTGCTTGGAAAGAAGGCAGAAAGCCACCAATTTGTATCTTCTCTGTAGTCTTCGTCTGAGGGAATATGAAAACAGACTTTGTCATTGATCATGTACACATGGTATGCTATTGGAAAACCGCAAATAATTTAGCCATGAATTTTCAGCTTGAGCTTAGGTTTTGAAGCATAGAGGCCGAATAGATTTCCAATGGTGAAGTTTCAAAGTTGATGGTGAATTCTTTAGTCCAAGACTCCTGTATGCTGTAATTCTTCATCAGCCAAATGTCAATCCTCCTTTTGTCAGTATTAATAGCCAAAGATAGACACCCTCCTAACACTAGTAAACGGCTGTCTAGCATATCGAGTCTGCAATTCGGGCTTGGAACCTGACAAAATATTTCTTCAGCCAAGTCGAAGGAAACAATAATTTGTGTGTGCCTTAGCTTAGGTTGGCCTAACCAATGAAGAGCTCCATTAACCAATGCCTCACTAGGTTGCATCCGAAGCAAGTAGGGGCTGTTTCTTTTGATTCTCCACGCATAGGTGCCCAGAGTAAATACCTTAACACTCTGATCCAAAGATAGTTCGAAGCGCCCCAAATTACAAAGAACGCATTCTTGTTCCACTATTCTCACCACCTTGTATTCCTTAGTGCTCGGATGGAAGCCAAACCCATATGCCACCTTTAATCAAAGGTGTCACCTCTGCCGTGAAAAGATTGTACACGCAGAGTTTGTCATACGCCATGAACTTATCAGACTCGTTATAAGGCAAAGGTGTCACCTCATGCCGTGAAAAGATTGTACACGTAATACGCCACTTATCAGACTCGTTATAAACAAGAACAACTTTGCCAAAACAGACGTGAGTTTCTGGCATCAATGCCTCTTGACCCATCGCGGATCTTCATCTTGGTTGTCGAGATAACAAGAATCGTCGAGAAGAAAAAGCTGGTCATATGGTGAACAACTAGATAGAGGATGAGGCACAGGTTGTGTTGGGATTCAAGGAAGGCTTGCTGCAAGATGCTTCGGCATTCAAATTCATAGAGAGAAGGGAGAGGAGAGAGATTATTGATTTTGACTGGGAGTATAATATGCATTAAAAGTGAGAGAGCAGAAGAGACTCGCACCTTTAATGTTGGGACCCACCCCCTATTTGAAACACGTCAAGGGTGTTGTCATCTTAGCCATTTAGAGGGAGGAGAAAAATCTGCGTTGCGTCCGCCCCAAGGCACATAGAATAACTGTAGAACATTTGTGTCACCTTTATGGATTGGGCTTCAAGGAACTTTGATGCTTCTTTCATTCAGCCTTCGTCCGATTTATGTTGGTGACGTAACGTTGAATGAATGAATATTTTCCAATTATGCTGCCCCTGATCTTCTAATACGAGGACACCCAGTTGGCATAGAGCGATATGGAGTTCAGACGTCAACTTTGACCAAGCAAAGTGGGGAAAAAATAATTAAAAAAATTGGTGGTCAGTAGATTCGTCATTACACATCTTTCAAGCATTTGAGTGTTACTCTTAGCATTTTCCAAATTGACTGTAATCATGCTTTGTAAAAGTTTCCCATGATCTTAAGAATCTCAGGTCCGCTTATAGCATTTATTCCACACGTTTCGGGGTATGAAAGAGCGATGGCGTTATCCAACAATTAGGATGAAAACAGTGATTGATTCTTACATTACATCAGGCCACTCTGAAAACGTGTTTTGGGGCTCCCTTGTTGAGGGTTTTACGTCCTTTGCTAAGATTGTAGGGCCTCCGAATCTGTTTCGGTTTACTGGATGCATTGGAGGCTCAAAGTTTTATAACATAGCTTTTAGACATGCTGCTACATTTTGTTCCGAAAATTGCATAGAGAGGGTCTAGTTAAATCTATGCTCTAGACAAAATACAGAAGCAGAACTTGGACGAATTTTGATCAACATGAATACCAATCTGTTCACCGACCTTGAGACGCCTCCTGACAACAAAATTTGTCTCCCAACCAAGTTTAAACCATGAACATCACCATTCCTGACCTTGCGGAATGATAACTCATGCTCAGTTCCTGTTTCAAAATCCACCATCCTTCCTTTGCCTTGTCAGCATTTTCGGGGTACAAGTTCTTGAAAATGGGTTTTACTTTTTTTTTTTTTTTAAAGAAAGAGGATGATACCTCCGAATTTTATTCAAGCAGAGGAAAACTGTGGTTACAAAATCAAAACCAATACAAAGACTAAAAAACAAACCAATACCCAAAAATACAAGACAACACAAAAAAGAGAAAACGACAAGAGAAACAGCATAAAGAAAAGAAAAAAAAAAACCAATAGGAAATTGATGCCCTGTCGTCAGAGTTCCTACAAGGTTTCTCTTTTCCATGGAAAAGAAATTGGGAATCATTTTATGTTTCTGTTGCATTAACGTAAATAGCAAGACTTCGGTGTGTCTGCTTTAATTTTTCTTTGAAGGGCATGCTTTTCCAAAAGTTTTGTCTTTATGTACGTGGCAAAATTATCTTCTTAAGCATCTCATTCGCCTGCCATGAGTTTGAGGAGAGCATATACCCTGAATATTTGATATCTCACTACAAAAGAAAGTTATTTGTGTGGCGCCTTTAGAAAGTAAGTTGAAGCACAGATTTGGTCATTTGTTTTTTCTTTGCAAATTCTTCTTAAAGTGTTTTGCCTAATTCCAAACAAATAATCATAGATGAAGGTCTGTTCCTTTGGGGGGTCACAAAGGTGCAGACCTGTCTGTGGTCCTGGGTCTGTTTATTGTGATTGTTCAAAAGACCAAAACAAAAAAACATTGCTCCATTTTTAGCAGATAGGGTGGAACAGTACGTGATATGGCAAACGTGAAACTTCAGAATGTTCAGTGCAGGAAATCTATTCAGGGTGCATTCCCTGCCAGAATGTGAAGATCAGCAATATTAGCTTGACATACAATTGAACAGATGGCCCCTTTTCATCCCAATGTGCAAAGGTGATGCACACAGTTTCTGGAAAAATGGATACACAGAGGAAAGGAACATACTGGGGGGCTTCTTTTCGATTGTATGATATGCATGTGGTGGTTCATTCTTCTTTGCATTCCCTGATCTTCCCCGACAACTCCTCATCTTATGATCTGAGAAGGAGAATGTCCAAATGGAGACTGGACTGATAGGATTTTATCATACGAGCCAATAAAAGAGATTCAGAAAACAGGAATAATTTCCAAATCAGTACCCAAAGGAAGCATGTTATGGGCGTGTTCTCCCTAGTTAAACAAGCTTGTGGCACCAACTAGAACCAAAGATTGAGCTTTGGTTTTCAGTTCTCTGATTGATGGTGTTGCCTCCGAACTATTAACTATGACTGCATTAGCAAATTGGTGGATCTAGATGAAGATTTCAAGAGTAAAAAATCAACACCTCGAGATTGGAGACTAGTTAGGACAATCTGTAAAGTAAGCACACCAAGGTTCACTGATTTCTAGTTGGTTAAAGAGAGAGAGAGAGGATAGCAGGTACCAACACAACATCAGGATAATTCAAGATCAGGGATCATGGGGGGGGGGGGGGGGGGGGGGGGGGGGGGGGGGGGGGGGGGGGGGGGGGGGGGGGGGGGGGGGGGCGGGGGGGTGAATGTGAGAACAAAAAGTTGCTTTTAATGAAGCTTTAAGAAAACTTATGCCAATATGCCGACATTTATCTAGCTTTATATTGAAAGCTGTTCATCTTGTTTGCAGAGAATTTGACAAGGGTATAATTTTAGTTGCTTCTTAGCATTAACATTGCTTTCATTTCAAGGCATGCATAAGAACATTAACCGAGTATTTCTGCCTAAACTTTCTTGCCAGTTCTAATCTCTAGTCTTTTGTTTAAGTTAAGGGGTAAGAGGTGGACAGGGAGGACTAGCTTCAATAGGTTGATTTTTCATTGAATCTTCGTAGAAAGCGCATGGGAAACCAGTGCCAGTAATGTGACAGACATTCACTGTACATAATTGAATCTCACATTTATGACTTGATTTTACAATCAGGGTTCATCAAATGTCACATGCACATGTGCACAATCACATACCTTTTACTCATTTGTGATGGAAATGCAAAACCTTGCAAAAACAAGCGCAATTAAACAGAAAAACAAATGCTTGATTTCAGTAATAAACAAACTCACAAAGGAAAAAAGGATCCTCCTTTACCATTTTGGCTCTTCAAGCATCAATGGAGGTTTCAATCCAGTTGAGGCTACCAACGTGAACAACTGCTTGAAACCACTTTGGTATTCCCTGAAAGGTAAGGTCTTTAAATTTCCCACTCACTGGATCATAGGCCACCAACGCTCTGCTTTTGTACTCCAACAAGATCTCGGCATTCTTCAAGAGGCATAGGACTCGAACAAATCTACCTTTCGTAATGATCTTTGAAATCTTGAAAGATTGATTCACATCCTTTTCAAGTCCCTTAGGCACGTAGTTTCCTATGTTCAATTTCTTAATCCAAGACTCCTTCACACCATACTCTCTCATTACCCATATCTCCAATTTCCCATAGTTGCAATAAACTGCAGCAGAAAGACAACCTCCTAGAACCACCAGATGATACTTGCGCCTGTTTAGAGTATTGCAATCAGGTGTTGGGACCTCTTGGAATTGCTCGTCTGCTAAATCAAACGAGATGATGCTGCGCCTTGGGCTGTATCTGCGTGGCCTAGTGACCCAATGAAGTCTTCCATTAACCAATACTTGTGATAGGGGTTGAAGAAGGTGGTAAGCTACCTTTCCCATACTTCTCCAGTTAGAGCAACCCAGAGTGAAAATCTGAACCTCTGAATTCGTATTGGTAAGCCTGAAGGCACGCCGATACCCTCTATCTTCTTTCCTGTAATAGATTATCTTGATCACCTTGTATTCCTTGGTTGTGGGATGAAACCCGAATCCAAAAACCACCTCTTGATTACAATACTGCATGGATTTTGGCAGCACTAGGTAATCCCTGGTGAAAGGATTATATATGTAGATCGCATCACTATATAATGAGTCAGATAAGCAGAGCAAACCATTACAGGAGCCTACCACATCGAACTCAGGCATCGCAGCCCAAAAAGGCACACGAAGCTTTTTCACCTTCTCCTTCTTATCGATGCAAACAGGGAGTTCTACAAAGTAAAGCTGGTTTCTGATGGGATAATCGCAGTGGAAGATGAGGCATGGGTTGTTCTCGGCCATGCGTGTGGTATGCATATTAACAAGATCAGGATCTCGTGATAACATACGCCAAGCACTGCATACGGACTTGAACTGAACCAAAGATGATACAGGAAGCCCTGAAACTATCTCGTGGATGAGTTCGCTGGGGAGACTTTCAAGTCTGCAGCTGGTTGGTTCTTCTCCTTCGAGCTTGCTTCTCTTTCTTCCACCCTCCATCTCAAAGTCCGAGTCCATGACTAGGCGAAGATTTTCGAATTACAATACAGAAGCTACACAAAGAGTAAAGTTCCTGAGGGAAGAAGGCCTGCAAAAGAAGCCTGCCGATTTAGATCGCAGACTTTGGTAAGATGCAATAAATATTCCAAGAGACGGAAGCATAACGAAATGTGAGAGCCAAAGTAGAATAATTTTCTTGGAAAATGGTTGCCTTTCCCTTTCATATCTATTTGAATTGGAGGCCTTATTGTCAGTGACCCACCACTACAAGGTAGTGTCTTGCAAGTCCTTCAATACAAACAAAACATGCTCTCTCTACCTACACTTTGGCGAATAATGTATAATTTTTCTGTCTCTTAAAAAAAAAAAAACTGCCTTTGTGTGTATCTAACCAAGCCAAGTGTTCCTTCAATCTAGTGGACGGATAATCCTGATAAAAATTTTCTGCTAGGGACAAACAAATAGATATTTTATAAAATCTGGACAATTGTAAAGAGAAAAGTCAATAAGGAACTTTGAATACACAGCACAAAGACACCAAACAAGAGCATCTCTTGCAACAATAGCCTTCTAAAACTTCAAAGTAGGCCCAGAAACACCATGCTGGCCTCCCGCCCCAACTAACATAATGATATTTTATAGAGCTCCCACGAAAAGAACCCGGACACTTCAAGGGCTTGTTTGGTTGTGGGTTCAGGTCCTAGTTCAGGGTCTAAGTTTAAGTCCCGGTTCTGTGAGTTGGATTAAGTTAAACTTCTGATTCTGCCGCATAATTGCCTCTATTCTCTCTCCTGACACGCTCAGACTCTCAGCCGAAGTCTTCATTAATGTG